>CAUYUJ010002237.1:35000-109024 GCA_963575745.1 Prorocentrum cordatum | reverse complement strand
CACACACACACACACACACACACACACACACACACACACACACACACACACACACACACGCGCGTGCCGTTTGCTGGCCGAGGGCGGCAGCCTCTGCCGCTCCTGCAGCAGCGCGGTGACCCTCGAGTCCAGGCTGGCCTCCCGGTCCGCCGCTTCGCTTCGGAGGAGGGAGGGAGGGAGGGAGGGAGGGAGGGAGGGAGGAGGGAGGGAGGGAGGAGGAGGAGGAGGAGGAGGAGGAGGAGGAGGAGGAGGAGGAAGGAGGAGGAGGGGGGAAGGGGAGGGATGGCCCAGACCTCCTCCTCCTCCTCCTATCCCCTCCCTCCCTCCTCCTCCTCCTCCCTCCTCTTCCTCCTCCTCCTCCTCCTCCTCCCTCCAGGCTGGCTCCAGGAGGACCAAGGGCCCGGGCGTTTTCAGAATCCCTGTCCCTCCCGCCCCCCCTGCGCCTCCCTATCCCTGGGAGGACGGCAGCGACACGTCTGCACCGATCCTGGCCAGGCCGATCCGGGGCACAGCATCGGCCTGGCCAGGATCGGTACAGGTGCGTAGAGTTAGGTCGGGCCTGTCCCCCTACAGGGGGATCTTGGGCGAATACTTAAAAAATCCCAGAAACTGTTCAAAATGCTCCGCGCATCCGGGGCCCTGACCGAAGGCAATCGTGCACTTCGCGCGCGCGCGATGGCCTGCTCCTCCACACCTCCGAGTGTCGCTACTGAGTCAAATAAGCAACCTCATCCGCATCTTCTCCCTCCCCCTGCCCCTCTCCCGCCTCCCCTAGCTCGGCCTCCGTTCCCCCTCCCCCTGCTCCTCTTCCTAATGCTCCTCGTTGCTGTTCCCCGTTTCCTCGTCTACTCCTTCTCCTCTACTCCTCCGCGCACCGTATAGATGGCACCCCACGGAATGCACCCTCCTGCTTGCACCGCATACGTTGCACTCCACAAATTCCGCCACTCGGAATGCATCCCATAGGGTGCACCGCACAGACTGCAATCCAAAGATTGCACACCACGTGTTGCACCAAGCCACAGTTCGGGGTCCACGCGCTGAACCATACGCACACCTGTTGGTATGCGCCACGGTGCCGCGAGGCACTGAGTGGAGCGCCCCCATGTTCCTTCAGATGTTATGTTTCCATTTTTTTACGAAAAACTCTGTAGGGACACAGGACCCACTAATGCGGGATGACGATTAATAAAAAATGGGAGAGAACGATTGAAAAAAAAGTGTCCTGCGACTTCTACATGATCTTCTGACTGGAAGAGAGCGATTGAGAAGAATAGCTTTCCAGCCCGCGGCCGGTTGCTTCTACCCGTCATCCCGGCCACCGCCGCGTGAACACGACCCCCGGTCATTTATGAATCGTCATCCTCAATGAATTCCAAAGATTGTCGGGCGATCCCGCGCCCGCCGCAACCTCTGCCCCGTAGCCCCTCCCCACAGGCCTCGACGAGGGGGGCCCCGACGCGTCGTAGCGTCCGAGATGGCCCGAGATGGCCCCGGAGAGCCCAAGATTGACTACCTACCAGACCACCCCAACCCAACCCGAAGACCCGAATTTCGGGTTGGGGGGGGTAAGGGTTCCACATGTGTTTTTTCGATGTTTCCCGACCCCCCCCTCTGGACCCCACGAGAGCCCCAAGAGCGCGCCCAGGAGTGCCCGAGGAGCGCATCAAAGGGCCCCAAAAGACGATTGCTTTGGCTCCGACGGGGAAACCGTGATCCGCGCCGCCGCCTTGCGAGGGCCCCCGGGCCCCCAAGAAGACCCTAAGAGAGCCACAAGATGGCCCAATTAAGCTTCCAAGAGGCTCCCACATCGAAAGATCTGCGAATCTACTTACGGCTGACTCCTGAACATGCTCCCGCGGACGTCCGCGTCTGCAATTGGCTACAAATATGCACGCCAGGACCGTAGAGGCATCAGGAGGCAACAACGATGGTTTGCAAAACCTGTTGCACGGCTCCCCAGCACAATGGCACACATACGGAGCCACATGAGAACCCTACCCCTACCCCCCACGATTTCTGAGGGGGAGGGTGGGGTTCACTTCGTTCGGGAGCTCCCGAGCGAAGTGAACCCCACCCTCCCCCTCAGGAATCGTGGGGGTAGGGGTAGGGTTCGCATGTGGCCCCTAACACAGCCGTTGACGGTTATTGTATGTAATACGTATTGTTCCCCCATCTTCCCTTCTCCCATTCTTCCCCTCTGCTCCCTCCTCCCCGTCCTCGCGCACGCTCGCTGCGCGAGCGTAATGAATGCTGCCCGCCGCCCAGCACCTGTCAATATGCAGGTGCCTGTGTTCCGGCGCACGTGCATTCACCATAACGCCTTCCACATGTTCTGGGCCTTCGTCTTCATGGTTTAACCAGTGTCGAACTTATCCCTATCCCTAAGATGGGCGAGCAAAAGTCGAGGACAATCTTAGGGATGTGCGCTTAGAAACTGAGGGAATCCTTAAGATCGACATCGAGGTGGGGTGATGCCAAACACAGGGATCTGCCGGTGCGCCGTCCAGGCGCGGTTTCTTCCTGTCCTGCCCTGACCCCTGGACAGGCTTAGGCCGATCCCGATCTTCGACTCTGCGGCTGCCCGCGTCCTTGCTGCACCGCCTGCTCCTGCACTTCCCCGATCAGGGCGGCTCCCCTAGCAATCATTCCTGGACGGGCTTGTGGGGACATGCGAAGCGTCAATAATTGCGCATCCTCCAGAGTATCCCCTGTCCTGCCCTCACCGTACCCCTCCTGCTCCTCCCGCTCATCCCTTCCCTCCTCCTCCTCCTCCTCCTCCTCCTCCTCCTCCTCCTCCTCCTCCTCCTCCTCCTCCTCCTCCTCCTCCTCCTCTTTGTCATCCTCCTCCTCCTCTTTGTCCTCCTCCTCCTCCTCCTCCTCATCTTCGCACTGGCGGCAAGCGAGCATACTTAGCGTGCTTTTTGTTGAGGGGATGGGGGAAGATGGGAGCGGACACCGACCGATCCGCTGCCCCTCAAGGGGGCTATAACCCTGCTCAATGCGAGCGCTGTGCCAACCCTGCCGATAATCAGTGCTGCTGCGGGGGTCAGGCCGTGCCCTACGAGCGTGGCCGGAGCTCGGCCGCAGCTGGGTGGCCCGATTGCGTGGGATGAACAGGTTAACTCCCGCGGAAAGGGCGGACAAATCCTGCCCCCCTTTGTGGACGGCAGGAGCACAAGGACGTGTCACGGACTCGGTGCGCGGGGGATTTCCGCCACTGCTCAGGGGAACGTTCTCCCAACCAGATGTGGTTCAGTTCCCGACGAGAAGGGCGCGGCGAAGCGGAAGGGGGAGCAGAAGAAAGAGGAGGGCGAGGAGGAGGAGGAGGAGGGGGAGGAGGAGAGGGAGGAGGAGGAGGAAGAGGAGGGCGAGGGGGAGGAGGAGGAGGAGGAGGAGGAGGAGGAGGAGGAGGAGGAGGAGGAGGAGGAGGAGGAGGAGGAGGAGCGGAGAAGGAGGACGAGGAGGAGGAGGAAGAGGAGGAGGAGCAGGAGAAGGAGGAGAAGGAGGATGTGCAGAAGGCCTGATGATGAGGAGGATGCTGACGGGAGAGGAGAACATCAGACTCCAAGCAATCCTGAACCGCCACACAAACCGACCTGCAGTAGGCAAGCCCGCGCACAGATCCGAAGTCTGGAGAATAACCAACCAGCGCGTGCTATGTGGGTATACATCCCAAGGCCTGGACAGCCAAATAGATTTCCCACATCGAACGCACGAGGACGAGAGGAAAAGAGAGAGAAGTGGAAGACGTGAAGCAGCGGTGGCGGGCTGAACAATACAAAAATACCCCAAATTCGAATCGTCGGGAAGCGGGCTGGGCTACCCGGGAACGGCGCGTCGAATTACGACTGTGCAGAGGAGGACGACGAGCAGATAACAATTAGCACACGGATGAGACGAGGAAAAAACGACTGGCCTTCCTGGCGGGGCCTCTTGAAATTAGAATTGACGAAACGCTGCGCGCGCGAATGGCCACCAACCGCGTCGCCGACGCAGCCGCGGAACGCGTCAGCCCCGTCGGCGGCCGGGAAGCTGCGTCGGACAGCGCTGTGCGTTTCATATAAGACGGATGCCCCGATCGCCCGGGGCGCAGCCGCCGTGACCCTGGCGCGGCCGTCGCGGCACTGCGCGGGAGAGAAAGAGAGCTCGTCGGGGCGAATGCCCAGGAGGTCGCTGAGGCACCCCTCCGCAGGCTGCTGGCTGCGCCCGAGACACTCGCGACGCAGTCTGTGAAATTCAGCTCCGAAGCTCGGGTCGGGCGAAAGGGGGGGATAGCAAAGGGGGGGTTTGAGAATCAGCTCACATAGCTGATTTTCCCGGCGCCTCCCGGCGCCGGAGGCAGCTATGTATCGAGGAATGGGCCCCTCGGTGGGGCCGAAACCGGCTGCATGCAGCAAATTTCGTAACCCCCCCTTTCCCAATCCCCCCCTTTCGTCCGGCCCGAGAAGCCGCAATGGCGAGGAGGAGGAGGAGGAGGAGGAGGAGGAGGAGGAGGAGGAGGAGGAGGAGGAGGAGGGGAGGAGGAGGAGGAGGAGGAGGAGGAGGAGGAGGAGGAGGAGGAGGAGGAGGAGGAGGAGGAGGAGGAGGAGGAGGAGGAGGAGGAGAGGAGGAGGGAGGAGGGAGGGAGGGAGGGAGGGAGGGAGGGGGGAGGGAGGGAGGAGGGAGGAGGGAGGGAGGAGGGAGGGAGGGGGGAGGAGGAGGGAGGGGGAGGAGGAGGGAGGGAGGGAGGGAGGGAGGGAGGGAGGGAGGGAACTGCTGTGTCCTGTCGGAGACTTCTTCCGACCGCCCGGCCCTCCCGCGCGGCCCCGCTCCCCTCGCTCCACCTTCACGAGGGCCGACTCCGCCCGTCCGACCAACCGGGTGCCTCCCCCCGCCCCCCCCCCCCCCCCCCCCTGGAGGCTTCTTCCAACCTAGGGGGCGAACAGACATACCTCGCGTTTGACCACCCTCGCTTTCGAGAGGTACCAAGCGATGCCAAACTACGGCCTGCACTGGTTAGGCCGCTTGACGATGAGGCGCGTGGTATGACTTGGTTTTGCCTGGAAGCGAAAGCGGGGTAGGTAATTCACGCTCTGACAACCGTCTGACCGTCGGGCTCCGGAGGTTCCTTCCAACCGTCCGACTGTCCGGCGGTTCTCCCCCCCCCCTTTCTCATTGACACCCCCTCGGGGATCTTCTGACCCGGGTCCACCCAGAACCGGGTCAGTCAGGCTTTGCAGAATCCTGCAAGATCCTGCACCCAAACCAGGGTCAATGCGGAGGATCCTGCACGATCCTGCAGGATCCTGCACCCAAACCTGGGTCAATGTGACCCTGTCCCTGCAGGATCCTGCAAGATCCTGCGCTCTGGCTGACCCCCGTTTGCATTGACCCCCGTCTCTTGAGCCCCGACCCCCAGCTTATTCCGACCCTCCGGCCGTCTGGTGCCCCCCCCCCCCTCTTGCTCCCCTGGCCCCCCTCCCCCTGGAGGCCACGATTCCCACCGACCGACCGTCCGGCGCGCCCCCTGGCCCCCTCCCCAGCGTTTCCCCCCTCCCGCCTCCCCTCTCCCCTCCCCAGCGCCCCCTCTCCCCCTCCCGCCCCCCTCTCCCCTCCGCCCCCTCTCCCCGAGGCTTATGCCGGCCGCTGGGCCGTCTGGCACCCCCCCCGCCCCCTGGGCCCCCATCCCCTGGAGGCGATTGCTTCCACCGCCCGAGCGCCCGACGTCTGGAAGTCGGTGGAACACCAACTGGGGCTTGGCCACGGACATCACCGCCGCCCTCCTCAGACAGGGGATCCTCCGGGGTCGGAAGCCTCCTGGGCACATGTCTTAGCGGACGCCCCCCCCCCCCCCCCCGCGGCCGCGGGGGAGGAGGAGGAGGAGGAGGAGGAGGAGGAGGAGGAGGAGGAGGAGGAGGAGGAGGAGGAGGAGGAGGAGGAGAAGGTGCCGCCCATGAGCTGCCCATGAAGAGCAGCAGCTCTTTCCGAGTGGCCATCGCCCGTGCGGCCGCGGGGTCCGGCCCACGCGTGGCGCGCACCGCGCGCTGCACACGATGCACGGGATCACTCGTGGGGGTCCACGCTGCAATCCTCCAAGCTGCTCGGGGGCTGTCCCAACACGTGCAAGAAGAAGGCTGGAGGAAAGGAGGAGGAGGAGGAGGAGGAGGAGGAGGAGGAGGAGGAGGAGCAGGAGGAAGAAGTCGATGCGATGACGACGGGGCAAAGTACAGCCGGAGGAAGAGGACAAGGAAGGACGCGAGCGCAGATCCCTCGCGGCCACCTTGTCCCTGTGCAGGGTCTCGATGATGGCGAGCAGGACGCGAGGATCCTGGGGGGGTGCGCCCACACGCCTCCCTCAGGGCGATCGCAAAGATCGCACCTCAGGCCGCTGCCGTCGCAAGGCACTCTCCCCACCCCAACGTCACGCCCAAAATCCACCGCTGGAGTTTAGCTCATCACATCAAGAAGGTTTCGCCGCTCTCACACTTCCTGGTCACCCTCTTGGCTGCGGTGGCCGTAGCTTGCTTGCTTTGGCTCGTCCTCGGTCGGCTCCAAGACAACAGCGCTGATCGCCAGCGGCGGCGGCGGTGGCGGCGGCTGGCGGCTGCAGCCGGTATCGCGGCCAGAGCCAGCGAAGGCGGCAGGTTGCAAAATCACCCTCTGCGCAGCGACGGGGCCTGCGACGCAGAGCAGGACGACGAGAACGACAGCGGCAGCGACGACGACGACGATGACAACGACGACGACGACGACGACGACGACGACGACGACGACGACGACGACGTGGACGAGGACGAGGACGAGGACGAGGACGAGGACGACGACGACGAGGACGACGACGACGACGACGACGACGACGACGACGACGACGACGACGACGACGACGACGACGACGACGACGACGACGGCGGCGGCGGCGGCGGCGGCGGCGGCAGCGACGACGACGGCGGCGACGACGAAGAGGGCAAGGAGGAAGAGGCCGAATAGGAGGACGAGTGCAAAAGAGGAGCGGGGCCTGCGGGGGGTGGCGATGGGCCTCCGACGCGGCACCGCCGGCCGGCGCGGGCGGCTGCTCCGCCAGCGCCGAGGGGCTGTGCACCCGGCGCTGGCAGACGGGGGAATGGCTGGCGCCTGCGGGGCTTCGCGTCGGGCTCGGGGCGCCGGGCGCCATAGAGAGCTCCACCGAAGGCGCCAGTTGCAGGGGTCGCATGCTGATTCATCAAAATCTTGCGCACCCCCCGCCCGTGCGTTGCCGCAAACCATAGTAGGGTGCCCCAAGAGGGCCCCAGTAGGCGCCCAGGGAGCTTTTCGATAGCCCGTCGTCGTCGTCGCGGTCGTTCTCCTCCTCGTCCTCGCGGTCCTCCTGGAGCACAGGCAAGCTTTGGCGGGGAGGAGGAGGAGGAGGAGAAGGAGGAGGAGGAGGAGGAGGAGGAGGCTGAAGCTACGATCCCAGTCGATCTAAGCTTGCCGAACCTGCAAATTGAAGAGGAGGAGAAGCACTAGGAGCGGCAGCGGGGGGCAGAAGAGCGGGGCAGGGACAGGGAGAGCCACGCTGCGCTCTGGTCGACGGGCACTGATTCGGTTGTCGCAAGATGTGTCGGTGTCCCTAGTCCAAGGTGCGAGGAGGGGGAGAAGGAGGAGGAGGAGGAGGAGGAGGAGGAGGAGAAGGAGGAGGAGGAGGAGGAGAAGGAGGAGGAGGAGGAGGAGGAGGAGGAGGAGGAGGAGGAGGAGGAGGAGAGGGAGGGGAGAAGGAGGAGGAGGAGAAGGAGGAGGAGGAGGAGGAGGAGGAGAGGAGGAGGAGGAGGAGGAGGAGGAGAGGGAGGAGGAGGAGGAGGAGGAGGAGATCTCCTTGAACTCTTTGGTAAGCACAACGTGCTGAGGACGAGGCAAAGAGAAGGGAGGGGAAAAGTGGGGAGCCAGAACCCACGGAGGCGACCCTAATGGTCCCCTCCCCCCAGCCCTTCACCCCCTCCACAAGGAGGGTGGGGAGGGGCCGCCTCAAACGGCGGGGTGGTTTCTGGCTGCCGCTCAACCGCAGCACGATGTGCAGCTGCGGACAACACCCGTAGGGGAGCAGGAGAATGAGGAGGAGCAGGAGGAGAAGGACGCAAGAGCGGATCATTGCTCTGGACGTCCTGGCGTGGGGCCCCACCAGTGGTGGGCAAAACCATCAGCGTGTTACTCTTACAGGAAACACCCGGCCTTCGGACAACAGAGGACTGAGACGCTGACGGGCTCCCAACGGCGGCGATTGTAATGCATGCTCCGTCCCGAAGCAGCCGACGGCTCGCCCGGGCGGAACGCAGAGGTGGGCAGCCTCCTCGCGCGCGGCAGGGCTTCTAAAAAGCCCATCGCCCCCTCCGAGAAGCCGTCCGAGCCTCCTTCGAAGGCACAGCCGGCTTCTCGGGAGGAGGGTCAGGTCGGGCCTGTCCCCCTGCAGGGGGATTTCGGGACGAACAGTGTAGAATACCCCAAAATGCTCAAAACATACAAAAAATAGTTCAAACATCGTCCCCCGACTATGTTTTGACTATTTTTGAATACTCCTCCCGTAGAGGGACAGGCCCGACTCAAGAGGAGGGGTGGCTTCGAGAGGCCCCGCCGCCTGCTGAGAAGGCTGGCCACCCTCTGCCCCGCCCGCCGGGGCGCGCAGCCGAGACAGAGGGCAGAAGAACAACCCTCAAAATGAGTACACCCTGCGAAATGCTTAGGAAACCATGGGTTAAGAAATTCAGAGTCTCAGAACTGGAATAAAAACCCAGAACTTCTATCAAAATCTTGGGATTTACATTGAAAAGTTAAGAATAATCGAGACTCTGGACGAATACTTGGGTTTTCTTCAGCATCGCCTAAGGAGTATCCTGACGAGCAGGTCCACTCATCGGCGGCGAGCGAGGGGGTCCGAAAGAGAGCCTCGGGAGGGGCCCAGACGAGGTCCAAGACGCCTCAAAGAGCCTCTAATAGGGGGAAAACAAACCTACCTCGCTTTTGACCACCCTCGCTTCCAAGAGATACCAAACGATGCCAAATTGCAGCCTGTACTGGTCAGGCCGCTTGACGAGGAGGCGCGTGGTATGGCTTGGTTTTGCCTGGAAGCGAAAGCGGGGTAGGTAATTCACGCTCTGATCTAAGAGCGCCCCATATCATTTCCCCAACGACAGACATCCAAACCGACCACGAGATTCCCGAGCTCCGCAGCCCCCAGCCGACGACGCCACGTCAAGAACAGTCACGGCGATCAGGAGGAGGAGGAGGAGGAGGAGGAGGAGGAGGAGGAAGGCGAAAACAAAATCAATTCCAGATCAATGCTGCCTACCACCGTGCCGGCCCATGCATGGGCCACAGTGAGGGGGAACGGTGGGGGGGGGACAGGCTCAGGGGGGGAAACATCGAGCTGGAGACTGCGGTAAAACGCCGATAGATCTGCCATAGGCCTTCGATAGCAAATCCGAACGTTCCCGGGCATGGTAAGCTATCGGGGCCCTATCCGCGATGAATGGGCGATTGGGGGTTGATGCATGTACCCCTGAGCCGACCCCCCTTACGTTGCCCCTGACCCAAGAGCGCCCCAAGAAGGCCCCGAGCGGGGCCACAAGAAGAGATGCTTTGTGACCCAGGGGAAGGGCAACAGCAGCGGCAAATTCGCTTGCCACCCGTCCCCTGCGCAAGGAGGGCGGAGGGCAGAGGGAGGAGGGACCAGGGGGAGGGAGGAGGGAGGAGGAGGAGGCGGAGGAGGCGGAGGAGGAGGAGGAGGAGGAGGAGGAGGACGACGAGGAGGAGGATTTGTTTTTTCCTGTGGAGTCTCCCCCTCTCCAGGTCCCAGAGCAAAGCACGGGCGGCGGGTGGCCGGCGTGCGCCAGAGCGCGCCCCGCGCGGGCTGCCGGAGCTCCGAACATGTAGCAGGAGAGGCCGCTCCCCTTGTACAGCCGAAGATATGATCAAGAAATCCATCACTTCAGGAAACTTCAGAAAACTGGGCTAGCTTCAGAAAGCTTCAGAAAACTTCAGAAAACTTCAAGAAACAGACAGAAAACTTCAGAAACCTTCAGAAAACTTCAGAAAAACTTCAAGAAGATATGATCAAGAAATTCATCACTTCAGAAAGCTGGGCTAGCTTTCCACAGATGTCTCAAGACAAGCCTGGCCAAGTTGTTGTGTTCACGCCGGAGGGGCGAACACGCTCAAGAGACTGGGCCAGCTTTCGAGCAGGTTGACGAAGAAACGCTGGCCCAGCTTTTCGAGAGGAGGTTTCTTAATCAGATGCTCGACTGTACTTCATGACGCTTCTTTATTCCAGCAGATAACTGTTGTCCTTGATATGTATACATATATATACATATGTATATATCGCTTATTTCGAAGATTGCCTCAAACACTGCATATATGGAGGTCTTCGCACCATCTGCTGCCCATGGAGCCATGTTTGCTTGAAATGTAAGCTTTTTTATCGAATTGCGCTCTCCCACAAATGTCGCAATCGTGTTGCGCAAAATGTGGTGGCCTGCAGTCTTCCATTCTCAAACTCCGCCACTTTCCATTATGGCATGGGGGCTTGAATTTCCAAGCAAGGTTTTACAACTGGCTATCACAGTCCACGTGATGTAAAGCTCGTATCTCCTTGAACCGCCTTCGCATAATGAATCCCCTGTACAATGCCTAAATCTTCATAAAAAGCACGAAGACCATGCATGCTAGATGTTTCGCCGCCTACTTCACCCAAATGCCCGCTACGAATCTCCACGGGCACTTCCGGAATAGTTTCCAAATCGCTACGTGCACCGATCTGATCTGAATCCGCATTGTATGGAAAGGTTTTGGGCTGCGATACTTCTCCAATGCTTGTCCCTGCCTTTGCATGCACGTGATGCCCAAGGGTTCTTCCCAGTATGCTTATCACTGTCAATAACGAATGTTCTGAAAGGTCCGATTTTGAAGCTCGACCGGAATAGCTCGAAGACGATGCCAGTGTCGTAATATCTGCGTCGGGTCGCGGGTTCACAAATGGAACGCGTTGCTTGAAACATTCGGTCTTGACCAAAGCCTGCCTGATTGCCACTCTCCTGTCTCGAAGTCTGCGAGCTTTGGATCTTGGTAATTATGATGTGCTCTCCCCGCGACGCCAGGTCGCCGCTCGGCGTCACGAGGCAGGGCCGTATCCGGAAAGCACGACATCGCATGACAACTGCTGGGCTGCTGCACTTGAGCCAGGAGGAGGAGGACGAGGAGGACGCTAGAGGAGGAGGAGGAGGAGAAGGAGGACGCTAGAGGAGGAGGAGGAGGAGGAGGAGGAGGAGGAGGAGGAGGAGGAGGAGGAGGACGCTAGGAGGAGGAGGAGGAGGAGGAGGAGGAGGAGGAGGAGGAGGAGGAGGAGGAGGAGGAGGAGGAGGAGCCCCCTGCGCCACAGCGAGGGAGCCCTCGGGGGCCTGGTGCGCCCTGGGCCTCTGCTGGCCGCCGAGCTCCGCCTCCTCTCGCCGCCACCGGCAGGCGCAGCAGGCTCGGCGGCGCCGGGGGGGCGGCCAGTGCCTGCACGCGCACAAGAGGTCAGAAAGCAACTCCTAGGAGGAGGAGGAGGGAGGAGGAGGAGGAGGAGGAGGATGAGGGGGAGGAAGAGGAGGAAGAGGAGGAGGCGGAGGAGGAAGAGGCGGAGGAGGAGGAGGAGGAGGAGGAGGAGTAAGGAGTAAGGAGGTGGGAGGAGCGAGGAGCAGGGAGAAACTAGAGGATGGAGGAGGTGGGAGGTCTCCGTGAGAACGAATGGCAGAGGCTGCCAGGCCAGATCGAGCCCCAGAAGAGGCCGGACTCAGCGGGATGGGGCGGGACCAAGCGGGACTGTGCTGGGTCAGGCTGGTCTTCGACCACGGACCTGCAGGGCAGTTTTTAACACATGGGATGTTTGTACATATAGTATTTAAAATACATTATTAACTGATTAAACAACATATGCATGAACTCATCGTTGTTTTTTATACTAAAGCCCTTCATGTTTAATACATGGTCCGAACGCGGAGCATGTATTAAGAACGGCACTGTACCAGTGCCGATGCTGAACGTCACCTCCCAGGAGTTGCATCCTGAAGCAGGGCAGGTGCAGCGGGCGGAGACGGGAGCGGGGGGGGTCGAGCCAGCCAGCTTTTAAGTCGGGCGTGTCCCCCCTACAGGGGGATCTTGGGCGAAAAATTAAGAATACTCACAAAATACCCCCACATGGCCGAAAAATGCTCGAAAATCATCCCCAGACTATTTTTGGACTCTTCTTGGAGTATTCTGGCGGTACTTTTTTCCTTTTTCGTCGAACATCCCCCTGTAGGGGGGACACGCCCGACGTAAGGCCAGCTCGAGCGAGCCGGCGGGGCCCTGCCCACTCCCACCCCTCCCTGGCGCGACGCACGAGCGGACCGGGGAGGGGGGGGAGGAGGAGGAGGAGGAGGAGGAGGAGGAGGAGGAGGAGGAGGAGGAGGAGGAGGAGGAGGAGGAGGAGGAGAGGGAGGAGGAGGAGGGAGGGAGGAGGAGGAGGAGGAGGAGGAGGAGGAGGAGGGAGGAGGAGGAGGAGGAGGAGGAGGGGGAGGAGGAGCAGGAGCAGGAGCAGGAGCAGGAGGAGGAGGAGGAGGAGGAGGAGGAGGAGGAGGAGGAGGAGGAGGGAAACTCGGCGCGGCGGGGGCGGCCACTCGGCGAGCGGAGCGTGCTCGCGCGTGCCCGCGGCCCGCGGCCCCGAAGGGCTGGGCGGAGAGAGCAGGTGCGCAGCGCCCCAGCGAGGGCGCAAGACTCTGAGGGGGCGATCCCCGAAGCTGGGGCCCGATGCGAAGGCAGCACTTCGATCGCTGGGGCGCGGCCAGGCCCCCCACAGGATCGGCAATCTCTGAAGAGGCCCAGGGACACAGAGACAAATACACACAGACAACAGGATCCCCCATGCTTTCTGGATTATTGTCTTCCCCCCCATTTCCCATATGTTCCCATATGCTCTTGGGAATCGACGATTAGCTGTGTCTGTGTGTTATTCCTCCTGAGATCTGAGCAAACCACACGCGCCGCGCCGCCCGAGCAGAAGAACGCAACTTTCAGGAGGAAGCATGCGCGGTGCCCTGTCGAGAGCGACATTTCGCTCTCCCGCGCGCCGCGCCTCGATCCCGACAACTTGGCGAGCGAGGAATGCGCGCTGCGCCCACAAGCGGAAGTCCAAGGTTCAGAGAAGGAGAAAACGTACGCTGGGGCGAGAGCAGCACTGCGCTCCTTCGCACGCGACGTGCGCCGCGTGCCGTTCCCAACGCGCGTTCCGCAACGTCGATGTGGAAAAAAACACGCTGACGTTTCATTGCTTTTGATGGGTAGGGCGGGAGAGGCCCAAATGGAGGCTGTTGGCCGGCTAGGTGGGAGAAGGGGGGTAGACACGCAAACGGAAGATAGACGGCCGATCCCGGGAACCCTGAACCCAAAAAGGTTTAGGAAGGCACCAACTATACACCAACACCGATCCTGGCCAGGATCACCCTGGGCCCAGGATCGGTGTATACGCCCTCCTGCCTTGCGCAAGAAGGCATATACACCGATCCTGGGCCCAGGGTGATCCTGGGCCAGGATCGGTGTTGGTGTATAGTTGGTGCCCTCCGAAGGAAGGGATGACAACTCCTTCGATCTTCGAAGGCAAGGCACTTTTTGGAGCGCCCCAGATAAGGGGGGGCAGAGGTGGCAAGGGAAGGAGAAGCAAGGGGAGGGAAGCGGCGGGGGAGGAATGAGGACAAGGGAGGAGACGGAAACAAAAAAGAAGCGAGGAAGGGAGGGCAACGGGGGGCGCACCGGGGAGGAGAGGGAGGAGGGGAGGGGACAGAGCGAGCGAGGGGATAAGACGAAGCCAGGACGAGGCTGGATTCGGGGGGGTGAATCGAGAATCTCTGAGATCCGCGTCTCTGGAGGATGTCTCGGGCGCTGCGGCCTTCTCAGAGCGTTCTGGGACGCTCTGAGGAATGCTCTGGAACGAAATGACCCTCGTCATAGCCCCGTCCGACTTGACCCCCTCCCCCCAAGGGGCAAGGATAAGGGGTGAGCGGATCAGAAATGAAGGGGCCCTGGGACACACAAATAAATTCACATAATTAAAAATATCTCCCATATTTCCCCATATTTTCTGGGTTTCTATCTTCCCCCCCACTTCCCATATTTTCCCATATTTTCCTGGGAGAGGAGGATTAATTGTGTCTGTGTGTTTTTTCCCTCCTGAAGAAAGCGAAACATCGACTTGGGGTCGGCGATGCATCGCCGAGAGCTCGGCCATAGGCCCCCGGCGGCGAATTCGGACGTGGATGGGCGGGGTAGGATCTCAGGCCCCCATGAGCGGTCATGGGAGGCCCGGAAATTGGCACCAACACCAACACAGGGGGTTGCCTCCACAGGGGGAAGATGATCCTCGATTTCGGCGTTGGTGGTAATATTTCGGTCACTTTGGAAGCCAGAATATTACCACCATCACCGAGATCGGCATCCTCTTCCCTCGGTGGAGGATCACCGCCGATCTTGGTGTTGGTATCAACCTCTAGGCCCCCGAGGTCAGTGGGCGATTGGGAGTCCGTGGCTTCCCCCCAGTGAGCCTATCCCTTGGCAGTGGACTTTGGATCATCACTCGTGCCTCTGGCGGCGGTTCGGGGCGATCCGGGCACTCCTGGAACGCTCTCGGCGAGGCACAGTTGCTGGACGGCATCCCGGAGCTGGAAGCCGCCGAGAAGCGACGGGAACGCCCGAAAACCTCGGACCTCGAAGCTTCGAACCTTCCTCCTGGACCTGTACCCCCCCGACGTTGCCCCTGCCCCCCCCCCCCTGGGTCCGCGCCTTCTCGCCGCAGACGCGAGTAAGTAGGGGGGCGGGGATCTGAACGGGCAGGCCTCCGCATCTGGGGGAACCAAAAAGTGCCGACACCGTTTTCCCCGGACCTCTCCCGGGCAGCACTCTGGCCAAGATGTCGAAGAGCATGCGGCCATGGCGACGAGTAGGGGGCCACACGCGAACCCCACCCCTACCCCCCACGATTTCTGAGGGGGAGGGTGGGGTTCACTTCGTCTGGGAGCTCCCGGGCGAAGTGCACCCCACCCACCCCCTCAGAAATCGTGGGGGGGAGGGGTAGGGTTCTCATGTGGCTCCGTATGTGCCCATTGTGCTGGGGAGCCGTGCAACAGGTTTTGCAAACCATCGGCGTCGCCTCCTGATGCCTCTACGGTCCTAGCGTGCATATTTGTAGCCAATTGCAGACGCGGACGTCCGCGGGAGCATGTTCAGGAGTCAGCCGTAAGTAGATTCGCAGATCGTTCGATGTGGGAGCCTCTTGGAAGCTTAATTGGGCCATCTTGTGGCTCTCTTAGGGTACTGGGGGGCCCTAGCGAGGGCTCTCCAGGACGAGCAGCGCTGTCGGCATCCTTCCCCCTCCGACCCCGAGCCTCGAAACTGCGCCCCCCCCCCGAGCCCATGCCCCCCCGGACGCTGCCCCTCAACCGCCCGGCGCAGATCCTCCTGGGAGGCCCGACGCCTCTGCAAGAGGAGGAGGAGGAGGGGGAGGAGGAGGGGGGGGAGGAGGAGGAGGAGGAGGGGGGAGGAGGGGAGGAGGAGGAGGAGGAGGAGGAGGAGGAGGAGGGGAGGAGGAGGAGGAGGAGGAGGAGGAGGAGGAGGAGGAGGAGGAGGGGACGAGGAGGAGGGAGGAGGAGGAGGAGAAGGAGGAGGAGGAGGAGGAGGCGATGGGGGAGGAGAGAGGAGGAGGAGGATGTTGGCCCTGACCCCCTCCCCCCCTCTGGGAGCCAGCCGTGCCTCCTCGACACAGGCGCCCTCCACGCCGGTGGGCGCCGGCCGCTCGGCCTCGGGGCTCTCGGCCCGAAAGCGCTCGGCCTGGTCGCGGCGGAGGCAGGCCGACCCTGGAGGAGGAGGAGGAGGAGGAGGAGGAGGAGGAGGAGGAGGGAGGAGGAGGAGGAGGAGGAGGAGGAGGAGGAGGAGGAGGAGGAGGAGGAGGGGGAGGAGGGGGAGGAGGAGGAGGAGTTCGAGTTCCAGCCTTCTTCGCACGAGTCGTACCGGCAGCTGCAGGATGAGACAAGCAGGAAGATGGTGGACAGAGGCAGCAGAGAAGCAGGAATTAGACAAGAGAGATCTCGGCCAAGCGGCTCCTGTGCGTGATCGCCAAGAGCTCCACCGCTCTCGTCAGCATCGACAATCCTCGGAGTTCGGCCTGCGTCACAGTGCCGACGCCGAGGCCTCCACCTCCCTCCAGGAGGACTCCGTCACTCTGATTCGAAGTGGGATCAATCACCTCAATGGCGAAACCGAAGCCAGCCAGGCCCTCACGGACCCCGCCGTGGAAAGAGCCGCGCAGGAAGATGGGGCCGCGGGCAGGGAGGCAGATCGATCCAGCCCGATTCGAAAACGAAGGAGGCCTGCTCTGGGACCCCTCTGGTCGCACACGCGTCGGCTAGTATGTTATATTCCCTATACACGTGCCTAAAGAGATCAGGTCCTACACTAGCTGTGCTCACTCCCCAAGCCCTCAGAAGACCATGCAAGATGTTCTGTATGTTCTGGATATGTTTCTTGTAGTAGCTGTTGTTAATTTTGGAGATACCCCTCGCCCACCTAATAATGGCATTGCTGTCCCCCTTAATGTCCACGAGCATGTTGTATTTGTTTAGGCCGTCCGTCCTCCACCCAATCATTTCCTCGAAGGTCACCCGCTTACACTGCTTGGACTCGGCCCGAGCAGAGTCGCACTAAAGACGGCATTGACGTTCCAGTCGGAGGGCCGCACGGCCCTGTACTCCGACTCTATGCTCAAGAGCCCAGATCAGAAAAGTGCCGTTCCCCGTCTCCCACTCAGTGACTCTACCCCTCCAATTTTTGCCCCAAAGATCACAAAATAGATCCTCCCAAATAGTCCTCCTCGTCCACCCTGCCCTGTGCTTCCATCGGTCGGGTCCGCGGCGTACCCGCTTGGGACCAGGTAAGTGCGCCTCCAGCACCTTACAAGAGGCCGAGAGGCGGCGCCAAGAGGCTTCCGAGTACACATTCATGGTCGAAGAAATCCATTTCTGATGCCGCGAGTTATCCAGGAATATCGTCGGAATGTGGTAAAATATCTTCTCAAGAAGTCTGATGTCCATACTCTTGTGGCCCGCCTGTCTGTACGTGGCACGCGCAAGACGGGTCGCCCTCTTAAAATACTGCTCGCTGTTTTTTTTTTTTCAGCCTCCCGTTGAGGAACTCGAGCGATTTTCCGAAGCACGCCCCCTTCGAGTTGGCGAACACGTTCGAACATAGTTCGGTTCCAAACGAGACTCTCAGCACCAAAGAGCAAGCGCGATGGGATGCTCTCCGAATACCGCTGCATACGCTCGGTCCTGGAAAGTAGCGGCTGTCGGAACTGGGGGTCGCTGATTTTTTTTTTTTTTTAAAAAAAAAAAAAAAAAAAAAAAAAAAAAAAAAAAAAAAAAAAAAAAAAAAAAAAAAAAAAAAAAAAAATGGGTGCCTGCTTGACTCGATGATCGAGGGCCGCATTGGAGTCCCCGATCTCCGAGATCACGGCGCCCAGCAAGAGCATCTCCTTACGCCATGGTACCTGAACTTCCCCCTGGAGAGCCCCAGGCCCGAGATGGGCAGGGGCCGGACTGACCTCGGCCACCTCGCCAGGCGGGGCGGCAAGGATGGCTGGTGTCCGACGCTGGACGTGGGATACTCCATGCTTTTGGCTTTCCAGAAAAGTCCCAACTTGCTCGTCTCGTAAGTCGCGCCCTGGATCATCGCCCGCAACTTCTCTGCGGACGAGTCCAGCAGCAACCAGTTATCAGCCCACTGGAGGTTGCAGTATCTAGCGCCCTCGATCAAAAGCCCTCCTCCCGCCTCACTCTAGATCCTCCACAGGTTAGAAAAGATAAGGTCGCTAACATAGTCCCATTTTCCCGTGGTGCCCGTGGCCCCAGTCTGTTCGCATTTTGCGCAGGGAATGGGTTCGGGGCTCTGAGCGCCTCGGAAAACAGGAACCAGCTCGAGATCTACACCCTCCAGTAGTACGGCTGCCGCAAGAGCGCCGTGCATGCGGCGAAACTGTAAAGCGCGGGGGCATGCAGCGGGACAGAGGTAGTCCAAGGCCTGCGAAACACCTCCCGAGAAGACAAAGATCGGCAACTTGTCGGGCCACTCCCACCCCTTCGAGAGCAGGTTCCTGATGGGCCCCGTGAGCTGGCTGCAGTTTCGACCCGTCTGGAAACCAAAGTTCCCCACGCGGTCAGCGTTAAACATCTCCTCACCCTCCGCCACCAAAACCATAAGAGCGTTGATATACTACTTCTGAAACACACTGGCGATGGAAACATCCCGATAGAGAAGCATGTGTTGGGCTCCTCGTTCCTTCTCAAAAAAGGTCATGACGATGGTAGTCCATGGCGCGACAGCCTGATCCCCCCCCCCCCCCTCCAGACGTGGCTTAAAAAGTTGAAAGCAGATCTCAGCGCTGGAAGTAGACAGCCCCTGCACCATCTCAACGCACATCTGGTCATTGCCCGCCGAGCTGTCCGCCTGGAGCCGTGCTCGGGCGGAGTAGACGTGCCCAGCCGTGAGCGCAGGGCGCCCCCGACCAGCAGCTTCTTCACGATGCCCGCGTTCACGGTGGAGGTGAACGCGCTGCAGGAAGGCGGCGGTCGAGGCAGACGGGCCCTGGTACTTCTCGCGACAGAAGTCCTCAATGATGCCAGTCCAGGCCGAACGATCCTCATGCGCAAGCCCATCACGGTCATGTAGGGCTTGAGGTATGCCCACCCGCTGCACCTGCCTGGCCTTCGCGTTGGGAAACTCCACTCTGGCATTTTGTCGGCGCCAGCGTCCTTGAGCTTTCCGTAATTGTCTGCGGACAGGTTTGTAGTCCGACGTGCCAGTTGCCTCCTTCAGCTCCCCTTCCAGCTTGAGGATCTCTGGGGGCCGAACCTGCAATTTCGCCTTCCGTGAATATCGAGTCGTATATGGGATAGCGGTAGCGTGCGTGTGGATGGTCTCGCTAGCCTTCTGGATGTATTCCCTGGGCGCCGCCCCCACTCGGTGGATCTCACTCAGCCTCAGCTCGGAGTCCCTCCGAAAACGGCCCCTGGCCAACTCTCCGTCAGGCTGCCAACCAGTCAAATACATGTGGTTATGATACAAGCGCTTGTCAATCCAACCCTTGATGCGGATGCCGATCGGGGCATGGTCTCGCTTCGCGCCTCCAAGAAGCAGGCAATCAGCGTTGTGGAGTAGAGCTTGAGTTGCAAGATTTCGATTGCAAAGTATGTAGTCGAGAGTTTTCCAACAACCAGTACTGTATGAACAGAAAGTGCGTGGCTTCTGATGAGCTGTAATGAGCGTTGTGGCAGCGTGGCAACGGAAGGTGGACATGAGATCGAAGATGGCGATCTGTCTCTCGAGAGCGTCCCCATTTTCCCACCCATATTCCGAAGCACCCGTGATCCCCTCGACCTCGGGCACAGACGTTTTGAAATCCCCCGTGATGACGTGAGCACGAGAAAGAGAGGTTGATGATGACGAGGCCGTGATAGACCGAAAATTAGAGATGATGTCCGAGATACTCCTTTTGAAATCCGTGATGCTGTAGCCCGAGGGGCCCGGTAAGTAGCAAGATTGAACACAGAGATTCTGAATCATGATCCCCGCCACTCGTGCTGTGCTAACGTACCCAGACTATACGCATGAAGAGAACTGAACAGGCCAGAGAAAGGCAACATAAGAGCCCTCTCCGCGATGGTATTCCCAGCCTCCGACGTGCACATCATCTTCAAGTACCTTCTTCCACAAAGAGACTTCCTGAATACTCACAATCACTTCCTGAATACTCACAATCACATCAGAACCATAGAAAGAAACAGCCTGCGAGATAATCTCAGGAATCGTACACATCGGAGCGACATTCACATTCCAGGACACCGGGGTGAGACCCGCAATGCGACTAGAACCCCTCAGTCGTGCACGCCCTCGAGTCCTTCAAGCCCCTGTGATGGCGGCCAGGATGGCCGTCTCGTCGGACTGACAGCCCCAGTCCCTCCAGCTGCCGACCGTGATGGACCAGCCCGCCTGGAGGTTGTAGCTGGCCAGCTTGACAGGGTGTGGGACGCCAGCCACCCGACGGGCGATGATGTGCTGGTTCCCGCCGATCTGGGGGTAGTCCAGCTTGAGCTGTTCCTTACTCAGGTTGAGGCTTTCCACTGCACTGTAGAACTTCGCGGCCTGCTGGCGGAACGAGGTGAAGGAAGGATCAGGCTCGATAGTCACCGAGGGGGCCTTCTGGTGGATGGTGATGGTGCCCTGGTCGATGAGTGCTTTGACGGCTTTGTTAAGATTCCAGGCGTCCCCCCTGTTCTTCTTCTTCTTCTTCAGGAAGATAGTGACCTTGGTGTGCAGAGCCTTCTTGTCCAGGAAGCTGTCCGACTTATCCGAGTCCACGAGCGCGCGAATGTCACCTGGTAGACTCGTCAGGACCGCGCGGAGGACGACACGTGCACCAGTGGCCGAGAACGAAGTCGGGTCGGGGTCCCTCCAGTCCGCAACGAAGCCCTTGATGTCCACGCCTCCTGGTACGTGCCGCTGCGCTCCACTGCCGCTGTACGGATTCGAGTTCATGGTGCCTCCGATGTCCCCGTTCACGCTGGCCGCGACAGAGGTGCCACCGCCCATGAACGAGGGGTTACTCTCCAGCTTCTTCATCCTAACGTCGAACTCCTGCAGCATCTCACGGCAGGTCTGCTTGGCCACTTGCGCGGCCACCTCCTTCACTTGTGCCAGGACAGTTTCTCCAGTCTTCTCGGCAGCGCGGTTGGCGGTGCGGGTGATGAGATCCGGGGAGGGGGAGGAGGAGGAGGAGGTGGATGGTGGATCGGGGGGGAGGAAAGGGGGCGGGAGCGGCGGGGCGAGAGGCGGGGGGCGGCGAGGAGAGGGGCGAGGACTGGGACGCGGCAGGCCGCCCCCGCCGCCCAGAGGGGGGGGCGAGGAGGGGAGCGGAGGGAGATCCAGATCTCCAACGATACGATTGTTGCGATCCAGGCGGGCGTTCCCTCATCAGAGGAAGGAAAGACCGCAGAAGCATAAACTTTCGGAGCCCCGCGCGGATTTCTCGGATCCGCGCCGAAACCCCCTCCATGGCGCGCTCCGCGCACCAGGGGCGGCGCCAGATGCGCCGCCAGGGGGTTCCAGCACAGATCCAAGAAATCTGCACGGAGCGCCAAAAGTGTATGTTTAGTGTATGCTGTGTTTCCTTCTTCGACTCAATCCGAATCTGGAGGCCGCCCCCCGCTGCCCAGGAGTGGGAAGCGAGGGCGAGGAGCGAGAGGGGGCGGCGAGGAGGGGCGAAGAGCAGCGGGTGGTGGGGGGCGGAGGAGCGACCGTTTCAATCCCGTGTTGCCTCGGGTCGGCCTCTGGGGCAGTTGTTCCATGCCAGTCGCTGGGGAGCGGAGGGAGCGACGAAACGCAAGGGTGGGCTCGGGCAGGAGTGGCCTCTGGTGCGCGGCTTCGGGGGGCCGCCGGGGGGGGAGGCGTGGCGCGCAGATCCGGGCGCACGGGCCAGAGCGAGAGGAGACCGGAGGGAGACAGAGACCTCCGACGACACGAGGAGGATGAACGAGGTGGACGGAGGACGGAGGAGAAGGAAGAGGGACGACCCAGCCCTGCCGTCGGTTTCCGACCCACCGACCGAGGAGGGGGGAAGGAGGAGGGACTGGATGGAGGGAGAAACGGAGGGCGACAGGACTGCCCGCCCCCGCTGCCTCGCCCTCTTACATCCCAGATCTTCGGCGATACGATTGTGATAAAGGATCATTGAACGGCTTCTACTGCCCTCCGATTCGCGCTGGAGCTTCCACAGACTCTCATGAATTATCTGGGCACGGACCTCGATCTATCTGGATGTACATTGATCTACCTCGACTCGACTCTGGCTTGATCCCGCAAGTCGATGGGAGAAGGGCCGTCACGCCCACAAGGATTCCATCCCGGCGGGTACTCCTTCACTCGGGAGCGGCCAAGAGGGGGGTGTCCAAGGGGGGGGGGGTGCAAATCATGACCGGCGGCATGTGCGCGGCCCAGCGGGGGGGCCAGGGACGTAATGAAATAAGAAGGGGCGCCATGAAATCTGGGGAAATATCATGGCCCACGCCATGATATCCCCCCCCCCCTAGTCATCCCCCCCCTCTTTTCCGCCCCCGATTCACTCTGGCCTCGGGGGGCTGCCATCGGGCCCCGGGACCAGCTCCCCTCGGGGGAAGGTGCCTGGAGGCCTGGGGCCTGTGTGACAGACCTGCACGCGCCAGCACGAGCAGCGACGCGCATGCGCATCCACTGATGCGCCTAAGTTCCCGTGTGCTTCCTCGTCTGCAGCGTTTTCGCCCCCCCCCCGGCAGGCGGCAGGCCGGCCCCTGGCCTCCATGCGGAGCCCCTCCCGGCGAAGTGCCTGCGGGGCTGGCGGGCGGGAGCAGAGATCGTTCCGACTCCCCTCTCCTGCTGCCCCTCGTCCGCCTCATCAGCAGAATCATCCGCATGCCACTTCTCTGCGTCCTCTTCCTCAAGGTCCTCCTCCCCGTTCAGATTTCCACGAGTTCCGCCCCCTGCTCCTGCTCATGCTGCTCATCCTCCATCTCATCACCTGGCCCCTCCTCCTCATCCTCATCCTCCTCCTCCTCTTCCTCCTCCTTCCTCCTCCTTCCTCCTCCTTCCTCCTCCATTCCTTCCCCTTAGAAATAACTTCTCCCTGTCGCACCCCGAGGCAAGTGTTTAGAGCGGGCCAGGCGCTTCGCCCGAGACTTCCTCGCCATTTATGACACCGAAGCTTTACACATCGGCAACAGTTTCACACATGGAGGGCGGGTCGGTTTCAAAATGTGGCTCTCGGCATGGCGCCGCGCACACTCGCATTGTGGAAAATGCAAGCGTTTCTCGGATTGAGGGCGGGTGGATTTCAAATGTGGCTCTTGCCTGAGCGCCGCGCACATCCGGTTAAAAAAACTCACACGACCTTCATGTATTGAGGGCGGGGCGTTATCAAAATGTGGCTCTCGCCTTGGCGTCGCGTAGATCCGTTTTAATAAGTTGCAGAAGTTGAACGGATTTAAAGCGGGTCGTTTTCAAACTGTGGCTCTCGCCTTAGCGCCGCGCACATTCGTTTTCAGCATTCGCAAGAGCTTGAAGGATTGAGGGCGGCTCCTTTTGAAAGTGTGGCTATCGCCTTAGCGCCGCGCACATTCGTCTGTAACATTTGCAAGAGTTCTCACGGATTCCCATGATCAGCATACCAAACATGGCGTCCTGGAAGGAGTCAGGATTGTGAGGGCGAGACAGGTTCGTTGATTCGCAATGTCGGAGTCCCAAGAATGGCGTTCTGGCACGATTCTGGATAGTCAAGACGCAGCAGTGAGGCTGATCCGTGGCGTTGGAATCCCGAGAACAATTTCTGAGCATGCGCATGCTTCAGGGTCTTCAAACGGTTGTCTTCCAAAGAGGCAGCTCCTTCAGTGGACATGAACCGTTGCAGGGGCCTATGAAGAGGGAGCTTGGAGGTAGGGTTTACTCCAACATCGTTGACTACTCTTGGGTTTAAACTGGTCCTCCTCCTCCTCCTCCTCCTCCTCCTCCTCCTCCTCCTCCTCCTCCTCCTCCTCCTCCCCCTCCTCTTTCCTCCTCCGTCCTCTCCTGCACCACAGGGGACGCGTGCCCGAAGTGTCCACAACATGCAACGATGGTAAAATAGCGGTAGCAAAATGAGACAAGACAGAGAAGAGCAGCAGCGGCCGACCAGCCATCGCCAGATTGATCGATGGGGGTGTACAGGCTAGCGGCATCTGCTACCAGCTACACAGCCCCCTGGAGCCATGAGGGAGCATGGCCAGAAGCAAGCTTCACCAGCAGATCAAACAGGAAAGCATTCAGCTGGCTAGGATCGCCAGGAAGCTGCAACTCAGGTTGAGCGTTCCGACCAAGGCATCGACGGCTTCCGATTGGCCAAGCGCTGGACGAGAGCGCCAGAAACAAGGGATCGCGCAAAACTGACCTCAGGGAGCCTCGATAAGTCAGGGCTGGTTTTCGCAAGGTGCTGGAGGAATAGACATCCCCCCTTCCTACCCGCAAGGCGAAGGGGAAGAATAAACATCCTAACATCCTCCCTTCCTACCCGCAACGCGCGCGCGTTTCCTCGCGCGCGCGCGTTTCCGAGCCGAGTAAGACCCTGATGGGTGGCGAGCGGCGGCTGGGCAACGCACCGTGACGCGGGCCCGCCGCCGAGCCTGGCAAGCTGCGGTACGAAAGGCAGTCGATGCACTGGCAGCGCAGTGCAGCGCAGATGCGAGGAAAATGGAACGCGAAGCATTGCAAGCAGAGTGAGCGAAGCAGATGCAAGGCAATGCGATGGGGTGCAGTTCAAGACAAAGTATAGCAATGTGAAACAAGATCATGTGAAGCACGAAGCAATACCCGTGCACGTGCGACGCAAAGCATCGAAGCACAATGCAATGCAGTGCAAAGAGCCGATCGAACCCCAGGACCCCCTAGAACTCAGAGATCCCAGGGACGGGGAACTCAAAGAAAGATCCAGGGAGCCCCAGGCTGAGAGTCGCAAGTGCCATCGGGTCTCTCTCGCAAACAAAGGGAGGGACGAGAGAGGAACGAGTAGGGAAGAGGGAGGAGGGAGAAGCGAGGATACAGGCGGGAGGAAGGATGAGGACAGACTCAGGCAGGGTTGGGTGGAAGAAGGACGAAAGAAGGAAGGAAAGGAGGGAGGCGGGATCCCACAACGTCCACCAACCCATGTCGGCACACTCGTCACACAGATAGTGTCCCCCAAAGAACGCCACCTACGGCCCTTGAGAAACGCAGGGCTCACATAGCGTCACCCGGCCAATTCCGGGACGGCTTTCACACGGATCGTGCCCCTCAGGGAGCTCCACTTACTTTGGCAAACTCAAAACTCGCATGGCGCAACTCACCCCTCAAACGGATCGTGCCCCACAGGGAGCTCAACAGACAGCCCCAGACAAGGCTCGCATCCGCTCAGCCCTTGTCGGCACACCCCTGACATGGATCGTGGCCCACAGGGAGCTCCACCTACGGCGTCAGAAAGAAGGTTCGCATGGCGTCCCCACGCCCGTTTCGGCTCACCCTTCACACGGCTCGCGCCACAGAAGGGGCTCCACCGACGGCTCCAACGGGAGGGGTGGAATGGCGTCCCTCCGAAAATTTCGGCACACCCCTGACGCGGATCGTATCCCGCAACGAGGTCACCCTATGGCACCGACAAGCAATTTCGCATGGCGTCCCCACATACGTTTCGGCGCCGCTACACGCGGATCGCGCCCCACAAGGAGATCCACCTGCGGCCTCAGTGGGCACGCTCGCGCGGGGGCCAACCCCTTCACGCGGATCTCGCCCAACACGGAGCTCAGCGTGCGTATGCGCGCGAGCTGCGCAACAGCACTCTATCTGGTCTGCCCCGCGGCGCGCAGAACAGAAAGAGAGAGCCGCGCCCTGCGCTTCACGCAGCTGCAGAAGGTTGGGCCCCTCGCCAGGCCATGTGAGTTCTCTTTCGTTTCACATGCGCACATACATGAACACGTACATCCAGATGCGCATGCATACATACATGCGTACGTACATACATACACATACACACCTATACCAACAATACCTGAGCCGATCAGGCGGAACCACAGGAATGGGCCCTCTTGGATGTATCGTAAGGTCCCGGGGGGAGTCTCTCAAAGGCTAGTTTCGGCCTCTTGGGGGTCTGCTGGGGACTTCCTGGAGGCTCCCTGGTGCCTCTTGCAGGCCCCTTGGGGGCCTCTTGGGGCCTCTTGCGGGCGTTGTGGGGGCCTCCTGGGACATCTTAGGGGCCTCTTGGGGGCATCGGGGGTCCTCTGGGCGCGGATGGCTCGAAATTTCAAATGGAATTCCCCATATGGGGCCCTATGGGGGCCCGCTTGGGCCGTTTTTTGACGCCTCTTGGACTCTGTGGGATCCCTCTTGGGCTGTCATGGGGCCCTTTTCGGGCCGTCTTGGGGCGATTTCGGGGGCCTCTGAATCGTCAAGGACGGTACGAAGACCAAACCAGCGAGTATGATACAAATAAATATTTTCCGACTGGCATGTGACGTTTTTTCCTTCGTGGGGCCCTCTTGAGGCCCGCTCTTGTGGTGTCTTCGAGGCCCTTGCGGCCATTTGCACACCTCGTAAGCTTTGTCAAACTCCTGAAGGCAATCTTGGGGGCGACTCGGGGCCCTCTCCACCCGCCTTGACAACGGTCAGAGGCGCGCCCAGCCCTTGGGGCCACTATTTCTGGTCCAGGTTCTGGCCTCGATCCCCCCCTTCCAGCCCAGTCCTCCGTTTTACTTTGAATGCGAATGTCGTTTGGCCGTTTTCGACCTCCAGGGGCCTTCCGCAAGCCCCAGGAGCGTCAGCCATCGATTCGGCGGAATGAAAATCCGGTCGCGGGGAAGCTGCCAGGGCCCCTGGGGACCGCCAAGGAACGCGTATAGGCAAAACCTCGGCATCGGATGCATCGGATGGTTCCGTCAAGTCGCGCGCGCGGCACGCCGTAGAAGGCAGGAAGGCGGGGACAGCGTTCCTCCTCGCCTCCTCTGGCTGAACCAATAACGGGTCGAACATAATCTTAAGGACCCGCTGTTGACCAGTTGCTGACGATCGTGGTAATGATGACGATGTAGACGACGATGCAGAAGTCGCGAGGCAACGGTGCACAGTATGACGGTCGCGAAGGTGATGGTGACGATCGCGATGATGAGGGTGGTCGCGCAGGTGAGGACAACCGTGGTGATGACGATGCCGATGACGTTGTAGATGGTGATGTGGTGATGACGACGTAAAATGTACGTGGCGGCGTGTACGATGATGGCGATGTCATGTACGATTGCGACGACGATAACGACAATGACGATTGCGACGTTGATGACGATGTAGATGGCAATGTCGACCGCGTGATGCTGACGATGTAGACGATTGCGATCGTGATGATGATGTTTGGGGGACTTCTCCTTTTGGGCGTCGCGCCGCCACAGTTTTGGAAGGTGAAGCGCAAGCAAACTCGAGGTCAACGGCCCTGGGGACCCGGCAAAAGCCGGCGGTTGGGAATCTCTAAGCCTCCACCACACAGACACCGAACGGAAAGGCTCCCCCCCCGACCGCCGACCACACCTGTGCCAGGAGGCCTAGCAACTCGACAAACGCCGAGGGGACCCAGACACGAACAGAGTGTTTCACCCCAGGGCCAAACCGAGTGCTTGACCTAGAAGGTGGCAGCCAGGGGTTGGATGGAGGGCCACTTGAGCCGCACACCTACGGAACCGACGGCGGCGCACCCCACGAGACCCAAAACAAACCCCCAACTCCTGAGGCGTTGTATATCATGATTGGGGGACTTCTCCTTTGGGGCGTCGCGCCGCCACAGTTTTGGAAGGTGAGGCGCAAGCAAACTCGAGGTCAACGGCCACGGGGACCCGGCAAGAGCCGGCGGTTGGGAATCTCTAAGCCTCCACCACACAGGCACCGAACGGAAAGGCTCCCCGCCCGACCGCCGACCACACCTGTGCCAGGAGGCCTAGCAAATCGACAAACGCCAAGGGCCCCAGACACCAGGAACAGAGTGTTTCAACCCAGGGCCAAACCGAGTGCCTTCCACGTTCTCCTTCAAGTGGCTCGCCGACCTTTATTCTACGTTACGCCGTTCCTGAAAACCTCCAGCGCAAGGCGGTATATTGAATTACCCTGGAGCTGGGCCAGATTCTTGCAATCTTTGTGTTGCCCATCTGCCTCGCTGGAGAGTGAATTCCATGTTCCTGCGTCGTGTGAAATGGGCCACATCACACCCTCTCTGGAGGCTATACATCCTGAAACATCTAATCTGAAATCAAGCGAGCGCACAGGACATCCGAACGACGTCGCACAGAACGTCCAAACGACGTCTATTGTGAGATCAAACGAGCGCACAAAACGTCCCAACGACGTCGTACAACTCTCACACACACACACACACGAGGTCATTGATACCAGAATCCAACGCCGAGCTTTGAGAATTCACCTATGACCCCATATTTCAGGCCGACCCCATCTTTCAAGCTGACCACTTCAGAGAAACCAGTTCTGTGATCTTCGACCAGGACATGTCTCCTCTGCAGCGCCAACATCTCCCCGTTCACATGAGGGCATCAAACTTGACAAGGAGCATTGTAGCCAAGCCAAATTAGTTCAAGTCCCAAGCTGCTGCAGAACGAACTGGGTAGTGAAAGGAGCGGCTCGGCAGATGTGCACTGCTGTTCCTGCCTGATCAGTCTCCAACCTTGCTGCAAGTGGCCAAGACGAGACGGCATTCGCCACTGAAGGGCAGCTCCTGCGTTAAAACCCCAGACACAATGACTCCAATGCGACTTGGAAGGCCTCAATGTACTCATTGAGACTTCGATCGATGTCACGACGCAAACCAATCGTACATCACGAGACCTCCACCATGCGAACAAACGGCTCGCACAGCGAACGTACCTCAGCCCGGTGGCCTGCGCGATCTGGAGCTCTCGTAACTAAATAGTTTGCCGAGCTGAGACTTCACATGCAGCCAACTCCGTTACGCATGGGCACTACGGCTGGCCAGGACACGCTTCGGCGCCATGTCTCAGCCAGGAGTTCCTTTGATGGCCGAACATTTTGGCTCAGTAATCGTTGATGTAGCCGACGCTCACGCACAAGCCTGAGCGCGCCACCATGGCTGCGCACTGGCACGCCAATCCTCGCAACTCAGCCAAAAATGCGCCCCCACGAGACAAAAAAGAGGCACCATCTGTGAGTCAACCAAGTGCAGGACCTTGACGCTTTGAAAGGTTGTAGTCCCGGCCCGATGTCTGATCGCGGCGCTGACTGCCTTCAGCTCCAGCGCGTTGAAGTGGATGGAGACCCAGCACCGCCTTCGGCCACAGGAGGGACAAGGCGGCGCTGCACTTCCAGAGGGCCGGGGCAATCGATGACCAGAGCCACGCCGTTGGTCGGAACGGCACTCCGATGTCGAGGCGGATGTCGCTCACCGGCTTCTCGGCTACCGCCCAGAAGACCTCCGCGAGCTTCTGGCCCAAGGCCGTCTCACAAATGGGCTCTCTGGTGAACGCCACTCCCTCGTTCGACAGATCCTTGACCTCCAGTTTCGCAGCGGTGCGAGAGAGGTCCTCAACCTGGATCTGCCAGCCCAGCTCCTGCCTCAGCCCCAAGAAAAGCCAGCTGACGACGCTGCAGGCAAATGCGCCCCCGATCAGGCAGCCCTGGTCGGTCTCGAAGCTGGAACGGCTAGAGCCCGGACTGGCTACGCAGGTTGCGAGGTGCCCCGAGAACCCCATCAGCACCTCCCCCATCGGTGGAACATGCGGCCTTGAGGCTCCCGTTGGGCTCCTTAAGCATGCGGGCTAGCTCATACTGACACAGGGGGCAAGCAAGTCAACCTGAGATCCACCTCTGGATGGTCTCGGGAGACGTTGCGGACATCCCAGCAGGCTTGTAGGGGGCGCTCTTCTCGCGGCGTCGTAGTAGAGTACGCACTGGCCCCTCCAAGGATGCCTTCGTGCAGCCCGAAGACACCCAAGAACCTGCCTGAGCCTTGGGGGT
Source organism: Prorocentrum cordatum (assembly GCA_963575745.1). Taxonomy (NCBI): domain Eukaryota; class Dinophyceae; order Prorocentrales; family Prorocentraceae; genus Prorocentrum; species Prorocentrum cordatum. The sequence continues at coordinate 79,408 of CAUYUJ010002237.1, read as the reverse complement.
TCCGATGGCCTTCATGAGGTCACACTTGGCATCGGGCTCCACAAGCCCCCCGGGGACCTCGAGGACAGCCTCACGCCTCGAGCACCAACACAGACGAGATCGACGAATCGGCGAGAACAAGGAATTACACACACACACACACACACACACACACTGAAGGGCCCCACTGGCCGCACCTGGCTGAAATTGCTGGAGGTTCTCTGCGTTCATGGAGAGAACACTTTCCACGACCCAGTGCACAGGAACGTCCGCGACCTGGCTCAGAGGGCGCACCACCTTCGGGGTGCGCACAAAAAGGCCGACGCCTGCGCCGAGGGCCCACTCCCGGTCAGCGTTGACTCCGCCAACATCCTGGCACGGGCTACTCCCGGCCGCAATCGCAGCCTCGATGCGATCATGCAAAAACGTCAAAGCCTCGAGCCGCTTCTGCGGGATTGCCTCCACAGGGCCAAGCTCGAGCCCAACTCTCAGGCCCCCCCCGAGCTGTCCAGGCAGGGCCCCGCTCCGTCGGCCAGCCCCGCGGCGGTGCACATGCAGGCCCCGTCCTCTCTGTCATCGGAGCAGGAGACCACCCACGTGGTCCCCGCCCTCAGGTTCGACGAGGCCAGCGGCAGCAGCAAACACGCGTGCGCCAACTCGTCCAGGCAGTCCCTCGGGAGAGCAGTCCGGCCCGAGCCAATCAGCTCCCACGCAGCATTCAAGTGCCCGAACAACGGATGTCGGAATTGAAGAACACGAATCCCGCGGCCCAGGAGGATCAGCAGGTGATTCCCCCGTGCGCGTTCTCTGGTGCGCAGCCAGGGGGAGGCTGCACAGCCGCATGTTCTCATCTCGGTCATCGGCCGTCCGCCCAGCGAGCCCATCGACCTCGACCCGCATTCGGGTGACAAGGACTTGGTGCTGGATGGCCTTGGACTCGCTGATGTGGATGTCGCTGCATCGGCATCTCCCTCTCATGCGAGCCTGGAGGTGGCCGGGCGACCCGGTCAGCGGCAACGCAGCCTCCCAGCCACGAGCCTCGTCTGCATCAGAATCGCCAAGGCAGGTACTCCACCTGTCTCGCCAGCCCTCGCAAGCCAGCGGAGCAGCCGCCGCGACCGGCGCAGGGCGATCTCTCCTCCACTCTCTCGTTGCAGGGAGGGCGGCCCCGTCGGGCTCATCCAAGAGGGCGACTCTCAGGTGGATGCTCAGGAAGATGGGTACCCTGCACATCCAGCCCATGGGGGGCACCGACACGGCCAGCCAGCTCCCCCTCGCAGGAGTGCACGCCGTAATGCAGCCCAACCAAGGCTCCGAGATGCGACACCTGAAGAGGGCCCCCGTCTGGTCGACCCCGCTCCAGAGCAGGACCTCCATCAGCTTCGCGGCGATGAGCCACCAGTCCTCGATCCTTTCGCCATTCACCTTGACCCTCGGTGGCGTGGGTGGCCCGTCAGCCCTCGGCAGCAGAGAGACCTCAGACTTCATGAGTAAGTCCTGCAGATCCGTCCCCACATACTCGAGGACGCCCAGGTGACCGACGTCCTCGTACTGCAGGAGCCCCGGCCTGAGCTCCAGGAAGTTGAGCGGCAGGGCCCGGCAGTCCTCGTCGAGGTTGTAGCGGGCCCGACTCTTCAGCAGCTCCAGTGGCCAGAACGGCATCTCGAACTCCTTCAAGGCGCTGCTCGCGTGACAGTCGACCGTCTCCCCGATCACGCGCAGGCCAGCCGCCTGGACCTGGAAGCGAGCTCCAGCAGCTGCCCAACGGTCTTTACTGAGATGGCCCCCGTACAGGTAGTTAAGGCCCCGGACGCTGAGGAATGTCATGGCCTGTCTCGCAATCTCCTGGGCGTCGCCCCTCAGGGACCTCGTCCACCTCTCTAGATCGAGGGGGGGTCCTCCTGCGCTGAGCAGACCTCTGCTCATATCTCGTTCCCAAGCAAGCAGGGGCGTCGGCTCCCTCACTGGTAGTGGTAGCATACCACGCCCAACACCAGCCTCCGACAATTGCGGCGCGACGTCATTGGGAAAACTTTTCTGGAAGTCGCCGATCTTTCTCGGCAACCTATGCGCGTGGATAAGGGCCCCGCAGCCGATCTCCAGCATTGTCATCTTGGGGCCTCTCGCGCGGCGCAGGGTCGGGGTCGCCGTAGGCAGTGCTGCCGATGCCCCCGCCGCGCAGGGCATGGCGCCAGTGCTCCCCCGAGCCTCCTGCGCCACAGGCACGGCGCTGGGGGGCAGGCTCCACCGCCCCGCAGGGCACGGCTCCAGCAGGCTGCCCCGTCGACGCCACCGCTCCGTGCGGCTCGACGTCGGCAGCTCCCCGCGCCCCCGCCGCGTCGGGCACGGCGCGGGGAGACGACGTCGCAGCCCCGCAGGGCACGGCGCCATGCGGCAGCTGCCCCGCCCTGACCTCAGCTGCCACCCCTCTCAGCGCTTCAGCTGGGCCACCCGCCGCGGCAGGCCGCCCTTCTTCGGGGCGCGCGAGGGCCCAGCCTTGCGCTTGAAGAACTCCTGCGCGATCCTCTTCTGGAGCTGCTTCCTGCTCTCCCCCTCGGCGCGGGGCGTAGTCGCCCGAGCCCAAGCCTACGCTGACAGGGGTGGCCCGTCCACCGCCACGGGGCTCTGGCGGTCTGTCAGCGTGGGCAAGGCGCCCCCCAGCGGCGGCACCGTCGGCTCGATCCGCGCCAGTCTCTGGCGGCCAGGGGGGCGGCGTAGCCCGCCTCGATCTCACAGTCCAGCTGCAGCAGCCGGCACGCCGATGCTCTCAAACAGCAAGGCTCCGAGGGCCAGGCCCCCACCGCGGCGCTGGCCCTCGGGGCGGGGCGGCGAGCCCATGGCCAATGTCGTAGCCGCGGTCGCTCCGCTTCTCCAGCAGCTGGGCCATCCTGACCTCCGCCGCCTCGATGCCGCCAAACTCCCCCCCGTCCTCAACTGACAAGCTGGGGCCTCCGTTGTCGGGGGGGGCCAGCTCGATCCACTTCGCCGGCCGCGCGCGGGCGTCTCTGATCGCCTCCTGCAGCGCTTTGATCCCGCAGAAGAAATTGCCCAGCGCATGCAAAGGCCTGGCCCTGACGATCAGGTCGGCACAACCGCGCAGCACCCGCAGCTCCCTGCACCTGTCCTCGCCAAGCTCCTTGACTGAGGGGGCGGGTCGCAGCGCCCGCAAGAAGAACTTCTCCGCGACGGCTCTGACCTGAGAGGCGTCGTCGCACCCCTCGTCTATGTCCAGGTACAGGCCCATGTTCTCCATCTTCTCCTCAGCGGACCGGCCTGGTGGCCTCCGCGCGAAACGCTCGTGGGCGAGCCTCTTCGCGGCGACGAGCCTCCTCCCAGCTGACTGTTCCTCGTCGCTGCCGAGCGGGTCGCCGGGCCCCCCCCTGCACAGGTGGCTCGCCAGCACGCGCAGCGCCGCCTTCTCATCCGAGCCAGTCTGCACACCAGCCGAGGAACTGGGAGCGCCTGTGGTCGGCATCATCTGGCCTGTGATCCTGCTCTGAATCATGTCGCCAAGCAAAAGGCGCTGCTTGCCAGCCTCCTTGCTGTTGACCGCCGTCGCCTCAGGGTCGCAGCGTCGCCGGGTCTCGCCGAGCTTGGTCCGCAGCTCGGCAATGCGCTCGAGGTAGCCGTCCTTCGCCTCTGGGCCGGTGGCCTCTGCCTTGCCCGCCAAGGCGTGGAGCTCGCGCCCCAACGTCTCGAAAGTCTCGTCGTCCGCCAGCTCCTCGCCATCGAGCTCGACGAAGTCGTTCGGTCCGTCAGCGGCAGCCGCAGGCCGCTTCCGAAGGAAGACGGCGGCCTCGCCATGGGCGCTGCTTGCGGGCACAGGCGCGGCCCCTGCCGCGACCAGCGCGGCCGCAGCAACGTCCTGCGGCAGAACGGGGCAGTCCTCGGACTCCTGCAGCATCACCATGTGAACGCCCACCCCTTCGGCTGAAGTAAGTCGCTGAGGGGCCCTCGCATGCAGGACAGAAATCCCAGCTCGAGGCCCTCTATACAGACCGGAGCTCACTGGCCCCTCGTACACGCGCAGGTAGGTCTTCTGATCACGAACACGGTGGGATACCAACCACCACGCGAGATATGGGTCGGTCATCCCGAAGTGCTCCAGCTCGAGCATCTCACCTGGATTTTCCCGACACCACGTGCCCGATGATCCTCAACGCCCTGCCTGCGAAGGAGCCCTCGTCACGCTGGACGGCGCGGCGCAGGCGTTCCCCGGGCGCTAGCTCTCTCGCCGGCCCCATCTGAAGGCCGCGGCGCCGCGGCCGCGAAAGGTGGGAGGCCTCTGTTTCGCGCCACTGGCGAATGAGACAGAGCCGAGGCCTGGGGGCCCCTCGGCGCCCAGCAGGGGTGGGCGCTCAGAGAGGGCCCCCAGCCTCCAGCGCGCGAAACTCTCGAAAGGGTCAAGGAGAAACCTTCCGCTTGAGCCGCACACCAATGGAAGACGGCGGCGCGCCCCACGAGACCCCAAACAAACGCCCAACTCCTGAGGCCTTGTATATCACTGCGGCGTAGACGACTACGATCGACATGGCGATGAAACGTACTTGGCGAAGACGGCGATGGCGATATAGATGGCGATGTGAAGTATTGCGGCGCGCGTGGATAACAACCGCGACGCTGGCGATGCAAGTGGCGCGACGATGACGATGCCGACGATGGCAACTCTGACGCTAGTGACGCTATTTTCTCTACGCGCGCAGCGTCGACGCCCCCGGGCCAGCTGAGCGCGGCCACGGGGCCGCGAGAGGAAAGTCAGATTGCCGGGGGCATGCCCCACAATTACCTGAGGCACGTCGCAGAACGTCAGACCGCCAGGGGAAGGCGACGCCATCTACCACCTGCGGCGGGGCGGCAAGCCCCACTTGCCGGTTTCCTGCCAAAGGGGCTTGCTCGCGTTTTGTCTGCGCCTGCCGCGCTCGCCCGCGGACGCGCCGCGAACTCTTGAAGACGAAGATCTCCCGGTAGAAACACGGCGGGCGCAGGTCCCAGCAAGAGGTCGGCGGAGCGCCAGGAAGAGATCGGCCAGCGCGACGAAATGCCCGCTCGCGATGCGCCAGTCGCCAGGGGCACGCTGGACAACGAAACTCGAGCTGGGGGGCGGGGGGGCTGCAGCGCCGAGGCGCCGGCTGCGGCGCGCCGCTCGCCTGCCGCCCGCGGCTGCTGACGCGGCGCGCGCTGACCTTTGCGCCGACGCGGGGCGATGGTTGGCGCAGGTCCACCAGCCCAGCCCAGGGCCTGAACCCCAGCAGAGCTGCGGGCACAACTGGGGAATGGCACCCCAGCAGCCCAGCCTCTCCAACCCTGCCCACGGTCTACACCCTGGGTGGGCGGGCGGGCAAACCCAGGGAGGGGGCCCTGGCCAACCTAGACCTTCCGGTCCTGAACCAAAACTGCGCGGCGCCCCCCGCCCCGCTCCTCTCCCTGCGTTCTTCGTGGCATGCAATGCTAGCCTCGCTGTCGGCGGAAAACGAGACTCGAGCTGGGGGGCGGGGGGCCTGCAGCGCCGGGGCGCCGGCTGCGGCGCGCCACTCGCCTGCCGCCCGCGGCTGCTGACATGGCGCGCGCTGATCTTTGCACCGACGTGGGGCGATGCTTGGTGCAGGTCCACCAGCCCAGCCCAGGGTCTGCACCCCGCGTGAATGGGCTGGGCGCGAACACCCCGCGTGGCACCCGAAACTTACGTGCGCTCGGGTTCGGGCTCGCCGTCGCTGCACGAGCTGCGCGCACGCACCCGCCTGGAGCTCGCGTGGCTTCATGCATGCCATGAAAACTGCAGATCGCCAACCACCCGCTCGTAAAATCGCCCACGAAGGGCATCCTTGAGCTGCCATGTCCTGAGCGGTTCCGCGCGCGTCCCTGCATTCTCTACACCGCACCGCGCGGCATACACCCGCGTCTCTCGAAGAAAGGCGTGGTACCCGAAAGAGAAAACTCTCGGTTGCCCGCGTCGCCCGCGTGACCTGGCCCTCCGCGCTGCTGCGTCTAGCTGGTGCACGGGGCACATGCGCGCCCCCTGGGCTATACACGCGCAGTCCCTGCGAATAGTCACGGGAGCAGTGGAATTCTTCCTGCTTGCCAGATCTACGATGGCACATCGCTCTGTGAACTCAACGCCAGAGTGGCGACCAGGGAAAAACGGGCCATGCATCAGTGGCACACGTTCCGCGCCAGCGCGGACAAAAAAAAAACGCGTGCCACGGCAAAAGCATCAGCCAGTTCATGCTTGCCTTCGGCCTCAGCTGCAGAGATCCTTTGTTTCAGGACATGCCCGTGCAGAGCCGGGCGGACGCGAACTTGGCGGGCGTCCCTGCGGAACGCTCCTTTGACCATCTGCTGCACGCCTCCTTCCCGCCAGGTGTTAGGTAAGTCCAAAAATTTGTGTACCCACCGAAGGTGTTGCAAATAATTTCGCAATGTAGGCCCGCGCGGGACAAACATCGCGAATTGGCGGACACTGTCAGCTGTAACGGGGAAGTGCGGCAAGGGGAAGCATTCGCAAAACTCAGCCCAAGCGTAAAAGGCGCTGCGCACTGTCTTCCAGGAGCCACGGACTGTTTCCATGGCAGCACGTCTGGACACCTCTCGCAACAAAGTTTCCTGATCCGCCCTCGCCGGCAATCAGCCTGCCGCGAACCCTTCCTGAAACGACTGTCTGCACAGCGCCTCGCACCTAGCGGTCTCTTCAAAGAAGTCCCCAAGAGCGCACGCTACATCGTGCCCGGTGGGGTGGGAAGATATGACTTGCAACCACGTTTGCCCTGGACCGGGCCGGGGGCGCAAGGCGGAAGCCAAAGCGCTCACCTTGGGACCGCTACGGTGGCCAACGCCATGCGGAGCAGGCCTGACAACAATGGCGCGCTCTTCGGCAAGTGGTCGCGCCACGGAGGGCGCCAGGCCCGCGCCAGCGGGCAGACCCCTTGCGGGGAAGCGGCGCCGCAGCCCCTTCGGACTGCGGCTCCGTGGCGCCGCCAGGCCTGCGGGCGTCGGCGGCGGCCTCCGCGGCTCGGGAGGTGGATCCCGCCGGCCGGGGCGATGGAGCCCTACTGGGCAGATTGGCCGGGGGGTCCCAGCCATGGCGCCCCCGGGGGGGGGGCGAATCGCGGCGCCCGTTTCCTTCCCCGCCGGCCGACCTGTCGAGCCGCTCTGCGCGAGCCACTCATCGTGCGCACGAGTTCCGCCAAGTGCAGAATCGTCGTCGTCGTCGTCGCCGCCGCCGTCGCCGTCGCCGCCTCCTCCCCCTCCTCCGAGGACCCGAGAAAGACAAAGCAGGGGGGAAGCGAGGAGAGGGAACAAAGAAGGGGGGGGGGAGGGGCAGGGGCAGGAGAGAGCGAGGGAGAAGAGAGGAGGGGGCAAACCCCCGGAGCAGGTAACACGGAGAAGGAATAGATGAGCTTCCCCTCTTTGCCCCCATGCCGACACGACGGCGGGAGCTTCGGCCACGTTCGTAGGACAGCCTTGACTATGCAATGTGTGTCCCCGGAGGGGGGGTCAAAAGTTCCGACTGCAAGTCTCGGCGCGGCCTGGGGTCGCGGATGGGCCGGTATACCCCAAAAAGGATAACGAAGGAATGAGGCGAGCACGCGCTTGACCAGGTATCCAGAATCTTCCGCTAAGACTGGAGGGGAGGGAGGGGGAGGGGACGGGGGAAAAGGGAAGAGGTGAAGAATCAACAAAGAGAGCGACCATGGGATGCCAGAGCTTCGCGCGCGTCGTGCTTCACGGGTCAGCGAACACCGTGTCAAGGGTCGGCCACCGCAGGGCCGGGCGATTGAAATCGCGCCACGGTCCAAGGACGTTCCTACTCAAGAAATATGCTGAGTTACTGGCAGAAAGCACCCAGCGAAGTCAACACAGGCGTGCGCCTATGTTGATGTGATGCTGTTCAAACCCTGCTTTCGTGCTTGATGACGCAATCAGAATATCATGATACCGAAGGATGGCGATAAGGGTATGATGACGACGATGATGATGCAGATGATGAGTGATGCTGATGAAAAGGGAGGATGCCGAGTAGGATGAATGATGGTCGTGGAAGTTAAAAAAAAACGATGATGATGACGGTAATGGTGATGGTGATCCTTGTTGGTATGGTGTTGATGTTGATGATGCGGATGGTGCTGGTGATGATGATGATGATGATGATGTTGCTGCTGCTGCTGCTGCTGATGATGATGCTGATGATGATGATGATGATGATGATGATGATGATGATGATGATGATGATGATGATGATGATGATGAGTGTGATGATCATGATGGTGGTGATGATGATGACGGTGCTGATGACCAGAGGGGGCCAGATTGCAAGGATGTCTCGAGCGGTTTGCTCATTTTGGTGGCAAGACTCGTCTGCGCTCAGAGCAGGTCCTGAGGATGTCTCAGGTGGTTTGCTGGTTCTCGCAATCCTGAGGGGAGAACGCCAGGGGTATCGCACGGCCTCCGCTCGCGCCCAGATTGCGGGGACGTCTCAAGCGGTTTGCCTGTTTACCAGCTCAACACCCTCCGCTTTCGGAACAAATTTGGAGGATGTCTCGTGCGAGGCGCTGGCTTCCGCACCCCAAGGGACAGATGGCGAGGATGTCTCGAGCGGTTTGCCTGTTTGGGGGGCCAGGTTCGTCTGCGCTCAAAGCAGATTATGAGGATGTCTCAGGTGGTTTGCTGGTTTTCGCACTCCGAAGGGGGGAGGGGGGGGGCGCCAACGGTATCTCACGGCTTCCGTTAGCGCCCAGATTGCGGGGATGTCTCAAGCGGTTTGCCTGTTCACCAGCTCAACATCCTCCGCTCTCGGAGCAGATTTGGAGGATGTCTCGTGCGAGGCGCTGGTTTTCGCACCCCAGGGGGCCAAGCGAGGATGTCTCGAACTGTTTGCCTGTTTGGTTGGCCAGACTCGTGGGCACGGCTCCTCCCCAGGATGCCACAGGAGGCTCCAGCAGGCTCCAGGAAGACCCAGGAGGCCACAGGAGGTCCCAGAGGCATCAGGAGGCCACAGGAAACCACAGGAGGCCCAAGGAGGCAACAGGAGGCACCAGGAGACCCCAGAAGGCTCTAGGAGGCCACAGGAAGCAACAGGAGGCACCAGGAGGCCACAGGAGGCCACAGGAGACCACAGGAAGCGACAGGAGGCAACAGGAGGCCCCGGAAGGCTCCAGGAGTCCCCAGGAGGCCCCAGGAGCAAAGGCCTCAGAAGGCCACAGGAATGGCTCCAACCAAGTGTTTTACGTATACTCCTATCGATTGTCCTTCTCCTGCGTATCAACTCCTCAGTGTTTTACGTGCGTTCCTATAGATTGGGCCTGCCCTGGGGCAAGAATCATTGGTGTTTTACGCGATCCTGTAGAATACCCTTCTCCTGTGGCTCCAATCCGAAGTGGTTTACGTATGTTCCTATATATATATATATATATATATATATATATATATATATATATATATACATATTGGGCCTCTCCTGGGGCACGAATCCTCCCCAGGAGGCCCCAGGAGGCTCCAGGAGGCTCCAGAAAGCCCCAGGAGGCCACGCGAGGCTCTTGGAGGGCCTCAGGAGGCCACAGGACGCCCCAAGAGGCCCCAGGAGGCTCCAAGAGGCTCCAGGAGGGACCAGGAAGCCCCAGGAGGTTTCAAGAGGCTCCCGGAGGCCCCAGGGCTCATGCACAGAGGCGCACTAATACTACTGAGACTCACCCACTCTCCAACACATGTTTTGATCCGCGGGTCGAGAGCGCACCTCTTCTGGTCGAAGCTAAGCGGGCCGCGCGAAGCTTGAATCAGGCAGAGAAGTGGAGGGAGGAAGCGGCGGAGCCTCAGAGCGAGGCCGAGAGGCATAGCCTCGGATACAGGCGGTGCCGAAGCCGAAGTTCTTGCAAAGGGACGCCTTCGGCAGGAGCCCCGTGGCGAAGGCACCCCAACACATTCACAATTAGACTCGCCCCCAGACCGTCAATACTCAAGCCCGTTTAGATTCGAAAACTCTTGCGCCTGGACACTCACGACGGTCATGTCCATGCTCATAGATGCGCACATGGGGCGCTCCACGCAATGAAACATGTGGAGGTCCTGCTAGCTTGTTGGATGGTCCTGTTTACTTTGCGGGAGGTCCTGTTTACTTGATGGGAGGTCCTGTTCACTTTTTGGGGGGTCCTGTTCACTGTTCTGGGGGTCTGGTTGACTTTGTGGGAGAGCCTGGTCACTTTGGGGGGTCCTGTTTACTTTCTGGGAGGTCCTGTTTACTCATTGGAAGGTCCGGATAACTTTTCGGGAGGTAATGTTTACTTTTGGGGGAGGTCCTCCCTTCTTTGTTGGGAGGTCCTGTTTACTGTTTGGAACGTCCTGTTTACTTTGTGGGACGTCCTGTTCACTTTTTGGGAGGTCCTGTTCATATGTTGGGGGGTATGTTTATTTTTTGGGCGGTCCTGCTTACTTTGTGGGAAATCCTCTTCACTTTTGGGGGGTCCTGTTTACTTTTTGGGAGGCTTTGTTTATTATCTGGGAGGTCCGCTTTACTTTACGGGGGGTCCTTTGTTATTGTTGGGGAAGAGCCTCTTTTCTTTGTTTGGAGGTCCTGTTTGCCTTTTGGGAGATACTGTTTACTTTGTGGGAGGTCACGTTACATGATTGGGAGGCCATGTTTACTTTTTGGGAGGTTCTGTTTACTTCTTGGGAGGTCCTGTTCACTTTCTGGGGGGTCATGTTTACTTGTGTTGGGATCCGACTTACTTTTTGGATAGCCCTGGTCCTGCTTACTTCTTGGGAGGTCCTGAGCACTTTTTGGGGGAGGTCCTCTTGTCTTTTACAGGAGGTCATGCTTACTTGTTGGACGGTCCTGTTACTTTGTGAAAAGTCCTGTGTACCTGATGGGAGATCCTGCTAAATTGTTGGGAGGTCGAGTTCACGTTTGGAGGGTCCTGTTTACTTTTTGGGAGGTCCGACTTACTTTGTGGGAAGTCCTGTTCACTTTCTGGCAGGTCCTCCTCACTTTTCGGGGACTCCTTTTTACGTGTTGGGGAGGTGCTCTTTCTTTGTTGTGAGGTCCTCCTTGCTTTGTGGGAGGTCCTGCTTATTTTTGGGTGGGGAGGTCCTGGTACTTGTTTTGGAGGTCCTGTTCACTGTTTGGGGGGTCCTGTTTACTTTTCGAAGGTCCTGTTTACTTTGTGGGAGATCCTGCTTACTGCTTAAGAGGTCCTGCTTACTTTTTGGGGACGCCCTCTAGTCTGTGCCAGGAGGTCCTGTTTACTGTTTGGGAGGTCCTGTTCACTTTTGCGGGGGTCCTGTTTACTCGTTGGGAGGTCCTTCCTGTTCACTTTGTGAGGGGTCCTGTTCACTTTTTGGGAGGTCCTGCTTACTTGTTGGGGGATCCTTTGGGAGGTCTTGTTTACTTGTTTGAGGGTCCTAGTTAGTTTTTGGGAGGTCCTGTTCACTTTTGGGGGGTTCGGTTTACTTCTTGGGAGGTCCTCCCTACTTTCTGGGAGACTTGTTGGCAGGTCCTCTTCACTTGTTGGCAGGTTCTGCTAACTCTTTGGGGGGTCCTGTTTACTTTCTGGGAGGTCCTGTTTCCTTTTAGGGGAGTTACTTTTTACTTGTTTGGGAAGTCCTGTGTACTGTCTGGGAGGTCATGTTTACTTTGTGGGAGGTCCTGTTTACTTTGTGGGAGGTCGTGTTTACTGTTTGGGAAGTCCTGTTCAATTCTGGGGGGGGGCCTGTCTACTTTTAGGGATGCCCTGTTTCCTTTCTTGAGATCCGGCTTACTTTTTGGAAGGTCGTGCTCACTCTTTGGGGGTCCTGATTACTTTTTGGGAGGTCCTGTTCACTCTCTGGCAGGTCCTGTTTACTTTGTGAGAGGTTACGTTTACTTTTTGGGAGGTCCTGTTCACTCTCTGGCAGGTCCTGTTTATTTGTTTGGGGGTCTGTTAACTTTGTGGGAAGTCCCGCTTACTTGTTAGGGGGGCCGTTTTCTTTGGCGAGGGATCCTGTTTACTTTTGGGGAGGTTCTGCTCACTTGTTTGGGAGGTCCTGTTCTCTTTTTTGGGGAGGTCCTGATGGCTTGCCGGAAGCTTAGGTTTCCTTTCTAAGGAGGTTCTGTGTACTTTTTGGGGGGGTCCTGATTACTTTTTTGGGGGGTTCTGATTACTTTATTGGAAGGTCCTGTTTACTGTTTGGGAGGTCCTGTTTACGTTTTGGGAGGTCCTGTTTACGTCATGGGGGGTCCTGGGAGGTCCTGTTTACTTGATAGGGGGTCCTGTTTACTTTCTTGGGAGGTCCCGTTTACTTTGTGGGAGGTCCTGATTACTTGTTGGGGGGCATGTTTGAGGGATCCTGTTCGCTTGTTGGGGCTTGTTTGAGGTCACTTTTTGGAGGTACTGTTTACATTTAGGGGGTCTTGTTCCCCAATCAGAGCTTGCCTCTGTAGGGGTCCTAGCGCGTTCATATGGTTACGTGAGGTTTGGCGCGCCGATTTCGGCGGCACGCCCGGGTACCTGGGTGCGCGGGTGCCTGGGAGCCCGGGTGACCGGGGACCCGGTAACCCTATAGCCCTATAGCCATATAGCCTTATAGCCTTATAGAATTGCAGCCCTGTAGCCCTATAGCCCTATAGCTCTATAGCCCGATAGCCCTACAGCTCTAATAGCCCTAAAGCCCTAATAGCCTTAAAGCCCTGTAGTCCTATAGCCCCACAGCCCTATAGCCCTAAAACCCCATAGCCTTATAGCCTCATAGCCTTATAGCCATATAGCCCTATGGCCCTATAGCACTATAGCCCAATAGCCCTATAGTCCTGTAGCCCTACAGCGCTATAGCCCTATAGCCCTACAGCCCTATAACCCCATAGCCCTACAGCCCTAAACAGATTATGATTGGGATTTTCTCCAGTATCATTTACTTGTTTCGAGGTCTTGCCTACTTTTAGGGAAACCCTGTTTACTCTTTTGGGAGGCCTGCAAATTTCCCCCACCCGACAGGTTGGGATTGTTAGATTCACCCGCTGGCCAACCCCACCCTGCATACCGCGGCCGGCAGAACCAAATTGTCCCGATGATCCCCGAGAGTCCCGGCTGTCACGCCTTGAGCCCTCAACGAACACGACTGAACACAACATGACACAACAAAACATGACAGAACGGAACAGAGCATGACAGAGCATGACAGAACATAACATACCAATGGCATGACAGAGTAGAACACAACAAATCATCACAGAACATACCGGATAAGAACATGACAGAACAGAAGACGGCATGAAACAACATGACATAACAGAGCCGAGCATAACATAACACACCTTGACATAACATTTCATATCATGACACAGCATCACAGAACAGACCAGAACGTGACAATTGAGCATAGCGACAACGAACACGACAGAACACAACATGGCACAAGAGAACATGACAGACCACGGCAGAAAATAATAGAGCAACGTCATGACATATTAGAACACAACATAACATCACATAACATACCATAGCAAAACATGATTTAACAGAAAACGGCATAACACAGGATAAAAAAACAGATCCGAGCATAACATTACACACCATGACACAACATATCGTATCATGACACAGCATCACATAACCCATCTGAGCGCGAGAGCAGAGCATAGCGACGACGAACACGACAGGACACAACATGACACAACACAACAGAACATGCAATAACAGAGCACGAGCATGCCATAACATGCCAGGGCATGGCATAACAAAATCATGACAACGTAGAGCATAACGGAACATCACATACCATACACGAGCATAACATGACATAACATAAGATGTCATATAGCAACATAGCATGGCAGAACCGAGCATAACATAACACGCCTTCACAGATCATGTAATATCATACCATGACACAACATCACAGAACATAGCATAACACGACAGCAGGGATTAACGACACCTACTAGCAGAGCATACCATAATGTACTATACAGAGCCGAGCCGTCAACAAACAGAACATCACACGACATACCATAACAGAAAATGACAGTACATAAGACATACCACAACATAACAAACCATAACCGATAATAACATAGCACCTCTTGATATAACATGCCCTACCGTGACGCAGCATCACACAACATTTCACAGCACGGCAGCAGAGCATAGCGACACATACTAGCAGAGCAGAGCATAATCCCATCAGCCCTCTGGGCGACATTGGGTCAAACGATGCTTCTTCTTCCTCTTCCGCAACCCCTTCTTCCCCTTCGGGGAGGGGGGTGCCCTCCTCCTACAGTCGGCCCAGATTAGTAGGTCGACCCTGCCAAATCAAGAGTACCTTTGTGCCCTGTGTCTCGCGACCCATGCTTCCTACATTCCTGTGGCAATGTGGCCCTCGGAAGGGTCTTGTGTCCTCTCGCGTGTCCTGTCCAATCGAGTCCGTCTGTACCCCCTCCCCTGGACCAGGACGGGGGGTGTGATCGCGAGCGGTCAGGGCGTCCAAGATAACCGGAGATGGCCCCACGAGGGCCTCAGAGAGCCCAAGATGGCCTCCAAGATCGCTCAAGATAACCAGGAGGAGGAGGAGGACAACGTGGCTCAAGATAGCTAACAACATGCCTCTAAGAGGCCCCAAGAAGGCCACAAGACGGATCCAAGTGCTCGTGGCGACCCCCTCAAGACCTCCCCGAGAAGCCAACATTCTTCAACCACTTGGGGAGACCAGTGATTTGCGCCTTCTCGCCGTTTCGCGTCCGATGCGCTCTTGAGGACTCAAAAGATGGCCCTAACGTGGCCCCCGAACGCTCCAAGAAGGGCCCAAGAGGCCCCCAAGATCGGCCCTGGAGCGCCCAAGATCGGCCCAGGAGGGCCCCAGGGAGCGCCCCAAGAGGCTGTCTCGATGGCCCCTGGAGGGGGGGAGGCAAATCGAGGACCCCCCCATCCCTTGATCGATGATCTCCAAGATGGCCCCAGGAGGTGCTCCATAGCCATAGCTCCCAAGGGGGGCCCCAGGAGAGCCCCAAGAGGGCCCAAGAGGGCCCATGAGGGCCCCGCGCCCCAAAATAGCCCCAAGAGGACCCCAAGACCCCCAAAGAGCACCAAGAGGGCCCCAAGATGCCCCGAAAAAGCCCCCAAATATCCCCCAACACAACCCAGTAGCCCTGTCGAGGGCCCTCTTGAGGGCCTCTGGAGCCATCGTGAGATCTCTTGCTTGGACCGTCTCGAGGACACCTGAGGCTCTCTTGGGGCCGTCTTGGTGCCCTCTTGGGCCTTTTTGGGGCCCTCTTGGGACGTTTTGGGGCCCTTGAGTCGCTTCACTCGAAAAAATATTAGGAAACGGGCCATGGAAGCCGCCCGGGGGCCGCTTCACTCGAAAACATACGAAAGAAGCGGCCCCCGGGCGGCCATCACAACCATCCCCCCGGTCCTCGCCCCTCCCCGGGACCCCTCCCTAGAGGGCTTCGCCCCAGCTCAACGTACATCACCAGTCGTACCTCGCTCTTCCCGTCACCTGCTCGACCGCGCTTCGCCCCTCCCCTGGAACCCCTCCCTGGAAGGCTTCGCTCCCCAAGAGCGTCATCACTCGTACCTCGCTCTTTCCGTTACTTGTCGCCCGCGCACCGCTCCTCCCCCGGAACCCCTCCCTAGAGAGCTTCGCCCTACCAGAACGTCATCGCTGGTACCTCCCTCGTTCCGCTACCTGCTTGGCACGGGGACGGAAAGCGCGTATACTTCGTGAGGGCGCGATGTCGCTTGCTTAGGGTCTTGGAGCCCTGCTGCTGTTGAGGCCTTAGTGCGACAAGCAAGAGTCGATCAACAAACCTAGCAGAAATCAATGAAGATTGCATTTCTGCGCCCTCCTGAGGATCCTTGTGGGGCTATTCTGGGCCCTCTGGGGCCGTCCTGGGGCGCTTTTGGGCCGCGTGCTGAGGCGCCACCTCTGCTCACATCTACAGCGCGTGCGGCGCGACCAACCTGCCGCCGCCAGCCTTACCACACTGCCTGGGGGTCACGGGGCGCCTCCTTCCTGCGGCCCAGCACTGCCGCTGGTGGCAGGCCTCTGCCTTCTCTCCACGCCCGCCGCGTCCTTGCGCGGCGCCACGCCCTCCTCTGCTCTAATCGCCGCTGTTGCCTTCTCACGCCCTTCCTTTGCCTTTGCCCTTGTGGCCCTTGCCTCTGCAGCTGGTGCCGTTCCTGTCCTCTGCCTCTGCCTCTGCCTCCTCCTCCTCCTCCTCCTCCCTCTCCTCCTCCTCCACGGACGGCATGTAGTCGGCGCCCACCACCACCCTCTCCTCCTCCTCCTCCTCCTCCTCCTCCTCCTCTTCCTCCTCCTCCTCGCCTTCTCCGGCCTGTTCCTCGCGAAGCTCGGCGCCGGCCGCCACCTCTTCGCGCACGAACTTCGCGTATAAGAAGTAGCAAATGAGGAACGCTTCAGCCACGAACAGCACGAAGGCGGTGCCAAGAAGGACAACCTGCTCCATCCCCGGCGTCTTGCTCCAGGACTCACCCGCGAGCCACACCGCAGCCACCATGCCGAGGGCCAACACCGCGAGCGCTCTCAGCTCGACGAGGTTCAGCGCGCTGTTCGCGTATGGGTTGCACACGCTGTGCCCGAGGAGGAAGAGGCCCATCACCACGAGGGCAAGAGCCAACTTCTGGCCCGGGCAGTAGGATGCCGGCGACATCGAAGAGATCGCGGCGAGCGCCATGGACTTGCTCAGGCGGCATGCCTCCCAACTCGCTGGGCCAACGGGCCAGAGGCGTGCTAAGATCTCTGGCGCCAGCTTCATAGAATGCTCCTAGCTTCAGGTCGGGCGTGTCCCCCAACAGGCGGATTCTTGCAAAAAATAAAAATTAACCAGGCGACGTACCCACGCCCTGCGCAATGTGGGGCATGAATAGCTTGGGCGACTTGATAAAAGGGGGCGATGACGAGACAAGGGCGAATTGTATGTCTGCGACCAGCATTTGGGAGGTCCCATTTGAATCCGCCGCGGGGCTCCACTATGCTGGCAGCCCTAGCAACCCTTGGACGTGGCGACAGTCTCACAGATCGCAGCCCCCCGGGGATGGCGAGGTCCCATTTGAATCTGCGTAGGGCCTCACTATGCTGGACCCCCCAGCAGCCCTCGAAAGTGGCGACAGTTTCAAAGATCGCAGCCCCCAGGGATGGCGAGGTCAAATTTGAATCTGCGTAGGACGTCAGCATACTGCCCCCCCCCCCCCCAGCGGCCCTCGGAAATGGCGCAAGTTTCACAGATCGCAACCCTCCAGGGATGGCGAGGTCCCATTTGAATCTACGTTGGACTTCACTATGCTGGACCCCCGGCAGCCCTCGAAACTGGCGACAGTTTCACAGATCGCAGCCCCCCAGGGATGGCGAGGTCGAATTTGAATCTGCGTAGGACGTCAGCATACTGCCCCCCCAGCAGCCCTCGAAAGTGGCGACAGTTTCACAGATCGCAGCCCCCGAGGGATGGCGAGGTCCCATTTGAATCTGCGTAGGACCTCACTGTGCTGGAATCTGCGTAGGACGTCACTATGCTGGACCCCCCAGCAGCCCTCGAAAGTGGCGACAGTCTCAGATCGCAGCCCCCCAGGGATGGCGAGGTCTAGTTGGAATCTGTGCAGGACGTCACTATGCAGCATAGTCTATGCTGGACCCCCCAGAAGCCCTCGAAAGTGGCGACAGTTTCACAGATCGCAGCCCCCGCGGGATGGCGAGGTCCCATTTGATTCTGCGTAGGGCCTCACTATGCTGGAATCTGCGTAGGACGTCACTATGCTGGACCCCCCAGCAGCCCTCGAAAGTGGCGACAGTTTCACAGATCGCAGCCTCCCAGGGATGGCGAGGTCTAATACGCGTAGGACGTCACTACGCTGGACCCCCCAGCAGCCCTCGAAAGTGGCGACAGTTTCACAGATCGCAGCCCCCCGCAGGCAAGACAGGAGGATGCAGGAGGAGAGGGGAATGGGAATGCCCTCGAGCAAGAGTCCAATCACGGACCCCTGCTGCACAGAGACGAGGGTCAGGGGCCAACCACTGGCAGAGCAGTCGGCCCGAGGCCCAGTGAGCCCACCCTTCCTGGGGCCCAGCCCACGGCCCACACGAGGCCCCCCGACCATGCAGGCAGGCCAGGCGCTAGGGCCTGGCTCAATTCCGCCACGGGCGTATCACCTCGCGCCGCCCGCAGCAACCTCTGGACAATGCGGGCCCGCCTTTCATCGTCGGACTCAGGCGTCAGCGCCGAGGTGCTTCCCCCACCCCCACCCGACGACGACCTCGCGACCCCGCCCCCGCCCCCCGCCCCCCCCTCCCCCACCCACGCGGCATCGCCTCTTCAGCGTGGAGCCGCGGAGACGCGCCAGGAGCTCCGCTCCCGACTGCAGCCCTCCAAGCCCCTGACTGGGAGGGGCCAGCGACAGGCGTGCCTGTACCTGCGGTACCTGCAAGCGACGGAGGCGCCCCAGGGTCGCCCCTCTTGCCCGCAGCTCGGAGCACACTAGGCAGGACTGGCACAGGGGCCTGTGGGCCGTCAGCCGACCCTGGGCCTTTCAGTCCCGCAGCACAGATGCCTCCGAGCGAGCTCATCCACTGCTCAGCAGGCCTGCTCGCAGCAGCGGTGCCCCCTCCCCCACCCAACGTCACCACCCCGCCTCCGCCTCCCCGCCTAGGAGGCGCGTCACGAGCTCCACCCCTGACTGCCGCCCTCCGCGCTCTCGACTGGGATTGGCCAGCACCAGGCGCACCCGCAGCAGCAGGCGTCTGAGGCGCGTCAGCCCCCCCCCCCTTGTCAGCAGCTCTCCGAGCCTGAGGCGTGACGTTCGACGAGCTATGGGGGCCTTCAGCTGACGCTGGGCCTGTCGGCCCCGAAGGAGGCTGAGTGTCTGCCAAAAGCACCCCCTGGGAGACGCAGGCGCTGGCCGTCGCGCCCCTCTCCCCCGCCAGGTCGCGGTAACCCGACGGCTCGACGCCAGAACTAGGACGTTCGGCAGCCATGTGGGCCGCCTCAATCCCCGCAGGACGTGCGTCGCTGGAGCTACTTGCCCACCGCACGGCAGGCTTGCTCGCAGCGTCAGTACCCCCCCCCCCCCCCCCCGACGGCTCCCCGACAACCCCCCCGCCTCCATCAGCGTTGCCAGACAGGCCTCCAACACTGTCAGGCTCCTCAGCCTCCTCGTCGGGTGCCCCACTGCCCGCGAGGGCGGCCAGGACCTCCTTGGCCTCGAGGGTCTTGCCCTTCTTGGGGTGCTGCCCCTTAGCCAACGCGCGGAGCACACGCTTGCGACTCGCGTGTAACTCCTGCGGACCAGGGCATGGGGCCGCAAAGGCTCTGCCCACCCTGTCCGACCCGTAGGCCCCACACCGCCGACACCACACCACCGTGCCCGTGACGGTGACGTCGCGCCCTCCAGGCACGAGGATGCATTGCCCCTCGAGGCCAGCCCGCCCAATCCCCAGACGATCCGCACCGCCCCCCCCCCCCCCCCCCCCCCCCCCCCCCCCCCCCCCCCACCCACCACCACCACCACCACCACCGAGGACCCGAGCCCCCCGAGGCCCCCACCCAAGAGATCCCCCCAGGCACCCCAGACGGGTCGGCGTTGGCGCGGGCCTCCTGGCTTTTAGCTTGCAGGAACGCCACCGCAGAGGGGACGCATCTCTTGTCGGTACCTCCAGTTAGCTGTCTGCGGGCTTCTGCAGTCTTGGCCGAGCGTCGGCACCTTCTGCAGAACAACCTATTCTCAAGCTCCACAAGATCATGCTCTTGCAGCGCGAGAGTGAGCCTGGGTTGGGTCGGGCCCTTGGCCCTAGCATGGCCGCCGCTGCTTTCGGCCTCGCCCCTTTCGGCCCACAGCTCGAGCCTACAACTCCTCTGGGCAGCCCAGGCGAGGTAGCCTGCATACACCTTGGCACTCGAAAGGCAGTCCATATAAAACCTGCAATGGCCGTCAGGCAGCTTGACTGACCTGGCCCCAAGCTTGGCGAAACAGTCCGCCCACCTATTCCCGACGACCCAGAGGTAGGGCGGCGGGGGAGGACCTCCAGGCGCGGGGAAGAGCACCTCCTCATCACACATGCGGGAGGGGACCCAGGCAAAACTGGGCGGCTCCCGCTGGAGGTTGGTGAGTTGCCGCCAGACGCACGGGTAGGCAGCACTCGCCGCCGACAAACTAGCGCCCTCCCCCGCCTTCCACTGGCGTCCATCATTCACAAACTCGAGCAGATCGCTTATAATCAATCTCACTGCCGGCATGTGCTGAAGGGCCTTGAGCCCTGCAACTCTCGCCGCTTTGCCTACAGTCTGCTGCCCGCCTGCGAGACCTCCGTACGCAGCTCTCACAGGCACTCCGCTGGCGTCAATCATGACTGCAGCCCAGCCACACCGCCGCAGCTCAGGAACATCCCCGTGGTACCCCGAGCCGTCAGTGAACACTCTCTCGCTCCATTCTTCACTCGGCGACGTCCAGTCGCCCCAGAAAAACAACTCGGCGGGTCCTCTGGCGGCGGTGGCACATCGACTCTCGGCCACCTTGGGATGCCCACCCCGACCGCGAAGGAGTCCGTATCCTGTCGCCCCTCACCGACGGGTCCGTGCTCGAGCATCGCATCTCTAGCAGCAGCCAGCTGGGGGTCGAGGCCACACTCCTCTTCCTCGTCCAGCAGTCGCTGTGTCAGCGCTGGGCGCTCGACGAATGCGTGCCCGAGGGACTCCATCCCATGCGGGCACGCTCTGCAGCCTTGGTGCTCACATAGGCCTGTCTTAAAGAGCTTGGCCCGCGGCCACAGGGAGTCAGCCCACAGACTGCCAAGCGCTCCCGTCCTCCCCGCCCCAGTCACCGCCGCTCCCCGCCCCCCGCGCAAGCACGCAGGCCTCTCGGCCACAGTGGCGGCGTCTTGGGGCAGGCACAGCGCCCCCTCCTCCCTTCTCACAATGCACGAGCAATTCGTGGCGTCATGGTGTGCAGCGATCTGCCTCATCTGCAACCTCTGGATCCCCTGTCTCAGGAGGTCTCGCAAAAATCTCGGTGAGGTTGCTAGCAACGAGATCAGTGGCCCTTCATCTGGCCTGACCATCAGCGACGAGACCATGACCCAGCCAATGCGCCTGAACGACAAGATGACAACCTTCAGCGGACCTCTGGCCCCCGCCCACGTGAGCTTGTCGTCGCCAGCCTCCACCTTGTCCAGCGTGGCTCTCCATGCCCGCTCCAGTGCCCCCAAGCTGATCTCCTGGTGCCAGACCACCCTGGCGCACTGCATGATCGGCTCGACATTGGCAGCGAAGACCGGGTCGTAGTAGGGGTTGCGCCAGCTCGCCGAGTATAGCGCGATGCTGCCTCCTCGCCCTTTGGCACCTGCCAGTCTCGCCGCCTCCGAGCGCATCGCGCTCAGCTCACTCGCCGACACGCCTCCCACCGCAGCTCCATGTGCCGTGGAAGGCAGCAAGCCCGTCTGCCACAGGCATAAGGCCTTGGCACCAGCGGCCCTCCTCAAGGTCCTTGCCCTTCCCATCCTTGGCCTCAGCTTCTTGAGCCTGCTCTTAGCTACCGTCCGTCGCGCCCTCGCGCCGTTGAGGTCGTGGCCGAGGTTCCTCATGCGCTGCTTGGGGCTGATCTTGACCTTCGAGGCGAAGGGCTTCACCGCTGCCTGTCCTCGCCTCGACGACGCAACATACCCCGACTTGCCCACCTGCAGCTCCAGCCCAACCTCCGCCGCCTCGTACTTGTACCTGAGCACCGCCTCCCATAGCACCCGCACGCCCCGCAGGTCCTGGCCCACCCGCTGGACCGAGGTGTCGTCCGCCAGCGTCCTGGGGATGACGTCGAACTAGGCGAGCCTCTTGAGCGCCCGTGCCGTGGCCACCATCAGCGCTGCCATCGAATTTGAGCAGCCCGCCAGGATGCCCTGGTGCGCCGTGTAGCCCGTCGACAGCGAGCCGAAAGCCTTGAGCCTCCTCGGCTCGTGGTGGCACTTCAGGATCGACCACATGAGGCGAAGCGGGTGCCCCATACATCTGGCTTCACCTGCACCCGTTCGGCGATCAAGCTGTCGAACGCCTTCCACGCGCCCAGTAGAATCGTCACGCGGTGGCCACCATTGAGGCTGGTGACCTCCGCCATCAAGTTATGGTGAAACGCCGCCGCTGAGGAAGTCCTGCCCCCTCCTCCCGCGCCCCACATGTTGGGCACTTCCGCCTGGGCCATCCAGCTCCGCGAAATCGTCGACCTCGCCTTGGCCCACAGCCGCATCACAGAGTTCACCGGCGCAATGAGCCCGCACCCACCCCTCTCCTTGGGCAGGCGGACCAGCACCGTGAAGAGCCTGCTGGTCGGCCACTCGCCCCTCTTCTCACACTGGCTGAACAGCGCCGACAGCACATGCAGGCCCATGTCGCTGAGGTGTGAGAGCGCCCGCGGCGCAATCCCCGTCTCGCCGACGGCAGTCCTTTCCTTGAACTTCCCCGTTGCTTGCCGTAGATGTGCAACACTCATCCTCGGCAGCTCCGCCCACTCGTCGAAGTCGGGTGGCTTGTCCAGCGCCTTGACTTCGTGGTGCGACCACACCTCCTTCCACTCTTCAAGCTCGCGCTCTACCAGCTGGCGTGGACTGCCGCGGGTCGTGGCCCCCCTCACCTCAGCTGCTGGGGGTCGGCGCGTGGAGGCACGCGCTGCCCGAGCGCCCCCTTCGAGGCTCTTGGCAGCCCAAGTCCCTCCACTCCTTGTCGCATTCCTTACCGTAGCTCTTCCTCAGCCTCTCCGCCTCCCCGATCACAGCCTGGACCTTGGTCGCCCACTGGCCCTGGCCCAACCGCTCGAGGTCGCCTTCGAACCACTGCACCACCTCCTCGTCGAGGCGCTCCTGCACGTAGCCCGTCTTGGCCACATTGTCGTAGAAACCTTGTATCTCGCCGAGCAGGTCCACCACCTTGTCCACGTCCACGTTGTTGGTGTCCGCCAGCAACCTGGCGAGCCTGTCCCGATACCTGTCCAGGTGTCTGGCCCAACGAGCCGCCACCATGTACGCATTCACCTTGGGGTCGTGAAGCCGTCGCTTGCGGGGCGGCTGCCACTTGGGTTGGACCATCTTGAACACAGGTTCTCCGTCTCGTCCCTGGTGCTGACGCCTCGTCCTGCCGCGCAGAAAACCAGCGGTCGCACAAGTCCTCCTCGATCGCCTTCATCACCGCATCCCACGCATGCTCGAGGCCCCTGGCGTCGTCGACGTCGATGACCGCATGCAGCACCTCCTCCCACATCCTGACCCTGGGGAACGGTGCTGCCCCTATCGGTGGGACGGCCCCAAAGCCCCTCGGCTCGACCACCGCCCTAATGTGGTCGACCCGCTCCACCTTGGCCAGATCGACGTGCACGGGGTAATGCGGGCACAACGCCGCCTCGGTAGTGACCCTCGCCTCGCCCAGCTTTGTGTCCAAGTTGGGCGCCGCAATGACATAGTCCAAACACGAGCCTGCCTCCGCTTGCCAGCATGCCGGCCCTGGCGGCACAATTGGGATGCCCCGCGCCTCCTCCAGCCAGGGCCCGTGCAGCTCGTCGACCTCCATGCTCCAGTCCCCCATTGCGACCCAGTCCACCTTGCGCGCATTGAGCGCCCGCAGGTAGGTGCGCAACTCGTGGACCGCATCCGAATTGTCGTCATCCATGCCCACCGTGTGCCGCAGATACACCACTACAACGATGATGCCGCCCTTCGCTCCCCAGTGCACATGTCCCGCCAGCATCCTTGCCTCTTCCAGGATTGGAGCAGGCACAAAGGGCGGCGCCGTCACCGAGACCACCGTCTTCGTGAGCAGCGCCACGCCACCCGAAAGATCCAAGGGCCCGTCACCAGTAGACAGTCCTGGCGCCCACAGCCCGTGGTAGCCGAGGTCGCGCACCTGGTTCTGCAGCGAGCTGAGCCTGTCCCCTTTTCACCCTGTGTTCCTGCACTGCGAAGACGTCCCCAATGGACCTGTCCGCCAAATACTCCGTCAGCCCACGGCCGCATGATACAATCACCGTGATCAGCACCCCCTTGGCAGTGCCCAAACTGCCGCTCATATCGTCATTATTGGAAGCTTCTGCCATGACGTTTGCAATCATCAGTACCACACTCAGCTCCCAAACCTTAGTAAGCCCTGTAGGCCCACCTTGACGCCGCCGCCATTTTCTGCGCCATCGCGCGAAGCTCGGTCTCCTCGCTGGGGGCGTCCAGGCCTGCTGCCTCGAAACTGGTCCTGAGTTGGTCGATCGGCACGTTGTCCGCCTCGACCTCGATCCGCTTGGGGTCGGACTCACTGCTGCCGCTCGCGCCACCAGGAGCCCCTTCATGAGCAGGCCGCACCATGCCAGCACGCTTGAACACCTTCTCCTCCAGCTTCGGGCGCTGTAGGAGCCGCTCCGCCACGTCGCCCGAGGCCCCCAGCTCCTGCAGCAGCGCGCCCAGGCCCTCCAGGTTGATCCTCGGCCCCTCCGTCACGGGGGTGTCCTTCTCGTCAGGCGGCGTGGGCATCTGGGCCGTGAGCTCGCACATCTTCTGCTCCAGCTCCACCGCCTCTCCGCGCAGCGACTTCGCCTTTGCCCTCTCCTTCTCGAGAGCCAGCTTCGCCGCCTCGATCGCCTCCTCTGCCTTGGCCACCGCGGCATCCTGCTTCTCGATGGCCTCCTGCTGCCCTTTGTGCTTACGCTGAAGGCCGAGCAGCTGGGTGAGCAGCGGCTCTTGGCCCGCAGCTCGCCCACCTTCGCCTGCTTCTGCACTTCCAGCCTCTCGATCGTGTCCAGCACCTCTTGCACTAGCGACTCGATCGCTCGCATCGCTCGCAACTGGGCATCCAGAACCTCCAGCTCCTTCAGATGCTTATCATCCTCGTCCTCCTCTCCACCTTCTCCAGCAGGCTTCGCCCCTTCTGCAGGGCGCCCCGCCTTCGCAGCCACTCGTAGACTCTTGACCTCCTCTCGCAGTCGCGCCAACTCCTTCTGCATAGCCGTCGAGTTCCCGCTGTTGGCTCCGTTCCCGCCTGCAGCCGCTGGGCTGCGCTGCAGACGTTGCCGTGCCAGACCCTCTTCACCACGGACCTGGCCAAGGAACACCTTACTCTTGTCTGCGCCGCAGAAGAAGCAGCTGCGCTTGCTCCCGAACGCGATGCATGGCATGCCCACCCGCGCCCCCCCTTCGTACTTGCAGTGCTTGCAGTACCAGTCGGGCGTGAGCGCGCCACCGCCTCCTCCGCGACCTCCAGGCGCCATGGTCCCTCGCCTACCCACAGGGGTAACGAGGCCAGCCACAAGACAAGGAGGACCGCGCGGGGCACTGACCTCTGATCAGGGCGAACTGATCGGGCCAAGAAACAACTGAAGGCTAGCCGCGAACTAGCGGCATCCACTTGCTCCCCTGTGGAACAAAGCATCTTGAGCCAAAATGGCTACAGAGGAGGCAGGAGGAGCGGAGAGGGAGGCGGGAGGACGACGCGGCCTCGGCGGGTGGAGGCAGGAAAGAGGCGGGAAGGAGGAAGGACGGACCCCAGTGCACCAAAATGGCAGGAAAATGCTGACAAATGTTGAATACTCCTCCTGTAGAGGGACAGGTTCGTGCGCGCGCGGCTGCCCCCAGAGGTACGTACCGGAACAAACTTTCCGACTGCCCATCGGGGCGGGGGGGAGTCGGGGAGTCGGGGAGTCGGGGGGTCGGGGAGTCGGGGAGTCGGAGAGTCGGTCATTCGGGAAGTCGGGTAGTCGGGGAATCGGTCAGTCGGAAAGTCGTGGAGTCGGGGAGTCGGGGAATCGAGGAGTCGGAGAGTCGGATCGACGGTCAGTCGGGGAGTCGGGGAATCGGGGAGTCGGGGAGTGGAGTCGGGGAGGGGGGGTCGGGGGGTCGGGGGGTCGGGGTCGGGGAGTCGGGGGGTCGGGGGGTCGGGAGTCGGGAGTCGGGGGGAACCGGAGGTCAGTCGGGGAGTCGGGGAGTCGGGGAGGGAGTGGGGTCGGGGAGTCGGGGGAGTCGGAGTCGGGGAGTCGGGGAGTCGGGGAGTCGGGGGGTCAGGGGAGTCGGGGAGTCGGGGAGTCGGGAATCGAGAGTCGGGGGGGAGTCGAGGGTCGGTCAGTCGGGAATCGGGGAGCGGGAGTCGGGGAGTCGGAGAGTCGGTCAGTCGGGAAGTGGGAGTCGGGAGTCGGGGAGTCGGGGAGTCGGGGATGCGGTCAGCCGGGCGGGAGTCGGGGGGTCGGGGAGTGGGAGAGTCGGGGAGTCGGGAAGTCGGGGAATCGGGGAGTCGGGGAGTCGGGGAGTCGGAGAGTCGGTCAGTCGGGAAGTCGGGGAGTCGGGAAGTCGGGGAGCCGGGGAGTCGGGGACTCGGAGAATCGGTCAGTCGGGAAGTCGGGGAGTCGGGAGTCGGGGAGTCTGGGAGTCAGGGAGGCGGGGAGTCGGAGAGTCGGAGAGTCGGTGAGTCGGTGAGTCGGTGAGTCGGGGAGTCAGGGGAGTCGGAAGGTCGGGGAGTCGGAGAGTCACAGTCGGAGAGTCGGTCAGTCGGGGAATCGGGGAGTCGGCCAGTCGGGGAGTCGGAGAGTCGGGGAGTCGGAGTCGGAGAGTCGGTCAGTCGGGGAGTCGGGGAATCGGGGAGTCGGGGAGTCCTGGAGTCGGAGAGTCGGTCAGTCGGGGAGTCGGCCAATCGGGGAGTCGGAGAGTCGGGGAGACGGGGCGTCGGAGAGTCGGTCAGTCGGGGAGTCGGGGAGCCGGCCAGTCGGGGAGTCGGAGAGTCGGGGAGTCGGGGAGTCGGAGAGTCGGAGAGTCGGTCAGTCGGGAAGTCGGAGAGTCGGGAAGTCGGGGAGTCGGGGGGTCGGGGAGTCGGGGTGTCGGAGAGTCGGTCAGTCGGGAAGTCGGGGAGTCGGGGAGTCGGGGAGTCGGAGAGTCGGATAGTCGGGGAGTCGGAGAGTCGGTCAATCGGGAAGCCGGGGAGTCGGCCAAATCGGGAAGTCGGAGAGTCGGGGAATCGGGGAATCGGAGAGTCGGTCAGTCGGGAAGTCGGGAAGTCGGCCATTCGGGAGGCGGAGAGTCGGGGAGTCGGGAAGTCGGCCAGTCGGGAAGTCGGGGAGTCTGGGAATCGGCGAGTCGGCCAGTCGGAGGCAGTGCTCTGCAGTGGAGGCCAACAAGAAACCTTTTGCAAGAAACCCAACCCCGAGACCTCAGGGCGTCCCTTGGTTTCTGGTGTGGGAACGTCACGCTTTTAGCAAAACCACAGAGACCGAACTATCCCGGCAAAGCAACCTAACAGCGATGTGTATAAACATGCCTGGAAGCATTCCCCTCAAGATTCAGGTGAGAACCCAGTTGTAGAATTCTGCTGTTCTCGCAGTCGCAGCCGCATTCGCAGTGACAGTCGCAGTGGCAACGGCCTTCGGACCCAATGGAATCCTAAGGGTTACGATGGATTCCTAAGGCATCCTTAGGCATCCTTAGGAATCCATCGGAATCCATCGGAATCCTTAGGAATCCTTCGGAATCCTGATTCCTATGGAGTCCTAAATATTCATAAGGATTCCTAGGGAACCCTAAGGATTCCGAAGGATTCGCCTGCCTCGGCCTCAGCCTCAGCCTGCCTCAGCCTCAGCCTCAGCCTGTCTCAGCCTCAGCCTGCCTCATCATCAGCCTCAGCCTCAGCCTCAGCCTGCCTCGGCTTGACTCGGCCTCAGCCTCAGCCTGCCTCGGCCTCGGCCTCAGCCTCAGCCTGCCTCTGCCTCAGCCTGCATCAGCCTCAGCCTGCCTCAGCCGCAGCTTGCCTCAGCCACAGCCACAGCCTCAGCCTCAGCCTCAG
Source organism: Prorocentrum cordatum (assembly GCA_963575745.1). NCBI lineage: Eukaryota > Dinophyceae > Prorocentrales > Prorocentraceae > Prorocentrum > Prorocentrum cordatum. The sequence continues at coordinate 51,681 of CAUYUJ010002237.1, read as the reverse complement.
CCTCAGCGTCAGCCTCTCAGCCTCAGCCTGCCTCGGCCTCAGCCTGCCTCAGCCCCAGCCTCAGTCTGCCTCGGCCTCAGCCTCAGCCTCAGCCTGCCTCAGCCTCAGCCTCGGCCTCTTAGCCTCAGCCTGCATCAGCCTCAGCCTCAGCCGCAGCCTGCCTCAGCCCCAGCCTCAGCCTGCCTCGGCCTCAGCCTGCATGAGCCTCAACCTCAGCCTGCCTCAGCCGCAGCTTGCCTCAGCCTCAGCCACTGCCTCAGCCTCAGCCTCAGCCTGCCTCAGCTTCAGCCTCAGCCTCAGCCTGCCTCGGCTTGCCTCAGGTTCAGCCTCAGCCTGCCTCGGCCTCAGCCTCATCCTCAGCCTGCCTCAGCCTCAGCGCCCGCCTCTCAGCCTCAGCCTGCATCGGCCTCAGCCTCCGCCTCAGCCTGCCTCAGCCTCAGCCTCAGCCTGCCTCAGCCTCAGCCTGCCTCAGCCTCCAGAGCCTGCCCCGGCCTCAGCCTCAGCCTGCCTCAGCCTCAGCCTCAGCCACAGCCTCAGCCTCAGCCTCAGCCTCAGCCTGCCTCAGCATCAGCCTGCCTCAGCATCAGCCTCAGCCTCGGCTTGCATCAGCCTCAGCCTCAGCCTCAGCCTGCCTCGGCCTCAGTCTCAGCCTCAGCCTGCCTCTGCCTCAGCCTGCATCAGCCTCAGCCTCAGCCTGCCTCAGCCGCAGCTTGCCTCAGCCTCAGCCACAGCCTCAGCCTCAGCCTCAGCCTCAGCCTCAGCCTCAGCCTCAGCCTCAGCCTGCTTCGGCTTGCCTCAGCCTCAGCCTCAGCCTGCCTCGGCCTCAGCCTCAGCCTGCCTCAGCCTCAGCGTCAGCCTCTCAGCCTCAGCCTGCATCAGCCTCAGCCTCAGCCCCAGCCTGCCTCAGCCTCAGTCTCAGCCTGCCTCAGCCTCAGCCTCAGCCTGCCTCGGCCTCAGCCTGCGTCAGCCTCAGCCTCAGCCTGCCTCAGCCTCAGCCTCAGCCTGCTTCGGCGTGCCTCAGCCTCAGCCTCAGCCTGCCTCGGCCTCAGCTTGCCTCGGCCTCAGCCTGCCTCAGCTCGGGCATTCAAAATATAATACAGGACTGGTGTTCTGGGAACACGAAAATCAGGAAGTGGCCCACAGTTGGCTCCGGGCAATCAAAATATGGTGCAGGAATAATGTTTTGGGAACGCGAAGAACACGAAGTGGCCTACAGTTGGCTCTGGGCATGCAAAATGTGGCCTGGGAATGGTGTTCTGGGAACACGAAGAACAAGAAGTGGCCTACAGTTGGCTCCGGGCAATCAACATGTGTCCTGGGAATGGTGTTCTGGGAACACGAAGAACACGAAGAGGCCTACAGTTGGCTCTGGGCATTCAACATGTGGCCTGGGAATGGTGTTCTGGGAACACGAAGAACACGAAGTGGCCTACAGTTGGCTCCGGGCATTCAACATGTGGTCTGGGAATGGTGTTCTGGGAACACGAAGAACACGAAGTGGCCTACAGTGGGCTCTGGGCTTTCAAAATGTGGCGTGGGAATGGTGTTCTGGGAATGGATTCCTAAGGGTTCCTAATAATTCCTAAGGGCTCCTGGGGCTGACCCTTTTGTGCGGTTTTGTCCGGATCCAGCCCGGACCCCCTTGGGGAGTCAAGATGCTCTCGTTTGACCCCACTAGAAACCTATCAGTCTTCGCTGTTAAGTAAAAATCCCAGGGAACCCTGGAGGCAGGCATGGTGTTTCTTGGCACGGGTCTCCACTGTATGCAAGTCCTGGGCGGTCCCTGGGTGGTCCCCGTCACGGATACCGGAACTCCTGGGGTCTGGCTTCAGGGCCTTCAAGAGCGTCTCAACAAGCCCCAAAAGCGGTCAGAAAGGGCCCAGAGTCACTGGAACTCGTTCCAAGATGCCCAAGATAGCATCCAGACGGCGTCAACCCCCTCCATGACGCCCGAAGATGCCTCCAAGACCACTCCCAAGAAGCCCCATAGAGGCAACTACAACGATTTCCATTGATTTTGAAGGTTCTTAGCTTTCTCATATTTCCCCACATGTTTCGTGGGGTGCTGGCTTTCTTCCCTGCCGCGCCGCACCCGCGACACTCACCCTCACACCTCCCTTTCCGTCTCTCTCTGTCTCTCTCTCTCTCTCTCTCTCACACCTCACTCTTCCCGTCCTCCTCACAGCACTGCTCAGCACAGCTAAGCTCGGCTCGGCTCAGCTCAGCACGGCACAGCTGAGCACAGCTCAGCTCAGCTCAACTCAGCACAGCACAGCACAGAACAGCACCGCACAGCACGGCACGGCACGGCACAGCACAGCTCACCGCACAGCAGCACAGCATAGCACAGCACAGCATAGCACACAGGGCATTCCTTCGACGCCACAGGGGGTGCGCTTGGGGTGGGGGCCCTATGCGCTGCAGGCCCCCAGGGCGTGGCAGGCGTGGCATTTCCTCGCGCCACAGGGGGTGCGCTGGGGGTGGGGGCCCTATGCGCTGCAGGCTCCCAGGGCGTGGCAGGCGTGGCATTTCCTCGACGCCACAGGGGGTGCGCTGAGAGTGTGGGCCCTATGCGCTGCAGGCTCCCAGGGCGTGGCAGGCGCGGCATTTCCTCGACGCCGCAGGGGCTGCGCTGGAGGTTGGGGGCCGTATGCGTTGCAGGCTCCCAGGGCGTGGCAGGCGTGGCATTTCCTCGACGCCACGAGGGGTGCGCTGGGGGTGGGGCCCTATGCGCTGCAGGCTCCCAGGGCGTGGCAAGCGTGGCATGCGCTGGGGGTGGGGGCCCATGCGTTGCAGGCTCGCAGGGCGTGGCAGGCGTGGCATTTCCTCGACGCCACACGGGGTGCGCTGGGGGTGGGGGGCCCTATGCGTTGCAGGCTCCCAGGGCGTGGCAGGCGTTGCATTTCCTCGACGCCACAAGGGGCGCGCTGGGAGTGGGGGCCCTATGCGCTGCAGGCCCCCAGGGCGTGGCAGGCGTGGCATTTCCTCGACGCCACAGGGGGCGCGCTGGGAGGTAGGAGGAGGAGGTAGAGGCGGAGCGTCCACGGAGGTCCCTTGGTCAAGCTACCCTTGGCCCCTCAGCCGCTGCCCGCTCGAGCGCCTCCACTCGCCCATCGGCAAGTCGGTGGCGAGGCGAGCTGCGCGGGCGATGCGGAGTGAGGTGGGCGGGTCGGGCACGGTCGAGCCAGGTGCTCGCCTTTGTGCGTGCAGCAGGCGGTGGAAGTGATAAAGAATGACAATCTGACGCAGACGGCCCAGCGAGCATTCCGATAGCGCAAGACGGTCAGAGAGAGAAGCAGGAAGGCTGAGACGGGAGACCATAGCAACATTCCAGAGAAATCGACGGCAGTCGATGTAGTGAGAAAAGCTATCTCGGGCGCATTCGCACCCGAGCAGGCAGCCTCGGTCGGCATCCCTTAGTCTGGTGTCTGTGACCCACCCCCCTGTCCAGGCACGGATGGCGGCCATCCGCCAAGAGGGGGGGGGGCCGAGGCGAGCGTCGAATTAATGGCGGCCCAGTCGAAGGCCGCAGAGGTCTCGAGAGGGATCGAAAACCACTTAACGAGACGGAGACGCAGGCAGGCGATGAGGGACCGAGGAGGGGAAGAGGGGGCACGAGGGGGAGACAGGTAAATCGCAGGACGGATACCTCTCAAGAGAGCTCGCTGCACTTTGAGCCTTGGGACGCCTTTGCCAGCAGCGCCAGATCGTTCCGCCCTCTGCGGTGCGGAGCGTTCCCGCGCAGCACGACGCTCGGCCTCGAGGGCCGCCAGCCCCTCTTGGGCCGCCCGACGGCCCCGCCCCAAGGACGGCCTAGCTTCCGCCGCCCCCCGCAAAGACCACGCCACCGCCGGCTCCCGCCAGAAGGACGGCCAGTGGCAGAGCTCCAGGGCTCCACGGGGGCCGCGCCAGTGCAGCTGGCCAGCCTGGGCGCGCTCCCACGCAGCGACTTCTAGGAGGCCGCGCATCCTGGACCAACACTCTTTAAACGACAGGGCAGTCCTCATCCTGGCGGCGAGAGCGTTGCTTCAGATACCCTGGACCCGCGGACCACCGAGGGAGTCGAGGTCGAGGAAGCAGGAGGCAGAGAGCCAGGATCCAGGGGCCCGAAACACGCGGGTCAACAGATCTTTCTCACGCCGCTGGAGGGACCGAGGGATCTCATATAACTGCGACTTGTATGAGAGCACGCTGAGCGCCCGCTCGTGGTAGAGCGAGACGACGGCCGCAGCGTCAGCATGGGACCGCGCCAGGGCTGCGACGCGGTGCTCGAGCTTCGCCGCAGGTGCTGCCCACTGCTCTTCTCTCTCAGCAGCGGGGCCTACAATACAGCCGAGGTACTCAAGCGTCGGACCGACTTTGAACTCAGCCCAGGCTGTGCACGCGGAGGCCAGCCGTTCGGACGTCGGGGCAATGAGATCATCCGACCACGGGGCCCAAAGAGGGGAGGCACAGCATTTCGGGGGTTTTAAAGCGAGCCCCGCCAACTTATCTGAGTTCTTGAAAATCCTAGCGAGCTCCCTTAGGCCTGGCTTTCCCCACACAACCGCCCCCACGTCGTCCGCGCACCACCTCCCGACTCCTTTGCCGGCGGCCTCTAGGGTGCGCTCCATATCCGCGCAGAACGGATGAGCAGCTAGGACGAACAGACTGCCAGAATGAGGATCGCCCTGGAGGACCCCCGCGAGGATGAGGAAGAGGAGGCCCCGAGAGCAGTCGGAGCTAACGGCAGCAGCCATAAGATAGTTGTCTCGGATTGCATTCACCAGGGCCTCTGGGGCTCCCCAATGGGTCAGGACGGCCCAGAGCCACGAGTGGGCCACAGATGGGAAGGCATGAGCATAGTCATAGGCAAGAAGCAAAGGCGAGGCGAGGTCAGAGGGGGGGCGATATTCAGAGCACGCATGCTTGCAATTCTCGCGTGACCGTCGAGCTCAATTAGGTTCTCGAGAAAGTGACGCTCACAGATGAAGCCACGCTGGCTGGGCGCCACTGCCGCTTGCACGGCCCGCTTCAGAGGGTGGTTCAGGGCCGCGCTGATCGCCTTGGCCCCCGTGTTGCGCAACGACAGCGGGCGCGCGCAGCCTGGGGCTCGCGAGACGCTCACCATGTCGGTCACCAGCGAGCCCTTCGGCAGAAAGATGCTGATCGCGCGGTTGTAGTCCGAGCGCATGGGCAAGCCATCCAGCATCCACACCAGGGAGCGGTGGAGAGCCTCTGCTCCGCCCGAGGCCACAGCCCAGGCCGGCGGGGAGGCCGTCAGGGCCAGGGGCCGCTGGGCGCGCACGGCGGAGCGCCTCTCGCACCGTTGCCACTGCGGGCGGGCGGTGGGCGTCCCAGTCGACCGCGGGAACCCCGAAGCGCTTCAGGTAGGCCGGCTGCTCTCGGGCCCTCTGCTCGGTGAGCGCGGCTGGCGTCGGCGGGCAGAACCTTGCCCCAGTGCTGGCCCAGCACTGCGTTGATGTCGGAGGCCTCTGTCAGCTCGGCGCCATCTGTCTCGAGGCACGCGAGGTAGCGCCGAGCGTTGAAGGGAGCCCAGAGCCGCGCCCGTCGCTTCAGAGCCCGCTGCTGGGCCACGAGCTGACGTCGACGGTTATCTTCAGGTTCATGCTGGGCCGCCTCCTCAAGGGCGCGGCGTCTGCCCGCCGCGTCCTTCCGCTGGGCGATGTTGTATCTCCTCTGGAACTCCGCGTAGTCGAGGATTTCGACCGATCGAGACTGCTCCGAGGCCCTGAACAGCTCACGCGCCCAGGCGTTCTGGGCCACGACCAGCTGCGCCAGCCTCCAGTCTTGGCGCCAGAAGGCCCTCGCCAGCTGGCGCCAGATGATGGCGGAGGCGCCCTTGGTCCAGCCCTCGGCAACGAGGATCTCGTTCTGGACATCCTTGGCCGCCGCCTGCAGGATCCTCGTGAGATACTTGTATTCGTCGGGCGGCTCATGGTGCTGCATGGGGACCATCGCCAGGTACCCGTCAACAATCTCCTTGAAGCGCGGACGCTGGACCACGGCGAGGGGGATGGCCGCTGGCGTGTCAGGGCGTCGGCGCGCAGGCGTGCGCCGTAGCAGCGCGACAGCGACCATGGAATGATCGCGAATCCCGCGGATGTGCATCTCGCGCGCCTCGCCTTGCACTTGGCACGCCTGCCAGCCCTGGCAGAGCTGCCACCGCGGGATCCCCACGAACACGCGGTCGATGGAGGAGCTGGTGCGCGTGCTGGCGCCCCAGTGCGTCGGGTTGCCAGGCATCATCTCAGTGGCAGCCCGCAGCGCATCCAGCCATTGCCTCTGGCCAGGGTGACGGGCCAGGCGTGCGGTCTGGCCAGATGCGGCTGCCGCTGGAGTTCCCCAGGGGCGCGGCGGCGCGCGGTCCGGGGCCGCCCCCGCGGGCGCCCGGCGGGGGAGGTATTTATTTAAAAATAAATACCTCCCCCCCCCGCTTCCGCTGGGGGGGGGGCCGTGCGCCCCCGGGCATTCCCCCGGCGGCCCCTGGCGCGGCCGGCGGCCGGCCCGCGGCCCGGCGGGGGCCCCGCCTCCACCGCGGCTGGGGCGCGTGGCCTGGGCCTGCAGGGGCTGGTCGTCATCCAGGAAGTCGTCGGTCTCGTCGTAGTCGCCGAAGTTGAAGTCGCCCACGACGAAGGTGGAGCGCGTGGCAGGGCAGTGATGCGCCCAAGCCAGGTCTTGCCGAAGGCGTTCTGCAACACGCCGCCGTTGATCAGGTGAAATGTCATGGTTGTGGATGTTCCAGTGGATGAAGTTGCACGGTTGACTCCCCTGAGTCGAAGGACGAACTTCACCACTGAGCCTGAGGATGCGACCAGGGACCATCTCCTCAGGAACAAAATTGCAGATGTAGCCGTCGGCAGCGGCGGGCACCACCGTGGCCACCCCTCCTGCGTCTTCTCGTCCTCCTGGCATGCACGAGGAGAAGCAGCAGAACGGTTTGCCCAATCGCTCCAGAAGCACCTGCATGCTGTACTCGGAAGCATGAGTCTCCTGCAGCGCCAGCATCATTGGCCCCTTCCAATATCGCTGAATATAAGCTAGTTTTTCTCTTGATCTTCTTGGTGGCATTCTTCCCAGACTGCTTGAGAGCACGGCAGTTCCAGGTCCCCAGATGCACACCATCCCCGTCGCCTCCCCAGGCACGCGAGAGAGTGTCAAAGCGTCCACTGCTGCGCCTCTGGCTCCAAGACGCGATCCACCACCGCCTGCAGGGCCTCCTGTGTCTGGTCGATCGCACGCACAGCCACCATGTCCCACGAGACGGTCGGAGTGGCCCCTGGGGACGGGATGGAGAGCTTGAGCAGCTGGCGCCACTTGACCGTGATGGCGTTGGCCTCTTTGTCGGCGAAGCGACGTGCTTCGATCTTCTCCTGAAGGGCGGCCTTGATGCGCTTGAGGTAGATCTCGTGGGAGATCTGGGACTGGTTGCGGTCGCGGCCCACGCTGAGGGGGACGCTCGATCCGTTCGGCAGCACGGCGGCGAACTCCCGCCACGCGGAGGGGCCTGTGCGCAGAAGGCCCACGAGCTTCCCCACGCGCCGCGAGGCCAGGCCCACGGCTCCCATGCAGCGGAGCTTGAAGTGCCTCCCCATCTCCTCGCCCTCCAGCTTTGTCGCCTCAGGGGTGAGGTTGTGCAGGTCGGCGTCCACCAGGAGCTGTTGCAGCGCCTGCGCGACCGCCTCCTTCGGGACGTTCGCGCGCGCCACGATGGACAGGATGGTGGGGTCGATGGGCCTCGACCAGCCCGTCTCCAGCATCGGGGCCTGCGGGGTGGCCGACGCCACGGCGCCCATCTCAGCACGGAGGTCGACCATCTCCTGGCGGAGGCGGCCGAAGTCTGCCATCCGTTGCTCCATGCTGCCCAGGCGCGAGTCCACCGCGGCGAAGCGGGCGTCGACGGCCTGGGCAAACTCCTGCTGGGTCGCCTGGAAGATCTGCGAGAGGTTGGTTGTAGTAGACTGGATCTGCGAGCCGAGGCGGCGCTCCATGTTGGCCAGCATGCTGGAGAGGGTCGCCGTGCCAGAGGCGGCGGCAGGAGCTCCTCCAGCCGCTGGCGGCGGGTCGAAGCGCTGTGCGGCCGCTGCCGCCCAGGCGTCCAGCTCGCCGTGCGGCGGGGTCGACTGCGATGCGAAGGTCGGCATGAGCTCGAGTGCCGCGACGTCGCCCTCGGAAAGCATCATGCCGCGCGGGGGTCCAGCAGCGGCTCCTCCATGGGCGTCGTGTGGCGGGGCAGGAGGCACCACATCCCAGCCAGATAGGCGGGCGTCGTGCTGGCGTCGAGGTCGAGGCGTGGCCTCCTCACTGGCTGCGGCCTGCTGGCGTCGCTCCCGACGACGCTCGCCACGGCGGCAATGCTCGCTGCGGGAGGTACTCCTGCTGCCCACCGTGTCAGGCGAGGAGCTGCTGGCCTGCCTGCCGCCGCCGCCGCCGCCAACACAGCCATCGCCCATATGCGTGCCATCCCTCGCGGGGCCCATGGCTTCGCGGCTGGTGGCGATCGGGCCGACGGGAACGGGAAAGGCCTCCGTTTACCCCCCGACCCGAGCGCAGGAGAGGTGGACCAGAAGAGATGCCAGACTTCAGGAAGTCTTGCCAGCCGCGGACTAGCGGTATCCGCTTAGTTCCCAGGGGAAACCTGCATCTTGAGCCAAAATGGCTACGGAGGAGGAGGAGGTAGAGGAGGAGGAAGAGGAGGAGGAGGAGGAGGAGGAGGACGGGGAGGTGGGGCAGCAGCAGCGGCAGCAGCAGCAGCAGCAGCAGCTGCAGCAGCAGACGCAGCAGCAGCAGAAGCAGCAACAGCAGAAGCAGCAACAGGAGGAGGACACCGAGAAGGAGAAGGAGAAGCAGCAGCAGAAGCACCGATGGTACACATGGTAAATAAAATAGGTATGTGGGGTTCCTCGGTAGCGTAATTTCGGCGGCCGACTCTCTAAGACGGCCCGAGAAGCCCCAAAGCTCGCGCGAAGACGGCGGCCCACGGGGACTCGACGACGGTCCAATATTCTCCCCAAACAGCGCTGGAGGGCCCCAAGATACCTTCAAGAAGACCCTTCGAGGGGTAGCCCCAACGAACATTTCGAGCGTTCGGTCTCAACATCGCCCCCAGAGCCCACCCCCCAGGCCTCCGAAGAGCTCTCAATACGCCTTCGGCCCCAAATAGCACCCAAGCGGCCCCCAAGAGCCCCCCAAGAGGGTTCAAGAGGACCCCAGAAGGCGCCAAGAGAGCCCCAAGAGGAATCCAAGGCGCCCCCAGGCTCCCAGGAGCCCCTGGAACTGCTACACCGGAGCCCTCCGAGAACCTTCCGAAGAGACACCAAGAAACATCCATGAGGGCTGACACGCACAAGCGCAGCAGCGCCGACCAGCAGCGCCGCATGGCCCACGAACGCGCACGCAAACGCCAACGATGGCACAATATAGGCCAGCGGATTGAGCGAAGCGGTTAAATAATTGTAGCGCTCCTGGTAGGACCCAGTGAGGAATCTCAGTGAGTTGTCCTGCTCGCCAACTTCATTATTATCCTCATCCTTGGGCTTGTCCTGGTCCTCGCCATCGTCATCGTCATCCGAGCCCTTGTCAACGTCGGCCCTGACATCACTGGCACCCTTCTCCTTGTCCTCGCCACCCTGGTGCTCGTCATCCTTGTCCTTGTCCCTGCCCACCTCATTATTGTCATCCTTGTTATTGGGGGGAAACAAACCTACCTCGCTTTTGACCACCCTCGCTTCCAAGAGATACCAAACGATGCCAAATTGCAGCCTGTACTGGTCAGGCCGCTTGACGAGGAGGCGCGTGGTATGGCTTGGTTTTGCCTGGAAGCGAAAGCGGGGTAGGCAATTCACGCTCTGATTGTTATCCTTGTCCTTGCGGTCGTCATCCTTGTCCTCGTCATCGCAACTGTGCCTCTTGTCCTCGCTACCACCCGCGGCCGCGCCACAGCGGCGCCTCGCCGCGTCGAGGCGCAGGATCCAGACCCAGGCGACGGGCCCCGCGGCCACGGTGGCGAGTAGGGCGGGGATGGCGAACGCCACGGCCTGAACGCGGTTGGAGGTAGTGCACTCTGCGGCGGTGTTGTAGGACATGTATGACTTACCTCCTGCCTGGGTGTGAAAGCAGGGGACCGCTTGGAAGCAGATGCCAACGAACCCGGGCAAGAACTGGTTCCCGGCGACCAGGAAGGCCGCGAGGGCCCGGGATCTGAAGGCCTGGGATCGTGTTGAACGCTCCTTGATCGCTACGAAGATGAGGGCCAGGCTCAAGATGATAGCGGCCTGCAATACGAGAGCCACGAACTTCTGCGTGATGGAGGCCGGCTTCTGGCCATTGAACAGCAAGCAGTCCAAGCTTGACGAGTGCGCCGGGGAACTCCCAGAGGAGTCCCCGGATGTGATGGAGGCCGTGCTGAGCGCCCTGCTCGCCCCCGATTTCATGGTGCCGGTGAGAGCGCGGAACGCGTCCGTCGATTCAATGCTGCTTGCCAAGAAGACCATGCCTGAACTGAAAGCCATCAAGATCTTGAGAACGTCGTTGGAATAGGCCGCGCCGACGTTCACCGCGAAACGGGCCTTCTCCGCGCCGGACAACGATATGGCGTACAACACGATGGGCTGACTCATCCAAACGGCCAACTGGACCTTCGAGAGAGCGCGCCCGTCGCACACTCCCAAAGGGGAGTGTCCCCCCTCAGCTAATAACCCCCCCCCCTTGAACCTCCCCTGCCCGAAAAAAACCCACCCACCCCTGTTTTTCCGCCCGTCGGAAGCTACCCCCCCTCCTCTCGCATTTCAGACCCCCCCCCCTCCACCCCTTTCCAAAGGGGGGGGGGCAGCTACCCACCCCCTCCCTTTGAACCCTATCTGCCAGCAGCCCCACCCCTCCCCCCCTTGTCTTCCGCCCCTCAGAAGCTCCCCCCCCGTAAGGGTGACATGTGAGACTATGTGGCGTGAGGCTTTTCTCATCATCGTGTTCATCTTGATCACCACCATCATCATTACCATCATGATCATTATCCTCCTCTTCCTTCTCATGTTCTTTCTCGTCTTTCTACTCATCCTCATCTCCCTTCGTTTCTGCACACGCACATTGCCGTACAATAAAAACAATACGATGAATAATAAAAGCACAAACGACAAGAAACCAATACAATCAAAAGCAAACATATATCGTCTGAGTCCGAACAAAGGCAAAACAACCTTAAAGCCAAAAATCAATGGTTTTCGTGCCTTCGGACTTCCACTGGGCCCCGCCAGCCCAGGTCCGCAGAATCCAAAGTAACAAAGAATCCTTGGGCCCGCTCGACCCCGCCCACCCGACCCGACCCCTCCGTTAAGGCCCGCCCGACGCGGCCCGCCCACCCGACCCGACCCAAGCCGCCCGCTAGGGCACGCGCGTCCCAACTCGATGCTGCATCATTTTTTAATGTCCGGCCGGCCCAACCCGATCCGCCCGTAAGGGTCCGCCCGACCCGACCCGCCCGCCCGACCCGACCCGCCCGTTGGGGCCCACGCATGCCAGGTCGATGACTCATCATAACTCACTGTCCGGCCCGCCCGACCCGACCCACCCGCTGAGGCCCGCCCGACCCGGCCCGTCCGCCCGACCCGACCCGCCCGTTAGAATCGCGTGCCAACTCGATGATGCATCATTTTCCAATGTCCCGTCCGCCCGACCCGACCCGCCCGCCGGACACGACCCGCCCGTTAGGGCACCCGCATGCCAGCTCGATGCTGCATCATTTTTTAATGTCCCGCCCGCCCGACCCGACCCGCCCGTTAGGGCCCGCCCGACCCAGCTTGCCCACCCGACCCGACCCGCCCCTTCAGGCACGCGCGTGCCAACCCGGTGATGCATAATTTTGCAATGTCCCGCCCGCCCGACCCGACCCACCCGTTGGGGCACAAGCGTGCCAATTCGATGATGCATCATTGTTTCAAGTCCCGCCCGCCCGACTCGCTCGTTAGGGCCCGCCCGACCCGACCCGCCCCGCCCAACCCGACCCGCCCGTTGGGGTGCACGCGTGCCAAATCGACGATGCATCGCACTTCAATGTCCTGCCAGCCCGACCCAACCCGCCCGCTAGATCCGCCCGCCCGACCCGGCCCGCCCGCCCGACCCGACCCGCCCCTTAGGGCGCGCGCGTGGCCCCTCGACGATGCATCATAATGTAATGTCCCGCCCGCCCGTCCCGACCCGCCCGCTGAGGTCCGCCCAGCCGGCCCGGCCTGGCCCACCCGACCCGACCCGAGCCGTCGGGGCACGCGCGTGCCAACTCGATGCTGCATCATTTTGAACGTCCAACCCGCCCGACCCGACCCGACCGTTCAGGTCCGCCCGATCCGCCCGCCCGCCCGACCCGACCCGCCAGGGTGCACGCGTGCCGACCTGATGGTGCATCAAACTGAAATGTCCCGCCCGCCCGACCCGACCCGGCCGTTTGTGCCCGCCCGACCCGATCCGTCCGCCCGACCTGAGCCGCCCGTTAGTGCATACGCATGCCAGTCCGCTGGTGCATCATTTTTGAATGTCCCGCCCGCCCGACCTGACCCGCCCGACCCCCAAACATCCGGCTGCTCCAATTTTGTTCGGTGCGTCGATCCAGGAGGTCCGGACCACTTCCCCGGGGCCGGTTTTTCGTCCTGAGTCTGAGCCTGTTTTTTTCTAGACTCTGGCAAGTTTACTTGCATGGACGGGGGGGGGGGGCTGAGCCTGAAGCAAGCAGCAAACGACTTGCACGTTCGGGGGGGCGCGGAAATCACGCAAGTCGAAAGGCACCTGCACGCTAGTATTCGCTTGAAGAGGAGCGAGGGGGGGGCTGGGGGGCGAACGCCATGCAAGTAAACTTGCCTGAATCCAAAAAAACAGGCTCTCTTTTTGTTGACGCTCCCGAGGCCCGGCGAGGGCCCCGAGAGGGCGAAACCGGCGAAAAGGCGCCAGCTCCAATTTTTGTTTGGAGCGCCGGCTCTCAGGGCCCTCCCGCCCGACCCGACCGGCCAGGCAGGGCGCGCGCGCGCCGACTCGATCCTGCAGCACTTGTCCATCGTCCCGCCCGACCGCCCCTGCCCGCCAATTTCTTTCTGGGCCCGCAGGACCCGACGCGCCCGCCCGACCCGACCAGCTCGTGACGGCACTCGCGTGCCAATTCGATGATGCATCATTTTCTCCCCACACGTTTCGTGGGGTTCTGCTTTTCTTCCCTGCCGCGTCGCACCCGCGTGTCTCCTCCTCCTTCTTTTCCACCTCCTCCTCCTCCTCCTCCTTCCTCTTCTTATTCTTCTTCGTATGATTATTCTTTTTCGTATTATTATAAATATTATGTTTATTATTATTCTTGTTATGATTAGTGTTGTCAGTGTTGATGGGATTATTGTTATTATTCTTCTTAATGTAATTCCTCTTGTTCTTCATATTACCATGAGAACTATTAATGTTGTTAGTATTATTGTTGTTATCATTATTCGTCTTCTTATCAGTATTATCATTCTGATTGATATTATTACCATTATTATTCGAATATTATAATTATCATTGGTATTCTTATGATTGTCCTCTCCTCCTCCTCCTCCACCTCCTCCTCCTCCTCCTCCTCCTCCTCCTCCCCCTCCCCCTCCCCCTCCTCCTCCTCCTCCTCCTCCTCCTCCTGTTCCTCCTTCTCCTCCTCCTCCTCCTTTTCGTCCTCCTCCTCCCCCTCCTCCCCTTCGTCTCCTTATTATTCGTATTACTCTTATGCTGCTTATGGTTATTAGTATTATTACTATTAATACTAGTCGTCTTTTTCTGCTTCTAAATGAAAATATTATTACTACTCTTATACCATTATTCAAATCACCATTCCGAATCTGATTAGTTTCGATATTCGCATTCTTCGTAGTATTCTTATTCTTGAGATGTGTATAAGTATTCTTAATACTCTTATTAAACATAATGTTGTCTTTCTTAGTTGTGTTATGCGTGTTCTTACTACTCACCTTACTATTACTGTTCTTATTGTTCGTATTACTGATAGTTTGATTACTATTATTATTGCTCGTAAGAGCAGTATGTTTAATATTTATTATTATTCGTGTTCCTCCTCCTCCTCGTCCTCGTCCTCGTCCTCCTCCTCAACATCCTCCTCATCCTCCTCATCCGCATCCACATCCTCGCCCTCCTCTTCCCTCTTCACAACCGCACACGCATCACGCACATGCGCGCAAGATTCGCAAGGCGTGGCAGGCGTGGCACGTTCACGACACCACAGATGGTGCGCAGGGGGTGGTCACTCACCGTGGTCTCTATCCGTCTCAGGGTCGCAAGGCGTGGCAGGCGTGGCACTTTCTTGAGACCATGGAGGGTGCGTAGGGGTGGTTACTCACCGGGGTCACTATCCGTCTCAGGGTCGCAAGACGTGGCAGGCGTGGTATTTTCTCGGCACCATAGAGGGTGCGCAGGGGGAGGTCCCTCACCGTGGTCTCTATCCCTCTGAGGGTCGCACGGCATGGCAAGCGTGGCAATTTCTCGACACCACCGTGGGTGCGCAAAGGGTGGTCCCTCACCGTGGCTTCTATTCGTCTCAGGGTCGCAAAGCGTGGCAGGCGTGGCACTTTCTCGACACCACAAATGGCGCGCAGGGGGTGGTCACTCACTGTGATCTCTACCCACCTCAGGGTCGCAAGGCGTGGCAAGCGTGGCTCTTCCTCGACACCATAAAGGGTGCGCAGGGGGTGGCCCCTCACCGTGGTATCTATCCGTTTCAGGGTCGTAAGGCGTGGCAGGTGTGGCACTGTCTCGACACCATCCAAGGCGTGGCAGGCGTGGCAGGCGTGGCACGTTCTCGATACCATAGGGGGGTGCGCAGGGGGTGGTCTCTGAAGGCGGCCGCTATCCGTGCTGGTCGTCCAGGGCATAGCAAGCGTGGCATAGCAGGCGATGCGATGCAAAATTGAATTCGCGACTGTCCTGCTCTGCGCTCCTCCCCCGGACATGCTGATTTTTTTCGTAAAAATCCACGTTCACGCCAGCGCCGCGGCTCGGGTTTGCCCACATAGAGAAAAAATAGCCTGGCGAAAAACCCAACCATGTGCAGTTGTGGGAACTGTCGTTGTATGCACCGCATTCGGTGGCGCTCCCTGTGGGGCCACGAAGCGTGTGATGGGTGTGCCAAAATAGGCACGGTGGGCGCATGCGAGCGCTGGCATTTGGGCCTCCGGTGGAGTCCCTATGGGGTGACGAAACTTGCGAGGGGTGTCCCAACATGGGCGCGGTGGGCACATGCGAGCGCTGGAATATGGGCGCTCGATGAAAGTCCCTACGGGTCCACAAAATGTGTGAGGGGTATTCCAAAATGGGCACGGTGGGCGCATGCGAGCGCTGGCATGTGGGCTTTCGGCGGGGTTCCCTATGGCGCCATGAGACGATTTAAGGGTGCCCCAAAATTGGCGCGGTGGGCGCATGCGAGCGCTGGCATCTGGGCCTTCGGTAGAGCTCCCTAAAGGGCCACAAAGCGTGTCTTGGGTGTGCCAGAATGGGCGCGGTGGGCGCATGCGAGCGCTGGCACCTGGGCCTTCGGTGGAACTCCCTATGGGGCCACCAAACGTGTGATGGGTGTGCCAAAATGGGTGCGGTGGACGCATGCGCGCGCTGGCATGTAGGCCTTCAGTGGAGCTCACTGTGGGGCCACGAAACGCGTGAGGGGAGTTCGGGCACGGTGGGGGCACGAAGGTGCTGGCATGTGGGCCTTCGATGGAACTCCCTATGGAGCCACGAGGCGTGCGGGGGATGTCCCAACATGGGTGCGGTGGGCGCATGCGAGCGCTGGAATCTGGGCCTTCGGTGGAGCTCCTCCATGTGGGGCCACAAAACGTGAGGGGTAAACCAAAATAGATGCGGTGGGCGCATGCGAGCGCTGGCATATGGGCCTGCGGTGGAGTTCTCTATGAAGCCAGAAAACGTGTGAGAGGCATGCCGAAACTGGCGCGGTGGGCGCATGCGAGCGCTGGCATGTGGGCCTTCAGTGGGGTTCCCTATGGGGCGACGAAACTTGTGGGGGGCGTGCCAAAATTGGTGCAGTGGGCGCATGCGAGCGCTGGCATCTGGGCCTTGAGACGTGTGAGGGGTGAGCCAAAGTGGGGGGAGGAGAGGAAGAGGAGGAGGAGGGGAGGAGGGAGGAGGGCAGCGGGAGGAGTGAGGACGCGGGGTGCTGTCTCTCAAACGCAGGATCCAACACCACAGGATGGTGGTTAAAAACGATACGTGCACGGCCGGCGCGGCGTTTTCTCGACTCCAGAGGGGGTGCGCATCAGGAGGTCTCTGGGCGCGGCTTGATTGGGCTCCAGGCTCGCAGGTCACGGCAAGCATGGCACATTCTCGACGGCAAAAGGGGCGCACACGGTTGGTAGTTGCAGTAGCAGCAGAAATACGAATAGTAGTAGTAGTAGTAGTAGTAGTAGGAGTAGGAGTAATAGTAGTAGTGGTAGAAGCAGTAATAGTAATACTAGTAGTAGTAGAAATGAAAAATAGTAGCAGGAGTAGTAGTAGTAGTAGTAGTAGTAGTACTAGTAGTAGTAACATTAGTAGTAGTAGTCATAGTAGTAGTCATAGTAGTAGTAGTAGTAGTAGTAGTAGTAGTAGTAGTAGTAGTAGTAGTAGTAGTGGTAGTAGTAGTAGAAGTAGTAGTAGTAGTAGTAGTAGTAGAAGTAATAGT
>CAUYUJ010002237.1:0-30000 GCA_963575745.1 Prorocentrum cordatum | reverse complement strand
CCCAAGCGTTCCAACCTCAGCGGTAGCAGCACTCCAGGGTCCTGAGATGCATGTTCTTTGGTGGAACTCGCCGTGGCTCAACTCGCCCCGGCTCAACGCGCCCAGCCCTGCGAGTTGAGCCTGGGCGAGTTGAGCCTGGGCGAGTGGAGCCTTGGCGAGTTGAGCTCTGGACGAGTTGGGCCTGGGCGAATTGAGCCCTGAGCGTGTTGGGCTCGGACGGATTCAGCCCTTGTCGACCCCAAGCCTCCCCGTGGCCATGTCACAAAAGGGTGGGGTAGCTTCTAACCCCCCCTCCTCTTCCGTGGGGGGGGGAGCTTGAAGCTGGGTCCCTACTTTTAGTATGTCGGACCTTCTGGTCGCCGCAAGCAGAGCACTCGAAGGGGTCCGAATTCGACCTGCCGTGGTCCGAGGCGCACGTCGCGCAGCCCGCGCGATCGCTGTCGTAGCCGGCATTGCACTGCGCGATGGCCACGTCCGGATCGACGGGAGATCGCATCACGACCTGCCCGGGAGGAAGCAGACAGCCCAGCTGCAGCGACACATACAAGTACCCGTTGGCCACGCAGGCGCCCCGGTTCGGGCACCTGTGGACCTCAGCCTCGCTGGCTACCTCGTCAGCTTGGCCGTGGAACATGGCAACGCCAGGGGGGATCATGGCATGCGAGTTGTCGACGATGACCTCCATGTCAACCTTCTTCGTCAACAAGAGCGAGCATTTCCTGTCCGAGTCGGCCTCTTCCGTCTGGCTCTTCGTGATTGCCACAGCACGTCGAGCCTGTTCCTCGGCCCTCTGTGCCCTGTCCTTACCCTCCTCAGCCTTCCTCTCAGCGTCTCTAGCCTGCTTCTTGGCCTCCTCTGCCTTCTGCCTGTCCCTATCAGCCTCCTTGTAAGCTTTGTTTGCCGATACCGTCTCCCCTTCTGCCTTCCACTGGTCGCTTCTGGCCTGTTCCTCAGACTCACGGGCGTCCTTCTCAGCAGCCCGGGCTTTCTTCTCAGCAGCCTGGGCTTCCTGCGCTTCAGCCTTGGCTTTGTCCGCATCCGCCCGAGCTGCTTGGGCGGCTGCCTCGGCCTCTCTTACCCTCTTTTGGCAATCCTGACCCGTGTCGTCCAGATTGCAGCTCGCGTGACCGTCCTGGGCGGCACGGCCGCGCTCCCGCGCGACGAGCAGCGCGCGCCACCCGCCCTCGGCGGAGCCCTTGGCCTAGGTCGGGCACGTCCCCCTACAGGCAGATCTTGGAGGAAAAACAGAAGAGGCCCCAAAGATATCCAAACACACACCCAGAAAGAGTCCACAGAATGGCCCCCAGACCATTTTCCTGACTGGCTCTGCATTTTTTCCTCCCGGTAGAGGCACAGGCCCGAGGGAGCCCTCGGCCGCGGCGACCGCGGCTCCGCGCCCGCGGCTGCGCTGGCTCGGCGCGGCTCCCTCGGGACCTGCTCCGCGGGGCCCCCGGGCTTCCCCCCCCGGCGGCCTCCGCCTCCTCGGCGCCCTCGTCGTGCTCGGCCTCCTCGGCGCCCTCGTCGTGCTCGGGGCCCCGGGCGCCGTTCTCGCCCGCCCCCGGGCCGCCCCCGCGCGCGAGGTCGGCGACGGCCGCGGCGCGGTGCGCGTGGCCCGCGGCGCCTCGAGAGTCCGCCCAGATGGGGCTCCGAGCAGCCGGGGTCGAGGGATCGTGCCGCAGCGCCGATGCAGCGCCGATGCATCGGCGCTGCACCGGCGACGCACCGGCGATGCCTCGGCGCCGCCGCCACACATCGAGCCGCATCGTCGATGCGTCGATGATGCGGCGCGATGCTCCGACCCCACCTGCTGGGACCCCATCAAGGAGGCCTAGAGTGAAGGGGCCCCGGGACACACCAATAAAAACACACACACAAACCACAGGGCTCCCCATAGTTGCCCACATCTTCTGGGTCTGTTGCCTCCCCCCCCTTCCCATAGGTTCCCATATCTTCTGGGGAACCGAAGATTCGACTGGGGGATCGACTACGGAATTAATTTACCCCAAAATTGACTCTCACGTCGACTCTTCCACAAAAACATACGTCAACCATCCGTAGACCCGCGAAACACTTCTACGACTTTGCCCGTGGACTCGACGAGAGAAACCTCCATTCTGGGGCAGGCCAGTTCTGCCGCCGACCTCCTGCTCGAGAGATGAATGGTGTCTGTGTGCTTTCTTCCCCTCCTGGACTCGACGAGAGAAACCTCCATTCTGGGGCAGGCCAGTTCTGCCGCCGACCTCCTGCTCGAGAGACGAATGGTGTCTGTGTGCTTTCTTCCCCTCCTGGACTCGACGAGAGAAACCTCCATTCTGGGGCAGGCCAGTTCTGCCGCCGACCTCCTGCTCGAGAGACGAATGGTGTCTGTGTGCTTTCTTCCCCTCCTGGACTCGACGAGAGAAACCTCCATTCTGGGGCAGGCCAGTTCTGCCGCCGACCTCCTGCTCGAGAGACGAATGGTGTCTGTGTGCTTTCTTCGGGGAAACAAAAAGGCACCGATATCGCCTCCCCGGACTCTCCCGGGGTCCGTTCTGACCAGGATTTCGAGGCGATCCAAGCCGGTGGCGCAAGGAGCCTCCGGAGGCCCAAAAGGGGGAAAACCGTGCGAAGGGTAGAGGTATGGGTACCTTTTCCTCCTCTGATTCTTCCCTCCTGCTGCGGAGCGCCTCGCGGCGCGGCCACCGACCGCGCGTCGACGACAGCGGGCCCTGCGCCCCATGGCGGGGGCGCCGTGCCCTCCCGCGGGCGGGCGCCCGGGCGGCGCCTCGCGGCGCAGCAGCGCGCCGGGGGGCCGCCGGCGCGGGGGCGGGAGCGCCCCGCGCGCGGGCGGGAGCGCCGCGCAGAGGAGCGCGAGGGTCGGGTGTTGCTAGAAGTGTCAGTCGGGCGTGTCCCCCGACGGGGGGGCTCTTCGAGGAATGAGTGGGAAAATGCGCAGAGGATTCTGAAGACAGAGGCTCCACAAATAGTCCCCAGCCTGTTTGTTTTAACTGTCTTTGGATTTTCCCCCGGTAGAGAGACAGGCCCGACTTAATGCTAGAAGTGCCCCTGGCCCAAAGTGCCCCCAGCTTTTCGCTCCATTTTGGAGCCCCTGGGGACCTCTGGGCCTCGTGAGGGGTGCCCTGGAGGCCATCTGGGCACGAGAATCCTGGGAGTAGCTTAGGCCAGGGGTACTTCTAGCAACACCCGAGATGATGCAGCTATATGGACGCATCGGCGTTGCCGGTGTTTCTCGTGGGTCTGCTCGTCTCCACCAGACGGTGGGCTCGAGCCAAAGCGGTTGCGGACAACCCTCTTGGGCCGCCTGGGGTTTTTTGGCGGGGGGCTTGGGTTGTCTCGGGGCCCTCCCGTGGCCCTCTTAGGGACTCTTTTCGGCAACCTTTCGGGACCGTCAGGGGCCTCTGTTGGGTTTCTTGGGGCTCTCCTGGTTGGGCCGTCTTGGAGCCCACTAGGGCCGTCGTGGGGCCCTCTCGGGGACCTCTTGGGCCGTCTTGGGGCGGTCCTGGGGGCCTGTTAAGCCGTCTTGGGCCGCTGCTCAGACCAAAGAAGCGAATGTGCTAAACATATGGGCTTCCCCGATGGACTGGGGTCCCTTGGGGGGCCTCTTGGGGCGTCTTGGGGGCCTCTCTAGCTGTCTTAAGGCAGCCTTGGTCTCGCTTTGAGCGCTCTTGGGCCGTCTTGGGGTCCTCTCGGGCCTCCCTGAGACCGTCCTGGAGGTATGTCAGGCCGCCGCCTTGGGAGACTCTTGGGCCGTTTTGGGTGCCTCCTGTGCGTTCTCGAGGCCGACTTGGGCCATTTTGGCCCGAGAATGGCCGAAGTTCGGGTGATTAGGTCTTGGGTTTTCCCCTGCCAGCCCCCTCACACTCCCGCTTGTTGATTTTCCGAACTAACGGATCGCGACACAACGCGCGTTTCTTGTCATCTGGGGCGGGTCCCAACAAACCCCTCACACTGGCCCCTCGCGACGCCACGCGCGCTTTCCGCCATCCATGTCCCCAGTGGCCAACCCCCTCATACTCCCCGTTGTTATTTCTCCTGGCTCACGGATCGCGATGCTACGCACGCTTTCTGTCCTAAGCCGCCCCCTTGTGGTCTTGCCACATGGGTGCACGGCGTGCCGAACGTCTTGCAAGATTTTGGCTATTCCAGGTCGCCTCTGCCTTGCGCATGTCCTCATCGTCGTCATGTGGGTGTATGCTGGCGTAGCGACTTTGGGTTAGAAAACTTGAAGCTGGCCAGCTTTGGTTACAGCATGGTGTAAGTTGATACATAGCTAAGGTCATCTGAAGAACTAACATGCAACTACCCAACTTGATGTTAGCATAGATGGTTGCATTGTTTACCACTTGTAATTGCAGCTGCCAAAGTTACCCAGGGATGTGACTATCGTAACTGCGAGTTGTAAGTTGCAGGCCAAAGAACTTATCAAAGTTACAAATAACTTGTAAACTACTTGCAACTGTCTGAACTAAGTTAAATTTGGGCTCCTTTGCAACCCTCGAATTGTACATATCGCACATTATCATTCCCCTCCCCCCCCTCCTCCCCCGCGTACCCCCATCCCCCCGACGCCGCGTGGCTGCTGAGGCTTCGGATCGCAGACCGAAGAAAGAGGCGGATTGCGAGGAGGATGAGCGATTCAATCGCTGCAGGATCGCAGACCGAAGAAAGATGCGGAGTGGAGGAGGATGAGCGATTCAATCGCTAATGTTTTTTGATGAGCGATTCAATCGCTGTCCTGGCAGATGTTGTTTTCCGCTCAGTGCAAAGCAAGAATGTCGCCAGAGGCGAGCTCCGACCAAGCGTGGCACATCTCAACCGATTCGCCGCTCCACCACGCAAGAAGCAATTCGCCGTCCTTCCGCAGGACTGACGCGTTCGGCGTCCGCTTCTCGATCACGACGCACTCGTGCCCAAGAATGAATAGATCGCCCCCCCGTTGGCCCAGAGCTGCGACGCATAGAAAATTGTTCTGCATGCGCACCACGTCGCCTGCCCAAACACGCAAGCCTTTGAAAGCAGCGCTGGATGAAAGGACGACGTCGCCGCCGACTGCTTCAGCCAGCAGGGGCGACAACTCCGCATCGCCCCCCCTGAGCCCTGGGCGCTCGTCGAAACTTTCGAGCTCCTGCAGGCGCGCCAACAGCACGCGAGAAATTGCAGCTTTCTCGAAGCCTTTCAGTATATCTTGGTTGTCCAGAATCATTTTCGGCAGAAGGTGCGACCTCTCAACAACGAAGCAATCCAACACAACGTCGAATTTCTCCACTTGCTCGGGAATGTGCGTCGCCAAATGAAACTTTGGTTTCCAATTGTCGGCCCCGTATGCTTTTTCATGCGCGTCCGCGTGGCGATCAACTGCAGCTCCGAGGGCCGAGGCATCGATGTCGCCCGCCTTCGCCCGTTGAATTTTGTCAATTACAGCGAAACAATGGCAGAGGGAGGCAACTTCGTCGCGCAGCTCATCGAAATTCGGCAAGATAACAATGCAAGCAAAATGCCGCACCAGCGGGTAAATGCACAACAACTCTGAGGCGCTGCTTCGCCAATGCTCCTTGGATGCGTTCTCCCTGGCCTTGCAGAAAACAACGTGGGCCTCCCGACACTTGCGTCGGTGTTGCTGGGGGAAAGACCAGTCTGCCTGGCAGTACCGTTCCAACTTCGGATAGATGTCCCTCAGAACAGGAATGGCTTGGCATGCCGACATGAAGCAAAACATTTCCTGGGACGCAACACCATTGCACAAATACACATGCATCCAATCAAAATGGAGCGACGAAACAGGGCCGACCTGCCCTCGGAGGTCTGCGTCCGCCAACAACCCATCAGGATTAAAATTGATGCCGTGTGCTTTCTCGTGGCGCACAAATGCGGCTTTCGATATTGTCCCTTGTAAGTGCGTCAACTCGTCGTGGGCTCCCCATACGGCCTCGTCAGAATTACAAATGAATGCGCCGCGGTCCCTGCATGTGATTTCCACCGACCGATTGGGCGCGGCGCCAGCGCCAGAAATGCCTGAGCCTTTCTTGAGCACGTTGGCGCACTTCAGACACGGTCGGATCCCTGCAGATCCTTTCACGCCGAGGCCCCTGGACAAAGCGACCTCGTCTCCCAAGTGTACGGCAAATTTCGCGAAGAACATTGTCGGCCCGCCCTGTAGCGGCAAGGCCACGCCATCCACGAGATTGCCGTCCTCAAGAAGCAAGCGACGCAGCAACGACTTGATCGTGCCCGAGAGGCCACCGCGAATTTTCTCCACTTGTGCCGACTTGATCACGCCCAGGGGGAACCAACAGCAATCGTGCCGAAGGGCATGCTTGAATTCTAGAAACGAAATGTAAAATGCAACGAACTTCCTGCGGTTATGCGGTCGCAGCACAGCTCCAGGCGTGACCTCGTCGTGCGCAAGGATCACGTTCCACGGCCTTGCTGGGGTGATAGGCGCGGCCGCGAACATGCGCTTCAGCGCTGGGGACACCTCGACTAACCGTTGAACCAAGCGGGCAGGCCTCAGCGGGATGCGCCAAGCAGGCGCGCCGCGAACCCCCTGCACCACCCCCTCCCGCCCTGGGGGGGGGGGGGAAGGGGGAAGGGGGGAATGGGTGGAGGGGGGGAAGGGGCAGGGGGAGAGGAGAAAACTGGCACCAGAAAAAAATCCAGATGCCGTTGTTGATTTTTTGCGGCCCAAGAAAGACGCGCTGCGTGGTGCGCCCCGCGACGTCCTTGCAATGTGCCACTCAAAGGACCCGCCGTCGCACAGCGGCAATTCCAGAGAACACGACATCTCTCTATCGTACTCCATCTTCGCGGCGGCCTTGGCCTCATGCGCAGAGACCTCCTCTTCGATGGGCGCTTGCCTCAGTCGGCGGAGGACCTCGCGCAAACCAGCGCACGTCACGCCTGGAATGGTCACCAGCCTCCCAAGGCGGCGGCGCTTCTCGAGAACTTGCTTACCCATGATGGCCACGCGGGCGCTGGGGCGCGGGGCTCGGGCACTCCTGAGCCCAAGCGCTGAATGTAAAGCAGGTGAAGGGTGCAAGCCGTCGCGCCGAGCGATTCAATCGCTTCCGAGAGAGGGCGCCGCTTCATAGCGAGTGAATCGCTAACGAAATGAGCGATTGAATCGCTAACGAAATCAGCGAGTGAATCGCTAACGAAATGAGCGATTGAATCGCTAACGAAATGAGCGATTGAATCGCTAACGAAATCAGCGAGTGAATCGCTAACGAAATGAGCGATTGAATCGCTAACGAAATGAGCGAGTGAACCGCTAACGGAATGAATGATTTTTTCTCCGACGCCGCATCTCAGCCCGAGAGATGTCAAGAGGCGGTCACTCGCGCAGCATGCTCGTTGCTGCACTTCCCCTCTCCTCCCGCAGGGGAGCCTCAGTCGTCGAAAGTGCTGAGCGCTGTCTCCGCCTGCGCGCACTTCTTCTCAGCCGCGTCTGCCTTCTCCTTCACCGTCGCATGCTGAATGGACAGCACGGCGTTCTTGGACAGGGTATCCTGGGCCGCGGCCGCGAGAGCGTCGAGGTCCTTGATGTGCCACGCCAGGGCCTTGCTGTGGTCCTTGTGCAGCTTGCTTGCCTTGGGGTTGTTCAACAACCCTTTAGCCTTGAAAGCGAGCGGGCTCACCTTGGCCAGGATCTTGACGGCGTCGCTCATCATCTTCTTGGTGGCTGAGGTTGGCGCGAGTTGCTCCTTTCCCTTGCCTTTGCCTTTGTTCTTGCCTTGGTGCTGCTGCGGGCTGGCGGTGCGCTCCTTTGCGGCGGTCAGGGACTGGCGGACCTCTTCCTCGACGCTTTTGTCGCCCTTGTAATCAATGTTCACGCAGTAGAGCGTGCCGAGGACATCATCTTGTTTCTTGTCTTTGCACAGCCTCTTAATCCTCTTTGCGGAGTAGCCCTTCTTCTTGTAGACGCTGAGTGGGAGGTATTTCCCCTGCCTGCCTGAGGCGCGGCTCTCGCGGTATACCCTCGTGAACGTTTCCACCGCAATCTTCTCGACCTCTGCCTCCCGTTCGCCTCCTTGACGTCGTTCCAAAAAGTATCTTTCTCTTCCTGTGAAAGCGACTTGAAGGATTGTGGCGGCCATCCTCCGAAAATCCTGTGGAGCTGAGTGTACCGCGAACTGCACGTTGAGCACTGCCAAACATTCCTTTTCTTGCCTACAATCCTTGCTGCGAGCGGCTCCACGGGCTTCTTGCACTTGGTGCAAACGGGGTTGCGATCGAAGCGCGGCACCGTGTCGATAGCCGTCTGATCAGGGGCAGCGGCGCACGGTGGCTGGACCTCGGCGGGTTCTGTCGGGACCTCCGAGCTCCTCGGCGCGGCCGGTTTCTTGCGTTTCTTTTTGGCGGTCT
The DNA here is from genome assembly GCA_963575745.1 of Prorocentrum cordatum. NCBI lineage: Eukaryota > Dinophyceae > Prorocentrales > Prorocentraceae > Prorocentrum > Prorocentrum cordatum. The sequence continues at coordinate 21,639 of CAUYUJ010002237.1, read as the reverse complement.
TGGAGCGCTTCCCCTTGTTCTTTCCCTTCTTCTTTTTCTTGGCCTTCTCGCCGTCCTCGCCGCTGACGCCGTAGTCGGCGCCCTCGGCGCCGTCGTCTCCGCCAGTCCCGGCCTCGTCTGCGTCGGCGCCGTCGCCGTCGGCGTCGGCTGGCCAGCCTTCGGCGCCTTCGGAGGCCCTCCTCTTCTTGCCCCCCTTCTTCTTCTCACCTGCGGGCGCAGCCGCGCCGCCGCGGTCGCCTCCTTCGTCAAAAACGAAAAACAAAAAAAAAAAAAAAAAAGCAGACAAAAGAATGAAAAAAAAAAGAAAAGAGAGAAAGAGACAAAAAAAAAAAAACCCAAGAATAAAAGAGAAAAAAGGGGGAAAAAAAAAAAAAAAAACAAAAAATGAAAAAAACAAAGGGTGTTCGGGTTCGGGACCCCCACGATCCCCGGGGCGAATGCAAGGAGAAAGGCCCGTCGTCCTCCTCGGCCAAGGCCTGCCACTGCCTTGGCTGCCCTGACCCTGGCCTTCTTGGGAGGGCGCTTGGCCTTGCCTGCGCGGCTGGCGCCGTGAGCGGCCACTTCGGCGGCATCCTCTGGGGCCATCCCTAGCTCTTCGGCAAGTGTCACTGGCTCTCCCTCGGGGGTTTCCTCTGGCTCCTCGGGGGGTTCCTGTTTGACGTCGTCTAGCTGCCCCGCGCGGGCCGCCGAAGCCACGACGGAGAACTCGAACAGCGAGCGCTGCTTCTTGACCTCCACGCGCTTGGGCGGGGCGGAGACGCGCGGCGGGGCGGCAGCCGACATCTGCTGCAGCAGGCACGCCGCAGGCTCGTCCATACCTCGGTTGCGCGAGCGCTCCCGAGCGGCCCGAGAGCAGGAAGCGCTGCTTTGAGCCCAGAGTGGCTGCAGCAAGGCGCAGTGGGGTCGTGAGCTCGGGAGCGCGTCTGAGCGAGTGAATCGCTTGTCTGAGCGAGTGAATCGCTTGTCTGAGCGAGTGTATCGCTAGTCTGAGCGAGTGAATCGCTTGTCTGAGCGAGTGTATCGCTAACCTCAGCAAGCGAAACACGGTCTCAGCGATCCTCGCTCTCTCGCCCCCCCCGCCCCCATCCAAACAGAAAAGCGCAAACCACGGATGGCGACGTCACGTTGGACCACCGTTGGACCACCCACGTTGGACCCCCGTTGGACCACCGTTGGACCACGGTGGTCCAACGCGTTGGACCCCAGTTGGACCACCGTTGGACCACCGTTGGACCACCGTTGGACCACGTTGGACCACCTTCTGTTGGACCACCCACGTTGGACCACCGTTGGACCACCGTTGGACCACCAATCGCCGTAGGGCTTGGAGGGTGGGTGGGCATGCGGTATCCGAAACCACACCAGAAACGAACGTCAAAATTGTAACGAATATTGACGCTCCCTCTCGGGCCTTGTCCTTTTCTCTCTGATCTGTCCTTCTCGGTTTTTCTCCTCCTTCTCCTCCTCCTACTCTTCTTCATCCTCATCCTCTCTCAACCCTCCTCTTTACTTTCTCCTCCCCCCCCCACCTCCACTCCCCTCTCATCTTGGCGGGTCGCGCATGGGCGGGCTGAAGAGGAGCCAGCGATTCGATCGCTCAAATGGGGTTTCGAGGAAGAGCCAGCGATTCGATCGCTCTAGTTGGGTCACGAGGGTGCTATTATTTGTTCAAAGAATCGGCGGGCTCCCGAGACAGGCCGAGCGCAGGGCAGCAGGCCGCGTCTTGGAGTGGTTCAGCCCACGTGGCGCATGCAGATGCTCTCGAGCGTCTTCTTGGCGCCCGAGATCGCAGCAGCGCTGTCCTCGAACGCCTTCGCTGCGCTGCGTGCGATGGTCGCGGCGTGCTCCGTCGCAGTCAGAGACCTGTCAAGGCAATCCATGACCTGCTGCAGCTCGCCCTTGCGCACCGTGATGTCCCGCGTCACCACTGTCTTCGACTTGTACTGGCCGACTGGTCCTGAAGACCGCTGTTGAACGGCCCGCCCTGGCTGCGGTTCCACGGATGGCGCGGGGCGCTTCTTGCTCTTCTGCGTGCCCAGCTCGTAGACAATGAACGCGTCATTGTCTGCCTCCTGCAACGCCGCCTCCCACTCGAGGGCGTTGTCCTCGTTGTGGTAGGTAGAACACCACAAGTGGTTCGCCACCTTTTCCTTCACGATGTCCCTGTCAGGGTCCGAGAAGATGCACGAGCCAGCTTTCTTGCAATCGCCGCGAGGGCAAAAGCCGCGCCACAGCCATTCACTCCCGCTGGAACTCGCGGCCTCCGACGGCCCATCCATCGCTGCCCGCCGAGCGCGCCTTGGCCCTTGGCCGCTGAGAAAGAAAACCGTTCTAAACAGATTGAGCCCAGACGAATGCAGATGACTACTCGCGCGGCCCGCCCCATGGAGCGAATGCAATCGCTGAGAGGAAATGCAACGGGCAGGGGTGCAAGGATGCCGACGCATCGAATGGGGGCTGAGCGAGGAGGTCGAGCAAGCCGAGGCGACCGAAGGGGGGAGAGAACGGCCCGCCGCATCTGGGGCACTTCTTTGCGCCAGTAACTTCCCACGAGGGGCTCGCCAAATCTGGGGGCCTTCATTGCGTCAATAACATCCCACGAAGGGACCGCCAAATCTGGGACCCATTTTTGGCGTCAGTAAATTCCTAAAGGGCCCGCCCAAAAACTGAGACCAGAGATTTTGGCCTGGGTCGCTGCGGAGATTTTGACCTACGAACGGCGCCCGCGGCGTGGATCGCCGCGGGGATTTTGGCCTGGATCGCGGCGGAGGGCGGCGTGGGGATTTCGGCCTGGATCGCGACGAAGAGAGGAGAGATAGACGAGAGAGGTGACCTGCATAGCGATTCAATCGCTTGTGAACTGCATAGCGAGTCAATCGCTGTTTTTTTTTCTCAAATGTCCTCGAGGTCATGAGGGTCCCAGGCGGCCTGCGCCCGCGGCGCCCGCGTGCCTTCGGGGGCGCTGCCCTTGCCGTCCTTGCCGCCCTTGCTGCGCTCGGAGAAGGCGCCGCCCTTGCTCTGCTCCTGGCCTTTGCCGCTCCTGGAAGAGGCGCCCTTGCCGCCGCCCATGCCCTTGCAGTCCGAAGGCCGCTTCGGCACGTGGCCTGCTTGCCAGCCCCAGCCGCCGTAGCCGTACTTCTCCTCGAAGAACTCCCTGGACGTGCCACCGCGTTTCTTCCAACGCCGCTCGCCTTCTGACCATCTGTTGCCGCGCCACATCGTCGGCCCCCCCTCGCTTGGAGGAGGCGGGCCGCGCATGGCCCATGGCACGGCGAACTGCTTTGCCATGTCCTCCTCGTCCTTGAGAGCCTGCGGGGTGTTCCACAGGAAGGTCATCCTCGCTTGCTTGCGCCTCGGGTTCTCCGCGTCGCCGTCGCTGTCGGGCTCGCCCTTGCCGCTGGCGCGCCACCCGCCCTTGCAGCCTTTGCCCTTGTCGGCGGCGCTCCGCCCCTCGGACTCTGAGTCTGAGATGGGACTCATGCGGGGCTCTGAGTTTGAGGTTGGATTCATGCGCGATTCGTTGCCAGCGCCCCCGCTCTCCTGGGCCCCATCCTGGAACTGCGCAAAGGGGTCGCCCAAAGACAGCAACGATTGCAGTGACCTCTCCGCGTCGTCGGCCATTGTCGCTGGCGCGGCCGCCGAGGCCTTGAGCCGAGGCCTTGAGCCGAAATGGCAATGCGAAGGCACGGTCGCAGGGGCGCTCCGCGAGCAAGCGAATGCATCGCTGACACAGGGTTGAGGTGAAGGGAGCGCTGCTTCGATGGGAGGTCGGAGGAAAGCGAATGCATCGCTGACGCAGGGTTGGGGGTTGGCTTGAGGGGTCGAGGCCTCATCCATAACTCTCCCCTCTCACCCTCCTCTCTTCCCTCTCCCCTCTCACCCCTCTCACCCCTCTCACCCCTCCTACCCCTCTCCAAGTCAGCGGTCCATCACTCTCCCCTCTCACCCCATCTCACCCTGTCTATCCCCAAGCGAATGAATCGCTTAGCGAGTGGATCGCTGTTTTTTTTGTCATCGCAGGCAACGGTAAGGCACGCCCTCACAAGAGTAAAAGTGAGCGGCAGGGTTCCCTGGGGCGCTCGCGCGGCTTACCCAAACGCTAGGATGCGCTCTCCAGGGCCCCATATACAGAAGCGCGGTAGCGAAATGCATTGGACGCTCTGTCCGAAACACCGTAGCATGACTATGAGCGCGCGGCGTGCGGCACGGCCCAGGCCGAAATACATCTGGCAAAGTGCGTGGCGGACCCAGCGCGGCCGAGAGCGCCTCAGGAAACCTACACACATTATGAGCTACTTACCCAGCAGCTTTGAAATCCTGAGCCGCTCTTTGCAACTCGAGCACCCCTTTTTGGCGTAACGACACTTCGAACACCCGAGCTTCTTGATGGGCTTGAACAGGGGTGACACGGTGACGCCCTTCCCGTGGCCTTCGCCCGTCGTCTTAGCCCCAGCCTTCGTCGCCTTTGCTTTCGCCTTCCCCTTTGCCTTCCCCTTTGCCTTCGGCTTCGGGCCCCCCCCCTTCTCCTTGGCCACGAGTCCGTGCAGGATGTCCTCGGTGACCGAGGCGACGTCCTCCTTCTTGGGGGGAGTCACGTTCTTTTTGGCGACGCTGGCTGCTGCAGGCGCCCCTGGCGACGGTGGCGTTGGCGCTGCTGGCGACGGTGCCCCTTCTGAGGCGGAAGATGGAAGAGAACTCGGGGCAGCGTCCTCCACGGCTGCGAACGCCGAGGCCGCGGCACGTTTCGCGCCGCCTCCCAGGATCTTGAGGTTCAAAGGGCCCGTCTGAGCGCCGACGTCCGCCCGCCGCAAGTTATCGAACATGAGCTGCATCATCTGCAAAACGTCGGGCTGCGACGCCGAGGCGCTCATCATCTGCGCCCCCGTGGCCTGCTGCTTTGTGTTGCGGCATGGGTACGTAGCCTGGACGGAGCGAATCGCGGCTTCTGGCGCGGGGCATGCAGCTGGCAACTCGTCGCCATACACTTGCTTGAAGAAGCCAGGGTGGTCCTCGCAGAACGTCGAGGGGGACGTAGGCAGCTCGGTCAGCCGAACGGGGGGCGCAGGAAGCCTCGAAACCTTCGTGGGTGAAATTGCGGCCAGGGGAAACTGCCTCCTCCTCCTCCTCCCCCTCCTCCTCCTCCTCCCCCACCCTCCCTTCTCCTAGGTCCCCCTCCCCTCGACGAGGGCCGCAATTTCAGCTGCAGCCTGGCGCTTGAACACGCGCTTGGTCTGCTGGAGGTACGAGTACTTTGCAGCCCACGCCAAATTCTTCGCGGTCTCGGCTCCGTCCACGGCCATGCGCCACATCGCCGTCAACATCTGATACGTGCCTTCGGTCGGGTTGCGAAGACCTAAGCTAATCGCAACATCAACCAGCACGTTGAGCTTCGCTTCCTCGGGCACGTCGGTCCGCGCCAACTGGTGCCACGAGCCCGCTGTCAGGTACCCGAAGATGCACTCATAATCCTGCTGAGCCATTCGCAAACCCACGGCGCTGCCAGAAGCCACGATGCTGCCGAGCTTCTCCAACAGCCTCCCCTTGGAAACCTCGGACCAGGGTTGCGCTGCGACGAGAGACGAGAGGGTTGTCACCTGCGTGGGCTGCAGCCTCGCGCTCCCGAAAGCCTGCACGAGCATCCTTTCCTGCGCGGCCGCCACCGTATCGAAACAGGGCTGCCCTTGCACTGCCTCGAGCAATCGCCCGACGGCCTCGACTTGGTCGCGCAAGCGCTGGGCAGCCATGGCTATGCGGCCCCACCCACCCAAAAAAAAACGCGCGGGCTTGCGTATGCAAACGGCTTCGAATGATGGCGCAGTGGGGGCGGCATGGGCAGGGGCCTCATAGCGAACTCATCGCTTATAGCGAATTGATCGCTCAGATAATTGCACAGCGAATTGATCGCTCAGAGAACCACATAGCGAATTCATCGCTTATAGCGAATTGATCGCTCAGATAATTGCACAGCGAATTGATCGCTCAGAGAACCACATAGCGAATTTATCGCTCATACCCAGGAATGCGTTAGCGAATGCATCGCTGTCCTCCTCCTTCCCCCCTCCTTTCTTCTCGCCGTCCTACTGGCTCACTACCGAACCACAGGGGGGGAGGGGAGGGGAGGGGCATGGAAATTGAAGAAGTTATGAAAGTTATGAAAGTTATAAGATGGTTATATGTCGATTATAAATTGTTGTGTAAGTATGGTTAGGGACACCGTGTAAGTATAGTTGCGGCTTCGGTAAGTACATTTGCATCTGAGACAGCTACATCTATAAGTGTGATAAGGCACTCTACTTTGCTAAACCGAAGTCGCTACGCCAGTGCAGTTCCGCCTCCATTTCTGCGCACCCTTCACGCGCTTCATGGCCCCATAGGATGCTCCGCCGAAGGCCCCAGTGGTAGGGGCAACATGCAGTTCCACCTCCATGACGGCGCACATCTCACACGCTTCGTGGCCCCATGGGGTGCTCCACCGAAGGCCCCAGTGGCAGGGTCCGCATGCAGTTCCACCTCCATTTCGGCGCACCCCTCACACGTTCCGCGGCCACACAGGGTGCTCCACCGAAGGCCCCATTCGCAGGGTCCGCATACAGTTCCACCCCCATTTCGGCGCATCCCTCACACGATACATGACCCCACAGGGTGCTCCACCGAAGGCCCCAACGGCGGGGTCCGCATGCACTTCCACCTCCGTTTCGGCGCACCCCTCACTCGTTTCGTGGCCACATGGGGTTCTCCACCAAAGGCCCCAACCGCAGGGTCCGCACGCAGTTCCGCCCCGGTTCCCGCGCACCCCTCACACGCTTCGTGGCCCCAGAAGGGTTCTCCACCGAAGGCCCCAACGGCGGGGTCCGCATGCAGTTCCACCTCCGTTCCGGCGCACCCCTCACACGTTTCGTACTCAAGATGGCTCCAAGATGGCTCAAGAGGGCCCCAAGAAAGGCCCAAGAGAGCCCACAAACGGCCCCAAGAGCGCCCAAGAGCGCTGCAAGAGGGGCCCAAGAGAGGTCCAGTGAGGGGCTCCCGAGGGGGGAAGCAAATTGCGACCATCCCCTTCTTTGATCGATGTCCTCCAAGATGGCCCCAAAAGCGCCTCGAAACTCCATGAGGCTCCCAAGAGACCCCCTGGAGGCCCCAAGAGGTCGCCATCCTCTTCCTCCTCATCCTCCTCCACCTCCTTCTCCTGCTTCTCCTCCTCCTCCTCCTCCTCCTCCTCCTCTTCCTCCTCCTCCTCCTCTTCATCCTTCTCTTCATCCGCCCAGTTTTCCCCCTCCCTCCTCACTCCTCCCCCCCCACCTCCTCCTCCTCCTCGTCCTCCTCCTCCTCCACTTGATCCTCCTCCTCCTCCTCCTCCTCCTCCTCCTCCTCCTGCTCGTCCTCCTCTTCCTCCTCTTCCTCCTCCTCCCCCTCCTCCCCTCCTCCTCCTCCTCCTCCTCCACCTCCTCCTCCTCCTCCTCCTCCTCCTCCTCCTCCTCCTCCTCCTCCTCCTCTCCTCCTCCTCCCTCCTCCTCCTCCTCCTCCTCCTCCTCCTCTTCCTCCTCCTCTCCCTCATCCCCCTTGTCCTTTTTTTTTCCCATCTTGCCTCATTCGGCAGGTCCGCGAAGGTGCATACGGTTCGCTCCTGGGCCTCTGCAGGCTGATCCAAGACATCAGCTCGACGGCTTCCCCAACTGCTGATCCACTGCATGCTACTCCGCGTCACTGATTAAGGTAACTCGCCACGGCATCATTTGTGGATGAGCTGGTGGGGATTCTTGTTTGGTCGCAGCCGCAAGCGAAAGCGCAGGCGGCGAGAAGGGAGTCCGGGCCAACGGGCAAGCCTCATTAGCTACAAGGCGCAGCGCGAGCCGGCCGGGCCAGCCCTCAGAGGCAGTAGCTGCGGCAGCGGCGGCGGGGGGCTGGCTGGCTGAACTGCAACGCCCAGGGAAGCTCGAGCATCATGCAGACCTGTGGCATAGTGCCAAGGAATTCCCAATTGTGCGCCGCGGCGCCAGTCCACCACGGTGTAGGTGCCATGCCGAGACAGAGTGTCCTACACGCACAATCCGCACAAACACTGTAGCGAGAAAAGGCCAGGTACACACTGGTCATGTCGCCAGAGGGCGCCAAGGGCCACTGCCTGGTCGGCTGGGACGGGTCGAAGATGGAAGCACAGCGTCCGCCGGAAGGCTGGACCACTCCGAGACGCCACACACGTATCCTGTGGTGGACGCCAGTCCCGAGCAAGTAGCAACGACCCGGCCCGGGAGGCGATGGCACCTGTGGGCCCGGCCCAGGGTCACGACGTGAGCGCCGTAGAGAACCGCGTATTGCGCGGAGAGCAAGCCGGACTGGCGGGAATGGACGTCGCCAGCGCGGCCGGAAGGGTGGGCACCAGGGGGCGGCAGCGCCAGGGGGCGATCACCCACATTGCGATGCAGGGCCACGGGGTCCTGGCAGGCCACGTGGAGGGGCCCGCCAGGGACTCCCGGTGCCAGGAGAGAGGAGTAGGGGAGAGAGAGGCGGGAGCCAGGGAGCGGCTGACGGCCGCACGGACTCGTATGGAGTACGCGTCCAGTGGAGCGTGCGGGGGGACTGGGCGGGGAGCCGATGCCCAGAGCCTGTCGCCCACTGCGTCAGGGTTATGCTGCCCACGAGCACCCCCGCTGCCAGGACGTTGTACGAGCTGAGCTCCCATCGGGCAGCACTGTCTACTGTCGTCCTGCGGGTCCCCGTGTGCTGACGGGGATACTTTTTCGGTCGCGGCCGCGAGCGAGCGCGCAGGCGGCGAGAGAAGTGTCCGGGCCGACGGGCAAACATAATTAGCTGCTGGGCGCGCCTCAGACTAGCCGGGCCAGCTCACAGGGCGACAGCTGGGGCAGCAGGGCGGGGGCTGGCTGGCTGATCTGGCACCCGGGGAAGCTCGAGCATCGTGCAGTTGTGAGACGCCTGGCCCCACAGAGGGCCTCCAGCGTAGAATAAATCGACCTAACTCTAAAATAACTCAAAAATAGCATTGCCACATCAGGTTAAAACCTGTGAAAATTAGCTGGGGACGTAACCCATCGAGCATGGCGATAACCCCGCGCATTCCCAAATATAACAACACTGTCTCGTCCGAATCGGCGGGTGCAGGGGTGGATGATTGGACGGGCAGGGAACGTAGAGGGCGATGGCTGGCGGCCGCCGAACGGCCCCACGGGAAGTGGGCAAGACTTCCCCAACACCATCCTGTTTCTCCTCCTCCTCCTCCTCCCGTCCTCTCCCCCACACGTCCCCTTTCCTTCCCTCACCCTCTTTTTCTGAGGTGGGGTTCTTCTAGGAAGCCGCCCTCCGCTTCCTGCTCATATTCCCCTTTCCCCTCCCCTCTCCCCCCTCTCCCCCCCCCTCATCGCAACCCTCCTCCTCCTCCCCCTCCCCTTCCTCCTCCCGCCCCCTCCCCTACGAGCCCCCTACTTCCCCCTGCCTACGCGAGCGCTAATCTACACCGCCCAGGGAGCACTACATTGCAAGCACAACCATCAGACGCCGCGAGACATCACACAATTTGGAGCACGGTTTCAAGCTCGAGATTCCCCGAAAGGCCGAAGGCAATGCCGACTCAGATAACGAACCCATTGGCAAGTGAATACCCGAACAACCAGCAACGCCTGAGCCCGAACATATAGAATGACCACGCACATATACAAGCTCATGCTCTGAGACGGGGGCCGCCCCCCCCTACCTCTTAACCCGCCCCATGCCCACTGCACCCCCTCACCCTCATCGCGGGGGGACTGGTAGCCGACCACTGACCGCGGCAAAGCACGGCCGACTGTTTCCAAGACACCTGCACAACTCAGTCGATTGATCTCTGAGGGCGCCACGGCGCCGCCGTGGTGTGTCGGGCCTTGCAGATCTCCCGCGGCGCCATGTGCATCCGACAAGACGGGGCGGTCAACGAAAGAACAAGCGCGCTCACACCGCGAGCCCTCTCAAAGTTGTCTAGATTCATTCCTACTACGAGTGAATTCTGCTGGCGGAAGGGGGCAACATCAACAAAACCCGAATGGGCGATCCTCTCAAAACTTGTCAAACATTGTAGTGAACCCCAGCCCCTTCCCCTCGACTGGAGTCGCTCCACGGCCAACTCCCGCAAGGCCGTCGCCGACGTGCAGTCGGCGATGACAGTCCAAACGACTACTGGAGCGAAGAAGTACTTGTTACTAACACTCTACAGCCAGGGCCAGCAAAAACGAACGCGCATCCTCGAAGTACCCGAGCTCGGGCTAGCGGCCCAACAAGAAGGCCATCATGGGCTGGAAGACGCCGATGTGGAGAGCACGGTCCTCCTTCACACCACTGCGGAGCTTCATCCTGAGCACCTTCACTTCGTCCACGATGGCCTGGCGGAGGAGGTCGCTGTTGCGCTCGGTGGTCAGCTTCATTAAGATGACAACCTCCGCAAGCGTGATCGCGACCCTCTCAGAGACGGCACCGGCATCGTTCTTCATGTCGGCGTCCACTTGCAGGCCGCCCCACTTGCACGCCTGCACGTAGTCGCTCAGCAGCACGGTCATCTCGGCATGCTTGTCCTTCAACGGCGTCCACTGGGTGCCAGCCGTCGCGGCCTGCATGTGCTTCGAGACCTCGTGGAGGCTTGCAGCGGGCATGAGGCCCTCCCACCACTCCTTCCCAGAAGCGGTCGCGTACTTCATCTTGTCGAGCTCCTCAATGGCGCCCTTCAGACGGTCCCGAGCCATGGCGACGTGCCTCTCGGCGGCCGCACTCCTGAGATTGACTGCCCCGGCCACCGACTCGTCGTTCTTGTTGCGGAGGTTCAGATCCAAGAACTCTGCATCGCTGCCCTCGGAGATTTCCTTCGCCCTCGGCAGCTTCGCGGCGAGAGCGTCCAAAAGCTGGATGCCCCCCTCGGAGTCGACGACGTCAGCGTCCTGCGAAACCGCAGCCACAGCGTCTCTCGCCGCGAGGAAGGCGCACACGTCGGACACGATGCCAAGGCGCTTCGCCACGGTCTTCTCGGGGCAGACCACCAGCAGCGCCTCCAAGCACGCGCGGCCCGTCGACCACTCCTGGAAATTGGGGGCTCCTCAAGCACCGCGATGATCAAGTGCTGGATGCGGTTGACGCTCTTGGACCTCGCGCCCTTACTGAGGTCGACGCCCTTGACATGCGCGCAAGCCTGCGCGACGTCTTTGACGCCCTGCGCGAAAAAGGTCAAGGTCGATGCAGTTAACCTTGGCGCCCGTCGACCACTCGGGCATCAAGCTCTCGGAGGCCACGAAGAAGCGGCGGCAACGATTTGTGCTATCGATGGTCTGAAGCACCGATGCCATGGTGTGCTGCAGCTGCTCTACTTCGGCGTCACTCGTGAAAGAAATGCTGGCCTCCTGCACTAGCTCGCTGATGCTGGCCACGGCCTCCCTTGAGGGAATGGGGTTCTCATTGTAATCAAGGCTGTTGAATGCCGTGACCACATCTATGACCTTCTGCTTCAAGAGGCCTGACAGCTCCGCCGCGTGCGTCGGCAAGCCATCGCACCACGCCAGGAGGCTCTGACACCGCGACTTCAGCTGCTCCATGGATGGTTCCTCAGGCCATGGCATAAAAGGAAACAAGACGACGAGCACAGGTGGGAGCGACGATTTTTGCCTGGATAAACCGATTGAAACGATTAAAGACAGGCCGGCCTACGAGGCCCACGGAGGAGCGGTTGGAGCGCACCGAGCGGTCCTGCCCGCCATCGGCCAGCGCCTCCGTCGCCTTCCTGATGCTCGGCAGCTGCTCCCTCGCGAACGGGAGGGCCCTGAACATCGCGTCGACCTTCTCCTTGTAGAACGGGGTGGAGGCCACAGCAGCCGCAAGCACGCAACCCGCAGAAGCACCCGTCTTATCCATCATGCCAACGACCCTCTCGAGCTGGTCGGCAATGTCGAGGACCGTGGCGCCTGGAGCAGGCCAGATGCAATGGAGCAGCACTGCGCAAACGTCATTCACGTCGCTGGCACATCTAATCTGCGCAGCAGTGCAAGTGAGGTAGTCGGCGTCACCGAAGGCGGTGGAGCACGCCGCGAGAACATCAACGAGTGTAGATTGCGCACTGGGGCCCATGTAGATCATCCCATTCAAGTGGCCCTTCACAACGACTCGGATGAACTCGGCAACCCTCTCCTTGTCATTCGCCTCAGCGCCCCCAAGGGTAGGGTCCGCAGGGTCGAAGACTCCCGAGTTCATGGGCGACGCGATCCTGACGTAGTCCTCGGCATCCTCGGTGATATTCAGGCTGGCCAACTTGAGCGATACGAGCTTGAGCCGCGTCTGCCTGGGGTAATCGCAGACGCCGGCTTTGGAAAGCTTCATCACGATATCCTGAGCATCTGACCACGATAAGTCGCCCATGCATTCCGCCCGAAACTTCTCACACAAAGCCACCTGCGCCTCGAAGACGGCGAGAGTGTCGGCATCAGAGTACGTCTCCGGCTTGGCCCTCAGCCTCCTGATTCGCTTCCGCAGGCCAGCTACAATGCGACCGTCGACCTCGTTGGACATCACGGACTTCAAGTCGATCTTGGCCTTCCAATGCCTTAGCAAGTCGTCCGCGTGCAACATCTCCTGGTCCTCCTCGTCAACGGAAAGCATGCTCCCGCTGCAGCTGGCTCCATCATCGAGAGGGCTGGTGCTGGAACCGCTCCCTGGCACGCCGATCGCCACGGCGGACCTGGATGGCGTCACGAAGCCAGCGTTCCTGGAGCCCTTCCTCGGCAAGGACGTCGGAGGGGGCATCGCAGAAGCGGCGACGCCTTCAAGGACACCGTCGGCATCGATGCACTCGGCTGGAGGTTTCTCGGAGTCGCCGTCATCGTCATCCTTCGCGCCCACCTCGGATCTCAGGAAATCCGCGTACGTCTGCAACGCCGCCGCGCCTGCCTTGTTGCTGAGCTTGGCACCGAGACAAGAGACGTCGCCATCAAAGATGCTGTCCAAACCCTCCTGGAAAACGCGCTGGCCCTGCTGCTGGAAGGCCTGCTTGTGCGATTCCAATAGCTTGGTGTCGAACGTCAGCTTCCTGGTCACGCGCATGGCCACCCGACGAGCTCCCGAGCTGCCCCCACCAGCGGTATCGTCTGAACCCTCATCAGACTTGAAGAAGTAGACGTGCTCGGTGCCAGTGCCCGTGTCATTCGGAGCCGACATGCCACACAATGCCTTCGTCTGCCGCTTGAGCAAACGAGACCTGTTCAAATCCTTCTTGAGCTCGGACTCGGTCTTGACGACGATCTCACGCGTGAAATCGAAGGCCACCTCCGTCGTGTCCGTCACAGCGGACGGGGCGAAGCTCTGCTCTCCAGTCTGGGCGGTCTTGATCGCCTGATCCACGCTCTCGACCGGCTCGAGCTCCCCCGCCTTGTAAAGGTTGATGACCTCGGCGGCATCTGCGGACTGGCCCCCGACGGCCTTGGCGGCCGTCCAGCGCTGGCGGCACGCGTCCCCGACGGCGCGGCGCTGACCTCCAGACAGGCCCCTGTACAACGCCCACTCGATGCCCTTGGCCTCGGGAGCGCCGCGCTGATCAATCAAAACAATGCGGGGGCAAGGTGGCCCCCTGTCCCCAAATTGTTTTGATTGATCAACGCGGCGTCGAGGTCCGTGCGACCGCGGGCCGTTTATGAAAACAACGCCAGTGGCGCCGTTTCCGAAACGAAAAAACGCCCATCCCACCGAGGGAAGGCCGCCCTCTCATCGGTTATCTTCCTTCCCCCGAGCACCCTCCTCATCCTGCGCCTCGTCTCCTCCTCCGCTATCCTCGACCTCCTCCTCCTCCATCCTCCTCCTCCCCCCTGCCTCCCTGCCCTCCCCCTCGAGCGGCCTTGGCGTCGTCGGGGCTGCTCCTGCAGCAGAAGCACTCGAGCAGAGCGTCTGCCGCGGCCTTCTTGCCACCCTTGGGCGACTTCGGCGGGGCAGTCTCCTTCCTCTGACACTTGCGCGGGGGGCCATCAGACGTCATGCCACTCATGCGCACGCGGCCGCCCTTGGCGGCAGAGGCCATTGGTCTGGCGGCAGCTGAGGGGCAGCTGGGGAGATGCCCGAGGGACGCGCGTGGGAACTCGATCACAAACCAAAAGACTTGGGAATCAAGTGCAACGGAATGTGGGGGGTGGCGCCTGGTTCGCCCACGTGCCATGCCAACGAAAACAAAGGCAGGCCAACGACAAGGGCAATCATATTTCTCTCCGGAGAGGACGAGGAGGAGGAGGCGGAGGAGGCGGGGGAAGAGGTGAGGAGGAGGAGAGGAGGAAACTGATCGCGAAAAAAATAACTCTTTGAAGAGGAGGAAGATGAGGAGGAGGAGGAGGAGGAGAAGGAGGAGGAGGAGGGAGGAGTAGTACGCAGCTGATGAGCAAGTTCGGTATTTGCTCCTCCTCCTCCTCAGCCTCCTCCGTTCTCTGTCCTCCTCCTGCTCCTCCTCGTGCTCCTCCTCGCCCTCCTCCTCCTCTTCCTCCTCGTGGAGTCTTGAACGAGGTTCTCTATGATGGGCCCGTTGCGGCGAACAAAAGGGGGGGGATCATCAACTTTGCTGTGGGCCCCCAAAGTGCCCCTGATGATCCTCGAGATTCGCGTCCTCCTCGTGCTCCTCCCCCTCCTCGTGCTCCTCCTCGTGCTCCTCCTCCTCCTCCTCCTCATCATCCCCCTGGAGTCTTGAACGCGGTTCTCTATGATGGGCCCGTCGCGGCGAACAGAAGGGGGGGGGGTCATCAACTTTGCTGTGGGACCCCAAAGTGCCCCTGATGATCCTGCTGCTCCTGAGAGGGTGAGGGGGAGGACGGGGCGTTCACTCAATGTTTGCCCCTCGGCCGCGAAGCGTGTTCACTCAATGTTTGCCCCTCGGCCGCGAAGCGCGTCTATTCCTCTCGGCGTAAATGTCGGAGGAGGTTGAGGTGCGGGAGGGCGAGGGGCAGGAGGCGCAGGACCTTAAGTCGCCCAAGCCAAGTGAACATGGATGTCTGACTTGCATCAGCGCCCCCCCCCCTAGTTCGCCCCTCCCTAGTGGGCAGCGGCAACTGGACCCCCGACCTACATTGAAAGTTCGTTTTCCTTCGCCCCAAGGACCCCTGGCCGCAACCTCCGAAAAACCTCACTGCGGCGCTGCCGCGGGCCGCTTATTTGCTGGGCACGCGGCGCCCAAACTCATGTAAAACTAACCCAGAACTAACTCAAAACCAACTCAGAATGGCCTAAAACTAACTCAACACTAACTTTCGGCAGTTTCGCTGGGAGGGGGGGGAGCAACAACTAACCAAAAACTAACTAAAAAGTAACTTTTCCCACTGGAAACTAACAAAAACTAACTTTTCTCGAGAGGGGGCTGGGTTTCCCAGAGGAGTCGGCACGGCGCCCGAACCAGGCGTTAAAAACTAACTCAAAACTAACTCAAAACTAACCCAAAACTAACTAAAACTGTGAAAAAAAAACAAAACAACGTTAAAAACTAACTCAAACCGTTGAACAACTAACCCCAAACTAACCCAAAACTAACATTCTTCGCTGTAAGCTAACCCAAAACTAGCGTTTTCCCCGAAATGGGGCTGTTTCCTGAACAGGACCGGCCCCACGACCAAAAAAACACACAGACCGAAAGTAACTCCCAGCTTCCCAAAACTAGCTCAAACGAGACAAAACTAACTCAAAACTAACTCAAAACTAACTGAAACCTGACGCGTTCCTCTTGCTGCCCCACAGACCCGAGACACGCATGCACACCCGCTCAGAACCTACCAAAAACTAACTCAAAACTAACTCAAAACTAACTCGAATCAGACGCCCTGCGAAAACTAACTCTAAAGTAACTTTCAAAGATCTTCCAAACGCAACACCAGGACCCAGCGAAACTGCCGCCGAGTAGCTCTTGAGGGTTACCGCTGGAACAAAGGATTGCACAAGATAACTCTCACTTCTTTTCAGCCTCTCCCCTCGAGGCCAGCAGTGCGCTGTGCCACTCCAGCTCAGAGTAGCCCGATCAAGTCGGCAGGCTCCTCAGGCTCGCCAGCAGCCGCGGCTAAGTCCCGCTCGAAGCCCAAAAGCTATGGGCCTTGGTCGAGCACCGCAACCTGCGTCCGCTCTGCAAGCCTGATCCCAGCATCCCCGATGGAGTTCCTCAGGAACTCGCTGGACGAGTGCTCCTCGCGGGTCTCGGCAAGGTGCGACACGGCGAGCCACGCAGCCAAGAAACCGCATGGCCGCCCGCCACGCGGGATGCCGTCCGCGCCAATGAATTTCTCGTTCGGCGTCCTCCTCACAATGCATCGGCCGTGCGCCTTGTTCGGGCACACGGCCTCGAAGTTGGTGTAGCGGACGTAGTAGCACAACCGCCCTCCATGGATCCGCGCAGTGGCGTCTGCGCCGATCCTGTCACGAGCTGGGCCAGCTGGCGGCGGCGGCGGCGGCGGCGGCGCAACAGCAGCCTCCGCCTCCTCGCCAGGTGGGGCGCCGCCCGCTGCGCCGCCCTCGTGCGGCGCGCGGTCGCCATGTCCTTCATCAAGCCCGCCTCCAGGCGCCATGCCGTCGCCAACCTCGCCCTCGTCTAGCTCGTCGACGAGGGCCGCCACGTCGTCGCCGCCGCCGTGCTCACGGGCCCCATCGGCACCATCGCCATCGTCGTATGCGTCAGCGACTGGCTCAGCTCCCCCATCGTCCTCCAAGGGCAATGGCCCGCGGCCTCTGCCGCCAGCTCGGCCGCCACCGCGGCCGCCGCCTCGACCGCGCCCGCGCGCCCGACGCGGGGGCGGCCACATCTGCTCAGCGGCGTCGCGGCCGCCGAGCGGGAGCAGCGGCGCAATGGCGGGGTCCATGTCTCGGATGCGCACTGGCGTGGACTCAAGGGCGAACCACTGCGCGCTCCATTCAGGCCTGTCAAGAAGTGGAAGCAGCGCTTGGTACATCACCTTGAACTCCCTGCGCGCCTGAACGTACACACGATTCGGGGTGAAAGCCAGCTCGCCTGGATCTGGGATCTGCGTCAAAATCTGAAACGTAGGTTCATAAGGTGACCAATAATGAAGCCCAATGTGGAGCCACACGTCCAGTGAATCAAAGCCGAGAGCACCACCGCCGTGTAAATGAGCAACAACCCGACCCCGATCAACAGCGTCTCGCTCGAACGTCCCAACTTTTGCAATTGACTTCAGGATTGTAAGGAATCGGGAAACCCGCTGGGCCAATTGTAGGCCTTGGCCCTTATGAACGCAGAACTCTGCGCGCTGGCACTGGCTTTGCGTTTGCACCTTGTGGGTCTCCAACTGCGGCCCCTGCGAACCCAGGACAAGGCTGCATACTTCCTGCCAGTACGCCTCCAAGCTAGTGCAAAGGTTGGCACGGTGAGTCTGGTGAGACGCCCACCCCAATGCCTTCGATATGAAGCCGCCCATGTCGAAAGCAGACTCGAAACACCTGACCTTGCCAGATAGTGGAACAGACGCCCAAGATCCCGATAATATGCAATCCTGCATTGGATGTGAAACGCTCTCTACCACACTCTCCCTGCCCAAGCCCTCGACGTAAGTCTGGATCACGTCGTCGTCAGCGTTGAGCTCCTGGGTCCGCCGCCGCGAAGCCGCGGCGCTCATCCTGCGAAGGTGCTTCAAGCAATCGTCAGTGTTGGCGAAAGACTCTGACATGGCACGGACCTGGTCAAGACGATCGCGAGGCAGCGCCGCCGCCACCTGGAGGCCATCGGCAGCCCTGGCACCCACGGCCGAGCGTCGCCTCGAGCTCGACGCAGTTGGACCAAATGACGAACCAGGCAGCCCACGTCGGTGTGCAAGCGTAGCCAAGCGGCCAGGCTCTGCAAGGCGAGCCAGCTGTTCTGGCGTCAGGGCTCGACGACGGCGATGCGCCTCAGCCATCGTCATCTTGCCTCCAGCGTTCATCAGGCACTGCCGCAAGAACAACCTCGCGACGCCTCCACCGCCGCGAGCCTTCTTGGTTTTCTTGACTTGTTTCTGTCTTTGTTGCGGTGGTTTGGCAAGCTTGCGATGGCGCTGGTTGGCGAACCTCTTCCGAACGTGCATGCGCACCCACTCAGAGTTCAAGTCCTCAAAGGTCATGCGGTGCGTCTGGCACGACTTCGACACCAAATGACGACGAGTGGTTGCGAAATAGTTCTCGACCCGTGCATTGTCTTTCCTGAACTTCCAAGCGACGCACAGCAACTTTGCGAGGCACTCGTCGTCGTTGAGGGTAGGGTGGTCCACAATCAACTCTTTGACCCAATCTGTCAGCACGCACTCTGAAGTTTGCGCCATGATGGGGCCCAGCTCGGGGCGCTCGAGAAGCCTCAGGACCCTCGTGGGGTAGCTCCGTCGATCGTGAGAAACCTCGAGGGCGGCAGCGGGGGAGGGAGGGGTGCGACGACCGACGGAGAGGGATGCATCCTGAACAAAAAAACAACGTTTTCAAACGAAACATGAAATAACACTCGGTATGAAGGGCCAGGGCGAGAAGGGAAAGTAGGCGGAAGGCGGGCTGGCGCCCGCGCGCACCTTGCACTCCGTCACGCAGCCGACCCGACTGAGGAGCGAGAAGATCATCGCGCGGAACTCCACGGTGGTGCAGTCACCAGGCAGCACGCTCCACATCACCTTGTTGTCGTACAGCGCCGCGAGCTTGCGGTACCCCGCCTTGTCCACGTCCCCCCTCGCGACAGCAAGACCTGCAAAGTCCCTGATGAGCAAGCTGGCCTCGCCGTTGATCAGCGCCCTGGCGGCGCTGGCTGTCTGGCTGCGCCCCCACGCAGCAGAGTGAATCTTGAAGTTGAGCTCGGCCATCGTCTTCGTGCACTCCATGGCGCACCGCGAGACGATCTGCAACCCCAGCGGCCCCTGCTCCAACCACGCTGCTGCCCGCTGCCTGCGAGAACGGATGGCCGCCATCATCCTCTCCTTGTCGGCCTTCGTGCCAGCAATCATCTCGTCGGCGCCGCCCGCCCCGCCGCCGTCGCCCTCGGCGTCCGCGATCGCGGGCGCGTCGCCCCCGACGTCGCGGTCGCGGCGAACGTGGTAAACTTCATTAGCAGCGAGACCACCTCGTCTCGGCACCAACGGCACGGCCTGCTTCTTGATCGCCAGCATCCGCCTGTACGCATGCCCGAAGATATTGTGGACTGCTATCCCGATGGAGGCCTCGTCGGTCGCAGCCTCAGCCCCTGTCCACCGATCAGCTCGATAGGTCGAGGGCTTCGAAGCCGCCAGAGCCGAGCTCAGAGCAGCAGCCACCATGTGCGAGATGGCAGCCTCGGACATCGAAGCTGTGCCAGGTTTCATGTAGTACTGCACCGTGGTCGTATCTCGCCAATCGCCATTCGGGAGCTGCGACAACAACACCTGCTGCGCCAACCTGTCCTTGGCCTTCGTACTCGTGAACAGCGCAATCATTCGAAGCCGATGGGAACGTGCATCTGGAGAGCATTCCCCATGCAACACTTGGATGTTCCCCCTCACGTGCTCGTAGATGCACCTCTTGAAACACATGAGATCTGCCATGTACTGCAGCGACCGAGAAAAACTGACCATCCCCGCCAGGTTAACCTTCAAAAGGGACAACGACTTCTCGTAACAAGTGCCGAGGTGGTGGCTTGTGCAGCCTGGTCGAGCCGACGACCAATCACCGCGCAATGTCTTGATGATGTGCTCTACCTGGGGGTTGGATGAATGATCGTCGGTGGTGGACATCCTGGCCCGTCTGGCAAATCTGTTTGATATTGCAGTGGCAGCTGATGCTCGTATCTCTGCCAGCGCAATCGTAGATGCATGTGTGCTTTCAATCTGGGCAAGAGGTGGGGTACGATGATGAGTCCAAATGCTGATGGTACTGTCACGCTTGGTCAACAGAGCGGTCGAGGCGAGGGTCTGCAAGAGCTTCGTATTCATATCGCTCTTCTTGTCCTCAATCGCCGCTTGAAACCCCGTGGCGACAACGATGGACGAGTCGGACTGCGCTGGGCGATCAGCTGGTGGCAAGACGACGTCTGAAATAGCATGGCCAGCCCAAGTAGTTGCATTCATGGGGCTCTCGTCGTAGCAGGCGAACTCAAAATATTGCAGAAGCTCGCCGCCCACTGCGTTCATGACTGCATTCTTCTCAATGCAATGCGACGCGTGACGGTCAATGATGCTGCAGGCCGCCCCAGTCAACGTGAGAGCCCGCTGGTGTTTCTTGTGCGACACGTCCGTGATCCGCTCGAAGATCGAGGCGCTGACCATCAAGCGGTCCGTCGGCGCCAAAAGCTCGGTCGTGCAACGCACGGTCGCATCGTCGATGTCATCGTGATCGACCTGGGAGCCGATCCTCATGGCCACCACGAGCGGCTTCACCAAGGGGTCCATCGTCACGAAGCCTCCCACGCGCTGCTGGTGCACCAGAAGCTGTTCTGACGCGGAGCGGTGCACCTTGGACTGCGGCAGCAGGCCACGGACGCTGGATGGCCGCTTCGCTGGGCCCGCCAGCTCCACCTCGGCGGCGGCAGGCCCAGCGCCAGAAGCAGGGGCAGCTGCAGCGCCGACGTCAGCAGGAAGCTGCACATGCAGCAAAGTCCTCGTGGCAACACGGATTCGAAACATAGAACGCCCTGCTTCCTCCTCCGTGGCCGCCTCCATCCATCCCCTCCCACGTCCATGGCCACATCATCCATTCCCATCCTCCCCTCATCCCTCCACCTCTACTCGTTCCTCTTCCCACCGCCTCCTCCGCTGAGATATTCAAAATTTTGTTGGCGACCCCCTCCCTCGTCGATTTTCGGCCCTCGGCAACCCCTCCGACCACTCGGCCCTAAACCGGTGTAAATCAATCAACCGACCCGCGGACCCGAACCCCACGCCGACCCAGGGACGGGGCGAAAGACAACCCCAACGAAAAAAACACGCGATATCCACCCCCAAAACAGGGGGTGGATATCACATGACCCCCACGTTTCAACCGCAGTCGTCCTCCTGCCTGGAGGTCGGCCGCGGCGCCGCGCCGCGCCAGCAGCGGCGGCGGCGGGGGCTGGGGCGGCAGCTGGCGGCTCCTTCGGGAGCCGCGGGGGGGGGCGGGATACCTCCTCCTCCTCCTTCTCTAGTCCTCTAACCCCCAAAGTCCTCCTCCTCCCCTCCCCCATCCAATCCCTTCTCCTCCTCTTTCTCCAGGCCCCAAGTCCTCCACCGCCGCGGCGACGGCCGCGGGCGGGGCGACCGCGACCGCCAGGTCGCCCCAGCCCGCCATGGCCCCCGCCGCCGAATTCTAAAGACACCGCATGGCGGATGAAGCTGTCGGAGGCGACGGAACGCGAAGGAGGCGGAGGAGGAACAGCATCAGGAGGGGGGAGGATGATCGAGCACCTCCTAGGGGGGAGAGGGAGGAAGAGGAGGAGGAGGAGGAGGAAGAGGAGGACCTCGACGAAGAGGAGAAGGAGGAGGAGCAGGAGGGGAGCAGGAGGGGGAGGAGCAGGAACAGGCGGGCGAGGAGGCGCAGCAAGGGGAGGAGGAGGATCGAGGCGAAGGAGGAGGAACAAAAGGGAGAGGAGGAGCAGGAGGCATAGCCCCCCCTTATGGGTGTAACGCCCCAGGGGCCGATGCTGGCAAGTCCGACCCAGGAGGAGGAGGAGGGGGAGGAGGAGGAGGAGGACTAAAG
>CAUYUJ010002236.1:27500-91900 GCA_963575745.1 Prorocentrum cordatum | reverse complement strand
CAGCATCAGCATCAGCATCATCATTATCATTATCATCATCAGCATCATCATCATCATCATCATCATCATCATCCGCATCATCATCATCATCATCATCATCATCATCATCATCATCATCATCATCATCATCATCGGTATCATCGGAATCATCGTCCTCATCATCAGCATCATCATCATCATCATCACCACCACCACTATCACCACCACCACCACCACCATCACCACCACCACCACCACCATCACCATCATCATCATCACCATCATCATCATCATCATCATCATCATCATCATCATCATCATCATCATTACCATCATCATCAGCATCAGCATCATCAGCATCATCATCGGTATCATCGGAATCATCGTCCTCATCATCATCATCATCATCATCAGCAGCATCATCATCACCACCACCATCATCATCACCACCATCACCACCACCACCACCATCATCATCATCATCATCATCATCATCATCAGCATCATCATCATCATCAGCATCATCATCATCATCATCTCATTACCATCATCATTACATCATCTTACCTTCATTCATCAGGCATCAGCATCCAGCATCAGCATCATCAGGCATCCATCATCATGGTATCATCGTAATCATCGTCCTCCATCATCATCATCTAGCATCATCCATCATGACAACCAACACCACCACCACCCATCATATATTCACATCCATCTTCATCATCATCATCATCATCATTCGTCTCATCATCATCATCATCATCATCATCATCATCATCATCATCATCATCATCATCATCATCATTACCATCATCATCAGCATCAGCATCAGCATCATCAGCATCATCATCACCAGTATCACCGTTCCCGTTACCCGTAGCCACTTTGGCCGAACCGCTCGCACGGCCGCACGTCGCCCCTCGCCCTCGGTCCGATGCCACGGCGCGGCCCGAGGGGCCTGCGTGCCTCCCCTCGCCGCGGCCGACCTCGCCAGCAGGGGAGGCCCGACGCTGGCGCTGCCGGGGCTCAGCACAGCACGAAAAGAGGGTGGAGATCTTCCCTTGGGGGCGGTGGCGCGGCGGCCGGCGACCCCGCGGCCACCGCGCCGCGAGGCGTCGGCGCCGCCGCCATCGCCGCGAGGCGCGACGGGCGGCTGGCGGCACGCCTGCCGCCGCCGCGGCCGTGGCGCAGCCCGCAGTGGAGCTCGGCGCCGAGCCGCCCGACGACGACGGCCGGGCCGGCGGCCACCCCCTGCCGCGGGGGCGGCAACGGCTCAGAGGCCCAAGCGATGGCTGCCGGAGACGGGGCGCCTGGCGCGGCGGCGGACGGCGGCGCAAGAGGGCCCGTCCTGGATGCCGCCCTGCAGTCGATGGAGGGCGAGCTGGCCGCACGGTTTGGCACGCACGGCCTCGGCTGCGTGGCCCTTGCCGAGGGTGGGAGGGCGCTCGGCGAAGGTCAGAGCAGCGACGATCAGCGCGCTCGGCTGCCATGGCCCATCGTGCGCGCCACTACTTGCACACACGGAGGGTAGCATGTGTGCCGTTCGCGTCCAGCTGGCCCCACGTGTGCGCCGCCCACGAAAGCGCGGTTGGGATGCGGGCTGGCGGCGCGAGTGCTCCAGTCCATATGTTCCAGCTGGTTCTCGTCATTCGGGATCTTGCCTGCTGGGTCCCATGCAGCCTCCTCCTCCTCCTCCTCCTCCTCCTCCTCTTCCTCCTCCTCCTCCTCCTCCTCCTCCTCCTCCTCCTCCTCCTGCTCCCTCTCCTCCTCCCTCCACCCTCCTTCCTCCTCCCTCCTCCCTCCCCCTCCCTCCTCCCCCTCCTCCTCCTCTCCTCCCTCTCCTCGCCTCCTCCTCCTCCCCTCCTCCTCCTCCTCATGCTGCTGCCGCTGCCGCTGCTGCTGCCGCTGCTGCCGCTGCCGCTGCTGCTGCTGCTACTCCCCTCCCTCCTCCTCCTCCCTTCTCCTCTCTCCTATGATTTTGCTCCGCTCCGCAGTCGCAGCGTCCTGCCCTCCCCCCGCAGCGCCTCTCGATGCGTTCCCCGGGCCGCGCCGCGCGGCAACCGTCGCCCCAGGAGGGGGCGGCCGCCGCCAAAAAGCGCCTCGGGCTCCCCAGGGCCGCCACATGCAGGAGGGCCCCGCGCCCGTGGAAGGAAAGGGGCCCCGGGACACGCAGGCGAATGAGCACACATCCCAAGAGCCCCCAAATCTAACCACACGGTCGTAACGCCTGCAGCCTACAGTCGGGGCGTTGACCCAAGGAACCCTAAATAGGGAACGAGGCCCCTTTCTTCCAGAAGTTACATTTTGATTTCCGATTGAAAACATAAGGAACACCTGAGGCTAGCTGCGAAACAATTAAGGAACACGGAGCCCCTCCCCAACGAAAAGGGTTCCTTCTTCACGGCCCCGACTGTACCTGGATTATCTCATGGGCCCCAAGCCACGGACGAGGCGTGGGAGGCCCCGACGAGGAAGCGGCAGCAGCGAGCCGACGCATAATATCCAAGGCCATGGGCTCCAACACCACCACGCTCAAGGAGCACAGCGTCAAGGCCGTTCCGACCGTGATGTGCGTCGCCCAATCCGGACTCCCGCCGCGCGCTCTCGCGCAGGTCGAGAGAACGGCATCGTCAACAAGGTTCTGGGCGCTCGCCTCCCCCCCCTCCCCATCTTGTCCCAGACTCTCCTGGGAGTCGGCGACCCACTGTGTCTGTGTGCCTTCCCCCCTCCCGACGGAAGGGGGCGAGGGCCCGAGGCGCCGATGGCCCCGCCGAGAAGGCAGAGAAACCCGACGAGGGACGCCACGGAATGATGCGAAGGCGACAGCCCTCCGCCGTTCTGGGTGCCATCCTCGTCGTCCTCCTCGTCCACGGCCTCCTCCTCCTCCTCCTCCTCTTCGCCCTCCTCGCCGTCGCCCTCGTCGTCGTCGTCCTCGTCGCCGCCCTCGTCGTCGTCGTCCTGCTCCTCTTCGCCGCCCTCGTCGACGTCCTCGTCGTCGTCCTCGTCGTCGCCGTCGTCGTCGTCGTCGTCCTCCTCGTCGCCGCCCGCCGGCGCTCTCGGCGCCCGCGCGGAAGGAGGCGGCGCCCGAGGCCGTGACGACGGAGGCCAGGCAGCCGCAGCCTGCGGGGTGGAGGGAGGGGGGGCATCTTCAGGTGCAATCTCTCTCTCTCTCTCTCTCTATCTATCTCTATATCTCTCTCTGTTTGCTTTGCCTCTCTCTCACTCTTTCTCTCTCTCTCTCTGTCTCTCTCTCTCTCTCTCTGTCTCTTGACCGCAATGTCCCTGCCTGTCCTTCCCTCCATCCCTCCATCCCTGTCTCCTTCTCTCCCTGACTGTGTCCCTCCTCATGTCCCCCATTCTCCCTCTATGTGATTGGTTTGAGTGCTGTCTCTCTAGATATATGTTGTTATAAGTCTATGTGTCTTGCTCTCCCTGTGTATACGCATCAGCACATTCAAACCGTATATATATATATATAGTCGACTGTATTGCACGATGTGTTGTTCCACACGTGCTTACAACATAGTAGGTTATATATCCCCCTCCCTCTATACGTACATATCTTGTCTACCCCCTATAGCTCTCAATATCTCTATATATGTGTCTCTCTGCATGTGTCTAGTATCCCTATTCTCTCTCCCTTGATCTATCTGATATCCCTCTCCCTCTCCCTCTCTCTCCCCCTCTCTCTCTCCCGCCCTCTCTCACGCTCTCTCTCTCTCTCTCCTCTTCTCTTCTCGTTTCTCGTCTCTTCTCATCTCCTTCTCTCTCTGTCTTGTTTCCTTTGTTCCCTATCCAAGCGTTTGGCTGGGGGATGAATTACGACAGCACTGCGTCAGCGAGCCAGGCGGAGTAAGGAGGGGGATGGCGTCACGGGCCCATTCCGATGGCCCATGAAGGAGGAAAGGAAGCGAGTGGGAAGAAGCGGCAGCAGGGGGCGCTGGGCGTCGAGGCGCGTACCTCGTCACCATAATCATCATCAGTGCAATCACCATCATCGTCACCACCACCACCATCACCATCACCATCACCAATACCAGCACCATCACCACCGCCATCATCATCATCATCATCATCATCATCATCATCAGCATTATCATCACCATCGTCACCATCTCCATCACCATCACCATCACCATCACCACCATCATCATCATCATCATCATCATCATGAGCAGCATCATCTCTTCATCATCAACACTACCATCACCTTCACCTTCACCATCACCACCACCATCGCCATCACCATCACCATCACCACCACGATCATCGCCTTATCCGATATCATCAGCATCAGGATCCGTAGCAACAGTATCACCAGCATCATCATCAGCTCCACGACAAGCATCAGCATCAACAGCATCAGCAGCAGCATCATCAACATCTTCATTTACAGCACCATCACCACCACCATCACCATCACGCTCACCCGAATCACCAGCGTCATCATGATCACCAGCATCATCCCCACCACCACCGCCACCATCATTATAAGCATCATCATCGTCGACAGCACCATCATCATCACCATCATCGTCATCATCATCATCATCATCATCATCATCATCATCAGCAGCAGCAGCATCACCATCGCCATCAACATCATTAGCATCATCGTCGTCAGCATCACCATCATCATTCTCATCAGCATCATAGGCCGCCAATTCGCCTTCTCATCATCAAAAATCCACATCGTCATCCCATTACATCCATCTCCTCGTCCTCGTCACCCTCCTCCGCGCCATCTTAGTCATCTGATTCATCCGATTGCTCCTCACTGCCATCTCATTCCCTCTCTTCCCCTCCTTCTCCGCCTCCGATTTCTCCTCCTCCTCATGCCCATATACAAATTCCTTTTCCATCCCCTGTCCCTCCTTCTCCGCAGCCGCGTCCTTCTTGCCTGCCGCCTCCTCCCTCTTTCGCCTACTATCTCTTCCTCGTGTTCCTGCTCCTTCTCCTCCTTCGCCTCCTCCTGCTCATCGTCAGGGGGAACAAGAAGGTACGGATACCGCTACTCCACAGACCTCTCAAGAGGTGCGATCTGAGATCGAGTCCAGCCGTGACGTCAAGGGCCCTGCAGGACGAGCAGCGGCACGAACATGTGCCACTCATCCGATCATCCTGCTCATCTTCATGGGGCTCGGGGCCCATTGGCAAGCTCAACAACTCCATCGCGTGGTTGACGCGGTCGATCGCCGACTCTTTGTTCTGCGGTGCCGTCAGGAAGCGGTGCACGATGTGCACCTCCCCGGGCTGCGTCTCTCCCAATTCCTCGTCCCACCCCCCTCCTGCTTCTTATCCTCATGATCCTGACAAAGTTCTCAATGTCTTTCTCCTTTTCCACGCCTCCTCCTTCTCCTCTCCGTCCTCCCTGTCCCTTCTCTCATCCCCACCGTTAATCCCGTCCGTTTTGATCACCCTCATTCTCCTCCTCCTCCTCCTCCTCATTTCTCCACCTCTTGCTGATAATCATGATCAGCCCCACATCATCAAACTGTTCTCCATCCTCATCATCCCTCCCAGGGCCGAACCTCAACGCTGTCTTTCGTTTTGTGTTCGTTTTGTTGTTGGTTTTAGTCAACCTGGTTTCCTGTGCCTCCCTGCCAAAACGAAACAAACAGAACACAGCCGACGTCCAGCAAAGCTGCGCTTAGGCCCAGCCCTGATCCCTCCAGGGGGAAGGAGTGATGAGGGAGGAGGGAGGGGGCAGGGAGGAGGGAGGAGGGAGGAGGGAAGAGGAGGAGGAGGGAAGAGGGAGGCGGGAGGAGGGAGGAGGGAGAGGGAGGAGGAGGAGGAGGAGGAGGAGGAGGAGGAGGCGGAGGCGGAGGCGGAGGCGGAGGCGGAGGAGGAGGAGGAAGCCTCCTGCGTTCTTCCTCCGCCTCACGGGCTCCCGGCTTTCATTCGCACGGCCGACGCGCCAATGAGGCGGCCAAGAGATCAGCTCCGGCTGCGGCTGGTGTCGTCATTCGGGCGATGCGAAGCTGCGCGAGACCAGGAGATACCGTCGGGGCGTTGACCCAAGGAACCCTAAATAAGGAACGAGGCCCCTTTTCTCCCATGAGTTAAGCTTCGACTTCCGATCGAAGACATGAGGAAAACCAGAGGCAAGCTGTGAAACACTGGAGGAACGCGGAGCCCCTCCCCAACCAAAGGGTTCCTTCTCCACGGCCCAAGGAACGATAAATAAGGAACGAGGCCCCTTTTTCCCATGTAGTAAACTCAGATTTTCCATGGGAAACCTGGGGAAAACCCAAGGAGCGCTGCAACTAAAGAACGCCGCGGAGCCCCTCCCCAACCAAAAGGGTTCCTTCTTCAGGGCCCCGACTGTACCTGGATTATCTCATGGGCCCAAAGTCACGGACGAGGCGTGGGAGGCCCCGACGAGGAAGCGGCAGTAGCGAGAACCGACGCGTAATCCAAGGGCCATGGGCTCCAACACCACCACGCCCAAGGAGCACAACGTCAAGGCCGTTCCGACCGTGATGTGCGTCGCCCAATCCGGACTCCCGCCGCGCGCTCTCGCGCAGGTCGAGAGAACGGCATCGTCAACAAGGTTCTGGGCGCTCGCCTTCCCCCCCCCTCCCCATCTTGTCCCAGACTCTCCTGGGAGTCGGCGACCCACTGTGTCTGTGTGCCTTCCCCCCTCCCGACGGAAGGGGGCGAGGGCCCGAGGCGCCGATGGCCCCGCCGAGAAGGCAGAGAAACCCGACGAGGGACGCCACGGAATGGTGCGAAGGCGACAGCCCTCCGCCGTTCTGGGTGCCATCCTCGTCGTCCTCATCGTCCACGGCCTCGTCCTCCTCCTCTTCTTCGCCCTCCTCGCCGTCGCCCTCGTCGTCGTCGTCGTCCTCGTCGCCGCCCTCGTCGTCGTCGTCCTGCTCCTCTTCGCCGCCCTCGTCGACGTCCTCGTCGTCGTCCTCGTCGTCGCCGTCGTCGTCGTCCTCGTCGTCCTCCTCGTCGTCGCCCGCCGTCGTCGTCCTCCTCGTCGCCGCCGTCGTCGTCGTCCTCCTCGTCGTCGCCGACTGTATCCTGCCCAGCCTGGGGACACATCAGTCTGACTCCGCCCAAGGAGCACAGCGTCAGGGCCGTTGCGACCGTGATGTGCGTCGCCCAATCCGGGCTCCCGCCCAGTCTGAGGAGGAGGAGGAGGAGGAGGAGGAGGAGGAGGAGTCTGACTGCTTCCCTGGAGGCGTGGGCGACCCAGGGCGGCCGTCGGGCCGCAGCTCGGGCCGCTAGAGGCCATACTTACCGTGACGATGCGGGCACCCCTCGCGAGACGCCTTCGACGAGCAGCTCCTCGGGCGTGCGGACGCTCCAACTACGGATTGCAAAAAAACCGAAGGATTGCAAACAAAAACCTTGGGTTTTTTTTGCAATCCTTGGGTTTTTTTGCAATCCTGCAATCCTTCCTACCAGCGAACCCCCCCGTCCAAGTCCAGGGGAGGGGGTTAGGGGGAGGGGCAAGCCCCTCCCCGAAAGGGATGAAGGAGGTTGGAAGAGGAAACTCCCGGAACCACCTACGCCCAGAGGGCTGGCGGGACTTCTCGGGGGTGCGGGGGGGCAGGGATCGTAGTGGGCCCTGGAAACGACAAGGCCGTTTTTTTTTGTTGGGGGGGGGGCACTCTGGAGGCTCCGAAGGGTCCTGGGGCCTGATGCATGCGGACGGTAAGATGACCACATGCCCGTGGCAGCCGACCAGAGGTGGACAGCTACCAACAGCAGCAGGACAAAGGAGCAACAGGGCGCACAGCCATCAGGACAAAGGAGTAACGGCCTTGTCGGAAACGACAAGGCCGCTTTTTAACGGGTTCCGTTTTGCCGTTTTTTTACCGGTTCCAACGCCGTTTTTTTACCGGTTCCGTCGCCGTTTTTTGACCGGTTCCGGCTCCTGTTCCCATCCTGGAGCCGTTTTTTTGCCGTTTCCGCTCGCCTTTTTTTGCCGTTTCCATTTTCAAGGGACATTTTTTGGGGAAACGGTGAAAAAATGGCCCTGCCGTTTCCGGGGCCCACAAAGGCAGGGATTAGGAGAAGAAGAAACGGCCTGAACATGAGCTTTTGGCGCCCCGCGTGAATTTCTTGGATCCGCGCTGGGCCCCCGCGGCGGTGCCTCCGGCGCCGCCCCTGGCGCGCTCCGCGCGCCAGGGATGGGGTTCCAGCGCAGATCCAACAAATCCGCGCGGAGCGCCAAAAGTTTATGTTTATGCGGTTGTTCTTCTCCTGTGATCGTTGGCACGATTTCTGGGCCAGCGTTGTCCGCTCACCCTCTCCCCCCCCATCGAAAAGGCAATCGCAACAGAGCAGCGCACTTCTGGCGCCCCGCGCGAATTTCTTGGACGCGCGCTGGACCCCCCTCGGGCGTTGGCAGAACTGGGTTTCGTGGGTGACGTGTACTCCAGATTTCGTAATAAAAGGGAGGGGGTCTGGACCCTCCAAGACAAGCCATTTCAGACCTCCCCCGTGGGAGAACCCTCCAAAACATCGTCCCCAGACCCCCCAGGCCCTCCAAGATAGCCTGGAAGAGACCCCCCCCCGAAATGAGACCCCCCTCCCTTTATTACGAAATCTGGAGTACTGGAGGACGCGCCCCCCCGCCACGTTCCACCAACCGGAACTGCCGTCACCCGAAAAAACACCAGCTGCGGCAGACCTGGTTTAGTGATTCTGGCCAATTTAATTTAGAAGCTCCGGGGCCCTACCATTAGGTCGGGTACGTATGTCCCAGTACAGGCGGATTCTGAACGAAAAATGCAGAATACCCTCACAATATCCAACAAATGCAAAAAATAATCAAAAAGTCGTCCCTGGACTATTTTTTGACGATCTTTGGGGACCCCTCCCTGTAGAAGGACAGGCCCGACTTCACCCTGCCACCAACCGGGTCCCCTTACCTGGGGTCCTGGCTATGCCCGAAGCCCCCTCCCTGGCGCGCGGAGCGCGCCAGGGGCGGCGCCGTGGCAAGACCCACCGCGGATACAAGAGATCCGCGCGGAGCGCCCCCAAAGTTCATGCTCGTGTTGCGTCGGGCATGTCCTCCGACAGGCGGATTCTGGACGAAAACTCAAAAACAACAAAAGAAATACCCCAAAAAGGTCAAACATTCGCCGGTCCAACGGGCAACTGGTTTACAATGTTCTAATTCGCCCGCGTGGGGCGGCCCCTGGGGGCCCTCCAACGAAAAGTACCAGGACAAGTCCCGGCAAGGTGAGGCGCAGAGATGGTTTTCCTTCTCGGCGCTGCCTTCCAAGATTTCCCGAGCGCCCCAGGAACGCTCCCAGAGAGCCCCGTAACGTGCTCCAGACGGTTCGAGGGTCCCTCGGTCGCTGCCAGACGGCTCAAGACGCCGCCAAGAAGCTCCAAGAGAGCCTCAGGAGGCTCTTCTAAAGAGCCTCAACAAGCAAAAAGTGTCCCATTCCCTACAGAAAACGTATTTTTGTGCGTAAGCGACGTTTCGAGGTCCAGCGCGTCCAACACTGCCCACGAGACCTTCAAGATCGCCCTCAGACGGCCCAACATATTCCCAACATGGGCCCAACACGGCCCAAGAGGGCCCCAAGACGGCCCACGAGGCCCCCTGGACGGCCCAAGACAGCCCGAAGATGGGCCCCATCGGGGGAACTCAAATTGAACTTTCCAGCTTGCCGACCCACACGATCGTCCCAAGACGCCCAAGATGGCCCCAAGACGGCCGAAGACGCCGCCAAGAAACCCCAAGAGACCCTCAAGAGGCTCTCCTAGAAAACCTCAACCAGCAAACAATAGCTCATTCTTTTCAGGAACAAAAAAAACATACGTTTTGCGCCTATACGACGTTTCGAGGTCCAGCGCGTTCAACACTGCCCACGAGACCTTCAAGATCGCCCTCAGACGGCCCAACATATTCCCAACATGGGCCCAACACGGCCCAAGAGGGCTCCAAGACGGCCCACGAGGCCCTCTGGATAGCCCAAGACAGCCCTGAGAGGAGCCCCATCCGACTGTTCCCTATTAGTATACACCCCCTCCCCCAGGCGACTTGGAGCCAACCCAAGTCCATGCGGCCCCCCCAACATCCCTTGTAACAAAACAATACAAAACACACCGTGCCCCCACCATCCCTCGTAAAAAAAACAATGCGAAACACACTGTGTCTCCAAATTCTCAGCATGCGCAGTGAACCCGGTGCGGCCTCCCCCCGCCCTGTCAACAAACCAATACAGAGTACACTTGGCGGCGGCGGCGGCAGCTGCGGCGGGGGCAGCGGCTGCAGCGGCGGCGGCGGTGGCGGCGGCGGGTGCGGCGGCGGTGGCGGCGGCGGCGGCGGCGGCCGGGGTGACGGCCGGCGGCGGCGGCGCGGCGGTGGCGGCCCGGACTGCGGCGGGCAGCGGCTGCGGCGGCGGCGATTTGGCAACGGGCGAGGCGGCGGCGGCGGGCGCGCGGCGGCGGGCAGCGCGGTGGCGGCGGGCAGCGCGGTGGCGGCGGCAGCGGCGGACAGCGGCGGCGGCGGCGGCGGGCGGCGGCGGCGGCGGCGGCGGATTGGCCCCCACTAGCTGGCCATCCAAAAACAAATGCTGCATATGCTGCGGCTCGGGCCAGGCTCGGGTGCTACGTATGTGTTGGGAGGGCGGGTGGGGGTGAGCGAGACGGCATGCGGGCGGGGAGGGGGACTCTTGATCACTGTTCCCTATTAATAAACACCCCCTCCCCCAGGCGACTGGGGGCCAACCCGAGTCCATGACAACACCCCCCCACCGCCTCTTGTAAAAAACAATGCAAAACACATTCTGCCTCCAAAGTCGGAACATGCGCAGCCAACCCGATGCGGCCGGCCCCCTCCGCTATCCCTGTCAAGAAACAATACAAAATACACTTGGCGGCGGCGGCGGCTGCGGCGGCGGCGGCGGCGGCGGCAGCGGCCACGTCGTCCTGGGCATTGCGTTGCATGCTGACTGACACTGCAGACGAGACCTCCTGGCCGATCACTGAATTCTTCATCTTCTTGCTGATGTCCCGCAAGCGCTCGGAAGACTGCACGCCGTCCCTGGCCCATCGCACGATCGACGGGCCTGGCGCTGCCAACTCGGGAGAGACCATGCGCGTCGCCACACACAGCTGGAGGAGAGAACATATCATCGAGAGCTCGCTCACGAACTTGCGCGACTTGAACTTGTCATCGAACGCCTTCAACACCTCGTGCGCGCCCACCAGGTCCGCAGAGATGCCCTTCACCTTCTGAGTGATGTCGTCCTCAGTGGCTGCGCCGTCCTCATCCAAACCAATGTTGACAAAGTACATGCTAAACAAGCCGTTCATCCACATGTCCAGCGTGTTCGGGTCGGCGGCGTCTGCGACGGCAGCAAACACTGGATCAGCGTTCAGCGCAGTGAGGGTATCAAGGAAGCTCTTTGGCTGCCGGCTCAGCTTTAGGTAGACTGCCTTACTGGCGATCGAGATGAAGGACGGGTGCGGCTGTATGTTCATGCAATCACGCAACGTCTTTGCGAGCTCAGGCAACTCTTCTGACATGGCAACCGTGTTGGCGTAGGTCTTAGACTTCTTGAAAGTCCGATGCTGCTTCAAGGCCGTCTTGGCGCCTGTCAGAGTACGTGTCCACCTGTCGATGGTATCGACGAGGTCGCCCCTGGACTCCGAAACAAAAGCGATCCTCAGCTGACCCAGCTTGCCCAGCAAGGGCGTGATCATCGACTCCTTCGCGACATCGGACCAGTTGACCTTTGAGGGCAGCTTGCAACCCCGTCTCTAAACAGGGTCGGGAGACAGCGTTGGTCCTGGATCTCAGACTGAACCGAAGGGTGGGGGATGGGCCAGGGTGGAGTGGTTGCTATACTCAGGGGATGAACGCTGCTCCCCCCCCTCCTCCTCCTCCAACCTCCTCCATCGCCGTGGTGCCTCCTGCCGCCTGCCTCCCGTCATCCTCCAACGATCAGCCCACCTTCGCCACTTGCGATCCGCACTCGCTCCTCACATCCCTCCTGGATACACCTCCTCCTGCGTTGTACCACGCGCTCACCTGTGAGAACACCTCGAACGTCTTGATGATCGCGGCGAGCTGCGCATCCAGCATGGCGACCCCCGGGTCCTGCTCGAGAACCCTGCCTGCGGCGCCAGCGCGGACAATCACTGAGTCCGCCTTGGCGGCCCCGTCGAACGCGGCCCTGCGCATGTCGACATCCGCCTCGGAATGGCTGAACATGGGCCTGATGAGCTTCGCGGTCGCGTCGAAACTGCCGAGGTCGATGTGGAAACAACCAACGTCGGAGACGGCCTCGATGGCCGTCTTGAACACGCCGAGGCTGCACTTCCCGTCGTCGCCCCTGATCGTGACCAAGTTCTCGGTGCTGCCGCCGTCTGCAATGCATTTGGCCAACGTCTGGATGACGAACGGCTGGGTGGACATGCGCAAGATGTTGAAGAGGCACTTGATGACCCCCACCCTGGCGCCACCTGCTGTCCTGGAAATGCGGCCGTCACGGATCTCGTAGCGGAGGCTGATGTAGGCAACGAGGTACACGCTCCATTTTGCTCTGCCATCCTCAGTCTGCAGGCGCGCCCTGAAAGCGACAGGGGTCTTAGTCTCAGAGAAGAACAGCCTGTAGCACCCGTGACAGTCCTTGCACCACGGGCCGCGCCCGTTGGGGAAAGCCCAAGGCGTCTTCGCACCAGCGTTGAAGAAGCACTTCCCATCCCGAGTCCTGTTGCAACCAGGGCACGGCTGGTCATCACTGTCGGTGCCAGATTTGCCGGGAGACCCGCCATCGCCATCCGCGCCAAGCGCCATCATGACTGACTGAGTGTCGGCCCCACCGTCGCAACCGCATTCGTCGGACATCCGCAAGCGCCTCCGTTTCGATCGACCGCTCGGGATGACAGACGCCACCTCAGACAATGACAGCTGACTGTCCTCAAACAAGGAGGTGAAGTCACGTGAAATGCTAGCGGTAACAACCGAATCAACGCCAGAAGAATTGGACGCCACGTCGAGCCCGCAACTGGTGCGACGCGGCGCCCGCTTCGGCCTCGCAGGCCAAGGCGCTGCTGGCGGTGGCAAGCTCGCAGCGTCGTCCATCGCAGCGGGCTCGGACTCGTGGAGGCTCATTGCCCCTCAAGGCAAGTCGCGCAGCGCGGGAGCTGCGACGACGATGGCGTCCTGATCGCCTGGTCGCCAAAATGGCTCGAATCCGAAATGGCGGCGGGGGGGGGCGAGGAGGACGAGGAGGGCGACGGCCAGGTATCGAACTTCGGGCCCCCGAAAGGACCATAGGCCACAATAGCTTACAGAAGCCCCAGTAAGGCCGCGTCAAAGCGGCGAGCATGCACCCCAACAAATCCCCAAGACACCAAGGCTGCCAATGATGGCGCCCGCTGGACCCACAACCCAAGCACCACGCCAACTTACCCACAACCCAGGCCCGACAGTATCCAACGCAACCTTGGCCCGCACCCCGCGTCCAAGGGACGGCGGCATACTTGGCAGAAGAAAAACCTCTAGTTCGCAGCACCGCTTCGGATCAAGCTTGAGGGTCATGCCGAACCCTCTCACAACATCAAGCCGCCGACAGACCAATGGCGCAGGCACGGAGGCTGGCTGCTGTGGGGTCACCAATCGTGACATCACCCACGCCCCCCTGACACCTAATATCAAGCTGGCGCCGCGTGAAACATGCACTGGCTCACGCCGTTGCGTGATGCTGAAATGGCCCTGGGCCCAGAGTACCACCCCCCGCGCACTTTTCAACAGGCATCCCTTCACCCTTCCCCATCATCTCCTTCTCCTCCTCCGCACCATCATTCCTGACCTCCTCCACTCTTCATCCACCTCCTCCTCCTCCAGTCTGGTCGTCCTATATTTCTGCTCTGCAGCCGTTTGGATCTCTGCGGCCCCGAGAACCATCAGACGGTCCGAATTTTCTGATGTGCAACGGCTCTGATCATGCTATCGGTAGTCTTTGCCATGGGCCTCTTGTCTACGCGGGACAATCAAGCCTAAAGGGGGTGAGGCAACGCAAGATCGCTGGGCGAAGACCCTGGGGGGGGAGGAGGAAGCCGACTCGGAGGAGGAGGGGGAGGGGATAACGAGGACACGCGGACGGCGGGAGGATGGAAGGCGAGGAAGGAGGTGGTGGAGGAGGAGGACTAGGAGGAGGGATGGCGAAGAAGAATGAGGGACACGAGGAGGATGAGGACGACGACGGAGGAGGACGAGGAGGACAAGCTGACAAATACGAAGGGTGAGGGTGGGAAGGAGGGCGACGACGAAGAATGAGGATGACGAATGACGATGGGAAGATGGAAGAGGATGAGGACCGATGGGAGGGGTGGCGACGAAGGCCACGACGATGGGGGGCCATCTCTGGGAATGGCCAACGCCGATTTTATATTACAAAATGCTCCAGGCAAGCAGCGTGCTTTAAATGCGGGCTGCAAGCTTCATGGCCACACGACTGCGGCAAGAACGACGCCGCAAAGCTGGCGTCTGTCGCCAGTCACACGGATCAGGCGAGCAGGCTGATCAAACGGTACAGGCAAACAAGACTGAGCACACTGGGCTGACAAGAGCGTGCCTCACTGTGCACACACGGCAAACTCGGCAGACTGCGATGCTGCCATCTGTCACACTCGGCAATCTGAGATGCTGCCGCCTGGTCAATCAACCGTGACCTGGTTCTTGGCCTTGCCCGCCGCCGTGACGGCCTCGGTGCCGACGTCCTTCGTGGAGTCGAGGTCGCCGCTGGCACTGGCGGCGGTCTTGGTGTTGGCACGGGCGCGCGGCTTCTTAGCGGCTGAACTGGTCTGCTTGGCCGCCTTCATGGGGTTGGGTGTCTTGCTCTTGGCGGCGCTGTTGCCGTCCTGGCCCCGCTGCTCCTTCGGGATGCAAGCTGCTGGGTTTGGGGTGTGCTGGGAAGGCCTCGGCACCGAACGAACCGCGCTGTGCTTCTGGGTGCGCTTGCGTTCGAGTTCAGCCGCCTGTGGGCACACAGCCGCCACCATCTGGCAGATCTCGTGCAAGCCCTGCTGGATCTGCGTGTCCCTCTTGCGCTGCTCGACCCGCTCCAAGAATTCCCTCCGCTGCTTCTCTTTTGTCTTGCGCTCTGTCTCCGTCCTGCCTCTCAAGCGTGTCGCCATGCGTTCCAGAGCATTGGCTGTGCGCCGCAGCTCGTTGTCTTTGCGCCTGAGCGCAGCACGACACTCTTTCTGTATTGCCTTCGGGTCGGGAGGCGCCATCGCCTTCGGCGCCATCGAAGAGCAAGAGCAAATCTGCGGCAGCGTGAAGAACTGAAACTGGAAGACACGGATCGAAAGCCGAAGCGGGACTCTGGGCCAAGGCGGCTACAGCGCAAGACACTCAACAGGAACTGGTTGGCGCGGCCATCCAAGGCCGAATAACAAGAGTGCCAAGTGGAGGGAGAAAGGGAGAAACGGGCAGAACGGATGAGGAGGACAAGGATGAGAGATGAGAGGAGGGAGAAAAGAGAAGGACATCGAAGAGATGGAAGAGGGAAGAGGGATGACAAGGACAACGAGGAGGGAGGAGAAGGAGGAGACGGCAAACGAAAGCACTGGACTCCTGGGAGCCCTTAGAGCTTTCAACCCCTTGAGCCCTGAAAGGCCATGGCCCCCCATGGGCCCATGTGGAACCCAGGGCCGCGCGGGCAGGGCCTGCGGGGTTCCGGGCTAGCCCAGAAACCTGCGGGCCCCGCACGAGAGGTCCTGAACGCCTGGTGGGGCGTCGGGTCCCTGAGCCGCGTTGGCCTCGCGGGGCCGTCGGGCGCTTGGCGGCCAGTCGGCTTTCAGCTGGGGAACCCTGGGCCATTGGAGAACGCGCGGGGCCCTGGGAGGCCCTTGGCCCTCTGGAACCTGGAGCCTCCCAGGCAGGGCCCGCGGGGTTCGGGCTAACCCAGAAACCCGCGGGCACCGCCAGAGAGACCCTGATCGCCTGGCGTGGCCCTGAGCACAATCTGGCCTCGACGGGCCGTCGGGCTTCTGTGTCGGGCCCAGCAGAACACCGCTGAAACCAGCGGGCCTCAGATAAAGAGGCCGTGTGGCGTTAGGCACGAACACGCTAGAACCTTATGCGAAACCCTGAAGCCATGCGCGGACATAGGCCCATAGTCACTGGGGGCTTCGCCCTGAGCGCGCGCGCACACACTGAAACCCTAAGCCGCTGAACTCTACGGCAGCCCCGCTCATGCTCAATGCGGCGACCATTCGCCACAATGGAGCACCCAAAGGTCGAACGCACATGGTTTAAGCACACATGCCCACATATATAACATGGAATATATGCTGCACGTAATAGTCGACTCTCAGGGGAAACGCGCATCGACGGCCAAGGGGGCACGGTGGTGGAGTAATCGGCAAACAAAAAGCTGGCACCCTATACCCAAGCATATTTCACAACGGCGCATCATTGATAAACTAAATTTTTGTTTTTAAAAAGCCATTGCGCCACTCTCGTTCAAAGCTGCATGGGCGGAAATGCGGAGGCGGCGGGGAGCAAGCGAGGTTGCGCGCGCGTGGCGCAGGGGAACGGTTGGCGGGGGATGGGCAGTGTGCGCGGGTGCAATGGTGACATATTGGTGCGGTGCGGTTTGTTGTTGCTGGTGGTTGTCGTAGGCGCGGGCGGACAAAGCAAGTGCGCATGGACGGGGGTGGAGTAGGTGGGCGGCTGCATGGGGTGACGCGTGCGGGCGCAGCGGCGGGTAAACTTAGCAGCGCGTGTCCATGGTCGCGAACTAGAAACCAGCGGCGCGCGGCGCGCTGCACACTCATGCCACGGAACAAAGGCCATGCACGGCACCAAACGCACGCACGAGCGCACCCGTCCGAAACATGCATGGCCGACGGCCAACAACCAAACGCCCCACGTTGAACGCACCATGGGTAGCGCGTCGGGCGCGCGGCCCGGTTTTTTTCACGACGGTTCGACGAGCGCTTTGGCAGTATCATGCGTATTGCACTGCAAGCGTCACCAGGCAACGGCAGAGGGCACAACTATAGAGCTTGGGGTTGGTGCCGCCAAGGGCAACGCCACCAAAATCCAGTCGAGCGCATCAGCTTCGCTACCGCCGCCCAGACGTTGGGCTGCGACTTGCGGGCGAAGAATGGATATGAGCTGAAACCGCGGCCCGCGGGCTTCGTGCCCATGAAGTGGGCCGCGCGCGGTTCAGTGGTAAGAGCGAACCGCCCTCCGATGGTTGCGCGAGGGCCGAGGCCCCGAACTAATGCTCGCGCGCCATCGCCGCTGCATTCTCCAGTCCGCGCGCGCGACATTGCCCATGCGCGACCACAAACCGCCACCGCCGCTCACAACTCCAAACCTACCACCACATCCGCCGCACTGCCTACCACATCTTTGGCCCCACCACCACAGCGCGCCCGACCGCAGCCATCGCCATCGCAGCCTGCCCAGTTCATACCCCATCACAAACAACTTACACATGCACGCGCGCGCGCCGCTCACCCGCAGATTCCCATCCACTCGCCACGGCCAAGTTCCTACCCACGGCCTATCGCCAACACCCCTCACCTGCCTCCTCGGCAAAACACGCGCTCACTACTCCTTTAAACGCGCGCGCACCGCCCGCGGCTGCAACTCCCTGCAAACAACCGCCACCATCCACCACCAACCAGCGCGCGACACGCGCGCAACCGCGCGCACAACGCTTACCGCAACCCGCCGCCCCCCACCCACATGAGCGCCCGCCGTTGCCACCACGCCCAAAACCTTCGCCCGCGCCCACTACGCCCACCTCCCATCCCTCCACACCCACCCCACCCACCACCAACACCCCGCCCGCCCACCCACCCTCACCAACCACTGCCGCCGCCGCCGCCGCGCGCCCGCCCGTGCCCCGCCACCGCGGCCGCCACCGCCACTTGCTGTCGCGCGCTTTGAGATGCGCGCCGCGAGATGTGCGTCAAGTCGCATGGCTCAGCGCATGCGGCGCGGAGTGCAGGGCGACAGCGTTGAGCCTTCTGTTACGGATGCACGGCGCGCGGCTTCTGCCGCAAACGCAACGCCGATGCCGCGAAAGGCGACATCGGCGGCCGAGGGCGCGCGTAGCGCGGCAGAGCGGCTTGCAAGGCACCCAGTCGACGAAACCGACAACGTTCCGTTCAGCGCACGGGGCCGCAAGCCGCAAGCTTACTGCATTCGCACGTCGGCGTCATGCGGCGCGGACTGTCTGCAGCGCTGTTGACAGCCCGTGGGCGCTGAACGCAATGCTCGGCCCACGTATACGATGCCTGGGCCAGAACGCACTAGCCCCGATGGCGCGATGCTCGGGGACCTGGCCCGATGGGCAAACATATGTGCCCGCGCGCATGCGCGCCGCCTGGCGGGAATTACGCGCACCTGTTACTACCGCGGGCAAATGCGCGGATGGGCGGGCGACGCGCCCGAGCGGAGTGAGTGGCGGGCGAGGAGGCGAGAGGTTGGGTGGGGGGGGGGGGGAGGCACGGGCGCGGCAGAAGGGAGCCATCGGCGAGCACCAACGCTAACAACCTCAAACCTCAACCTGTGTAAGGTGTCGGCTTGGACCTCAAGGCACAACTCAAGGCCGCTTCATCCTTCCCGCGCACACCCCCGCCCCCCCTGCGCGCGCCCGCCCTGCCCCTCGCTCGCTGCATACGCGCCCTCCGCACCTTCTCTCGCCCGCTCCGTTCGCGCGCATGCCAGCCGCCCGTCGCCCATACCGAGCCGCCTGCGCACGAACGGCGCCGCGGCGGCTGCAGAGCGGTTGGGGGCAGACGATGATGGGCGCGGGCGCGCGATGGCGAGCGCGGCTTGGCGCGGCGCGATTGGCAGGGCAGCGCGCGCGCGCCCGAGCGAGAGAGAGGACGGCCGCGCGCGGCGCGCGAGGCGGGGCACGGCGCGCGCATTTGAAGGGCAGCGGGTGGGCGCGGCGGCGGCAAATGAGCGCGGCGCGGGATTGGTGGGCGGGCGGCGTAGCCAGCCGCGGGCGGATCGGCGGTAGCAGCGGCCGCGGCGCGCGAGCGGCTGCGACGGCGGATGGGGGAAGGGCGAGCGCATCAAGGGTGGAAGTGGTTGGCGGTTGCAGCGGGCGCGCGGCGGCGCGCATAATCGGCTGGTAGGCGGGCGGCGCAGGGCCGAGGTCGCCCGCGAACGTGGACACGCGGGATTGTGAACAACCGTCCGCCGCCCATGTCAGCTCAATCTCGCCCGTCCGCCACGCCGCGCCACCGAGCGCGCGCCGCCGCCGCCGCCGCCGCCGCCCCACCCCCCGAGCACGCCGCCCACCGCCCACGCCACGCCCGCACCCGCCACCCTCCCCCAACCAGCAAGCACCCCAAACAACGCCGTCCCACCACCACCGCCACCGCCGCAGCCGCCCACGCGCCCCCCGAGCCCCCCCTCCCCGCCAACTCCAGCTCCCTATCACAAGCCGCCCCCGATCCCGCCCGACCATGCCACCACTACTACCACGCGCTCGCGCGCGCCCCCGCTTGCTGGCACTGCCGCGGCCCTTGCCAATTCCACCCCTTGCCGCCGCGCGCGCTTCCTCTTCCGTTGCTCGGGCGTGGCAGACCTTCTGGCTCACCTTCCACCGTTCCAGGCGACTCTCTCCTCAGCCGCAATCCCCACCCCCTGCCCCCACTTGCTCTGCTGCGCCTGCCCATCGCCTTCACTTCGCCCGCTCATCCGCTCGCTGACCTTTGCCCACCGCTATGCCACTGCATGTTTTCGCCCACCTCCCCCTCTTCCCACCCCTGCATCCACCGCCTTTCGCCGCGCGCGCGCCGTCGCCCTGCGCCCGCCTTGCCGCGGCCGAGGCGCGCCCCCGAGCACCCCCCCCCAAAAAAAAAAACACCCACCACCCCCGGATCCGCTCATGCGCCGCCCCTTCCACTTGCGCGCTATTCCACCACCGGCGCCAGCGCAGGCCCCCTCTCCCCATGCAGACCGACCTTCGCTCACCGCCCTCAGTCCCCATTCCATCCAGCCTCCCACTTCCCCCTTCGCACACGCGCACACGCGCGCGCATGCGCGCGCACGCGCACGCACCGCTACCTACCAACTCACTCACCATCCCACAATCCCGACGATCCCACTGCACCCTCTTTCCCTCTTCACACAGACCCCCCCCTTCCCGCCACCGCCACCTGCCCTTTGTCCTTCGCCACTTGCCACAATCACCGCTGCGGGCAGAACGAAGCGCAGGGGCGACACCTTGGAACGCGAACT
This sequence comes from Prorocentrum cordatum, assembly GCA_963575745.1. Lineage (NCBI taxonomy): Eukaryota > Dinophyceae > Prorocentrales > Prorocentraceae > Prorocentrum > Prorocentrum cordatum. The sequence continues at coordinate 71,715 of CAUYUJ010002236.1, read as the reverse complement.
TCAGACATTTGCCTGGCGGCCCAGGGCAGCTGGAGGGCTGGGGGGTAGAGTTTGCGGCGTCTTGCTCCTTGGTTCTTGGCTTATGTATTCGAGCATCTCTGGCTTTAGGCTTCCTGCATCCTGGCTCGTCTTGTAGCGCTTGTTGATATTATCCTGCAGTCGGCGGCTTGTCTTCTTGACTATCGAGCGAGCGGAGAGCGGAGCTCTGCGACCCTCGCGCCCTCTTGCCACCAAGAGCGGGAAGCGGGTGGAGGGGTTCGCTCTGCACTCTGCACGCGCTCTCACGGCGACCCCAGTGAGATCCCCCCCCCCCGCCCCGCCCTCCATATCCCCTGCCACCCTCCACTCTTTCCCAGGCGCGCCACCGTCCGCCCGCGCGCGACTGCCCCGCCCGCTCACCACCCACTTACCCGCCCCACGAAACGAAACGCCAACGCGCGACGCCGCGCCCGCCCATGAACCCGAAATCAGCGCCCACGCGCCTCTCCGACGACTCCTCTCCCCCAGTCTCTCTCAGACGCCACCGACCGCACCCTGCTCGAATTTTCGCACCTCGCCCACCGCGCCGCCCCGGAAAACCTGGCGCGGCGCGACGGCTCACCTACTCGCCACCCCGTCGCGGACCTCACCCGGAATTAGTGTGTTCCGACGAACGGAAATACGTTCGCCCGTACGTAGTGCATTCCGCCGACCGGAAATACGTTAGCCCGTGCGTAGTGCATCCCGCCCGCCAGAAATACGTTAGCCAATGCGTAGTGTATTTTCCATATAAAAAATCTGGGCCCAGCCTGGGCTCGTATACGTTAGCCAGTACGTAACGTATTTTTCGGCGCGTACACGGAGGGTGCTGCAACGTATTTCTGCAAACGTAATTTAGTGTATCGCCGGATTTGGAAAAACAAGAAAAAAAAGTATGTTGCCCGTGTAGAATGGCATTCTCGCACTCAGGGCAGGTACAGGGTAGGACGTTGCAGACGAAAGTGCAACTCCAGCTCCCAACGCCCTACCCTGACCTTGACCCTTCTCAAGCGGAGCGCGCCGCGCCATCTGGCGCTGGCTAGGTTTCCCTCATTGTCCGATTTCGGCCAGCGCGCCGCAGCCCCATGGCCGACCGACGATCGCCTCTCACGGCGACCCTACGCTAGAAACGAAGGACGCCACGAAACCCAATACAACTCCACAGCTTTCAACACCTGGCGGGTGGGAGGGGACATGCGCTCGGATCCAAGAGGCCTGCCCCTGGCTTTTTCTCACGTTTTTATAAAAGAATTTCGGGCATGTCCTGGGCACTGGGTCCTGGGAAGCCATGTGATGTAGTTGTTTCGGCACCGTGTGCGAGTGTGCGAGTATGCCAGCTGCCAGCCCTGGTTTTTATTTCAACGTAGGCCGTCAACGGAGCTGAAACAACAAAAAACTAAACATTGCAGGTACCGCAAAACAACACACCCACTCCCATTTCACATTTCAAACATTGTAACTTACATATTGCAGCGCAACGCAAAGTGATGTTCAACCTATTTGGAAACTGCGCGTTATAACACTTACCCGCTGCCCACTTTCTGCCACCGCCGCCGCGCTTTCCTTCCAAAGTTCCGATGCTAAAAAATCACAGCGAAAACGAGCGAAACGGCGCACCCGCATACATCATACATTATATATCAATATGTGTATATCGATATATTAACTGTCAGCACCAAGCCAAGAAGCTCATGAAGTCCTTCGCTGGACATTTACGTGGTCCGTCGTGGCACTATCGCAATGGCCCCACGGTTCCCAGGACACCCCTGGACGAGGAGGGAGTATTGTAAACGACATGCCAGGGGGAATGGGGGAGCGTAAGCATCCACATCACCACAGCGACCCTAGCACTTGGTAGTGAGTGAAGCCATGCGAAGTGGGTGGGTGGGGGGGAGGAGACACACTGGCGGGTGCTCCATAAGACTATGGCTAGTAAGGCACACGATAACATAACAAAAACGAGACCTGACATGCAGCGTGACAACGGCCAACTTTGGAGGTGGACGATACGTTTATTGCGGGGTTGCTTAAATGCGCGCGTGTGCTTTCAAGGGGGGGGGAGGCTAGCGCAGGGGAAATAGGGGGTTGGTGTGTGAGGGGTGGGGCAGGGGGTGGATAGCAGTGGAAGAATGCGCGATCTGGGCTGGGGGCGGTCGCATACAGGTTAACCGTTCATATGGGACCAATGGGGCACGTGCAATGCTGGTGACGAGACCTGGGGACGGGGCACGGTTTAAAACGATTGGCGTTTCGATAGGGGTGGAGTTGACGAAAGATAGAGACTCGGATTCGCCAGCAACGCCCGCGCCCACAGAGCAGCCAAACGTTCCATTCGGACGCATTCCATACCCATCACCCCGCATCTGCACATACTATCCTATTTGGTTTGTATGGGGGCCCGTGAGGCACGCATGGGCCACGCCATGACATCGCAATTACATGCAACATGCAATGTGTTGTACATGTGCGGCGTGCGCATGCGCTATGAGTTTGCAAAGGCCACGGCTGGTGGCGGCGGATGGCCCTTATCGGCCAAGCATAGCTTTAGCAACGAGACCACGCCCGAAAAGGTCCCACAGAGCTCCTATACTCTAAGGCCTAAGATGCACTCCAAATGTTGCCTCGAGAGACCCACCAGAGACACCATATCCAGATCCAAGATGCCCCTCTGAGGTCCGCAGCGGCATATGGCTCATACATTGCATGCGGCATGTCAGACACACCGTATGTGCATCACAAGTAATTCAAGTGGCCCCTGTGAGTCCTATATTTCTCGTGTGGTTTCTCATGTGTCTCTTTCCTCATGCCCATCATTCAATGCTCAAGGTGGCAAGCGTCCACCTCCCGTTCAGACTGGCATTACTGATGGGCTACGGCCCTGCTGAGTCCCCCCCGCGGGGGACTTCGCGAAAAGGAAAAACAGTGGTGGCCCTCTCTGCCTCGGAGAGAGGGTAGCGGTGCCGCAACGCGAAGTGTGCGGCTTTGCACTCCTCGCGGCGGTCGCCAGACCAGCCTGGCTCGAACGCACCGCTGAACATCCAATGCAAAAGCTCGCATTCAGGCAACCTCGCGTTAGAACGAACTAAAGAACACTTGCCACCGTGCAGGTAGCATACCAAACTCACACTCTGTTTGTCTGCTGGCTTCCCCTTAGGGAATCGAGTAATTCTGCCGCATTTCGGGAACTCGCTCCAAGGCGCCCGAGTGCAAGTGATGTACCCGTCTTTGTCAACCGTGGTGCAACGCATGCAAAGAGTGAGCTCGTCCTCCTCTCCCGCGGGCGCCTCAGCTGGGAGAGGCTCTGGGAGCGAGTCGCCTGCGTGGGCGGCCTGCAACGCAGCAATATCGATCTCGACGCCAACGTCACCTGGATCAGGCACAGGCACAGGGGCTTCCAAACCGACAACCGCTGGGTACTGTTCTGCGAAATTCTCTTGAATTGCATCTACCTCGTCCTCCAGCAATCCCGAAATGTCGCTATCACTGACGTGGCCGCCGTAGCCGTCCAAGCCACCTGCGGCTGCATGCCCGCGCACGTCATCAGCTAATGGCGGCCGCGCCTCTTGAGGGCCAGCACTCTGTGGGTCGGCATCACTAGCGCGTCGGCGGGCCTTGGCGCGCAACCCGTCGGCCTCGCGCCGTCCAACTGGGACACGCGCGATTTGGCTGTCGGCTTCGCCGCAGCCTTCGCATGCAAGTCGAGGACGACCTCGCCAGTGACAATCATGCCCAGGAGGTGCGGGCAATCGGTGGCGCTATTCGTTGCCACCCTCCTCAATGAAGTAATCCTGCGGTGGTTGCGAACCATGTCAAAACACAGCTCGTCCGGCGTTATGATGTCCAGAACTTGCATGCTGCCTCCAACTAGACGGTGCCGATTCAATCTCAAGTGGAGCCTGAACGGGACCCCTGGAACTTCAGTGCCAACGAATGTGTGACTGTCTCCTGTCGCAAACACACACGGCACCAAGAACTGCATCTTCGGCTTATACACAGGGACTGCCAGCAGCACGAAACAGTGGAGCTCGGGAGGCGCATCTGGATCACCGTTGTCACTACACACGATGTGCAACACTTCTGACACAGACGTGGCCGCAGCTTTACCAATGTGGTCAACCGATTGATTGAGCAAGCCAGTTGCGACGTCCAAACTGTAAGACTGGTCCATCGTTAGCATATGTGCCCTGCATCTGTTCTTGCGCAAATTGAAACAGCCGTGCTCCATGGTGCCCCACTCGTCATCAATCTCGGCGGACCTCGCCTTGACGTCTGCTTGCACCAGCAACCTGTCATCACGATAGATGGACACGCTCTTCCTGTCTACGTTCGTGATCCTGTCGATGCTCACCAAACGACCGCCATCGTCATTGCACGTCCCCCAGAGACCTGCAGCTTCCTTGTCGCCCCTGGCAGGCAAGTCATCGTCGCCACGCGCGTCGCAGAGAGGAGCTGGACAAATTCGTGCATGCCGAGACCTCTCACGGAACAGTTCCAACCCCATTTGGTATTTCACGGGGTCATTGCATATCGCTTCCCAGTTACGCAAACTATCTTCATTCTGCTGGTTCCACTCGTCTCGAGTATGAGGGCGGTCTGGCGCAACAATCTGTTTGTGAAGCTTCATCCGCCTGTTGAAATAATTCACGCGCGCACTGCCGCCAATCCCTGCTCGATGGCTCGTGGGCGCACCGTGACTGTCGGAAATGGCGCCGACTGGTTGCGATGAAGCATCTCGCCCACCACGCTGGACATGTTCCAATTCAACTTGCCTGATGAAAAATTTGTTTGCCACGGGTGTAGCACATCTGCCCGACGCGGTGGTCTGGCATGCCCTGCGGAAGGTGGCGTGCAACCTCTCGCTGAAATCAATTGAGCACTTGCATTTAGCCCATGCCTTCATGATGCCTGGGCCATGGCGTTTCAAGCTCACTGCGTCGGGGCACTGCGCCCGAAGGCTCCGACCGAACAGCGACAAACCTTCTGCGGGGTATTGGCAGAACCGATGAATTCTATCGTCCTTGGTCTCATCGTCAACATCAATGGCCAAGCATGCCAGCGAATATGGCGGTTTGCTCATGCGGAGCTCGAAATAATCCACGATGGACGCCGACGCCTGCACAACTGCTCGCCTGGCGAACGTTCTCGCAGTGGCGTCGTCGAACCTGCAACCCAAACGCGCGAGTAACTGCCAGGGCGAATCGTCAGCATATTCCATCAGCAGGTCCCTGAGCATCAACTGTGGAGACGCCCGAACAACAAAAGAAACCGTGCACCACAAGAGACCCCAAGACCCAGGACCCGCGACCCTGGAACCACGCACTCCACCACATCCAACCCCCGCCCACCACTCCGCCCTGCAAGAGGGCAGGGGGCGGGCTGACGTGCGCGGCACGGCTAGGCGGAACTGCGATATGCGACCCAGACGCCAGCGATTTCTGAAAAAAACAACTCCCTTCACCTTTCCCCCCTCTCCTCTGTTTTGACGTGACCCCCCGCCATGCGATGAGTGCTCTGCGCCAGGAGACCCCAAGAAACCCCAAGATGATTCAGCGTGATGTTAATAATAAGAGGTCCGTTCCCGAAAGCGGGCTGCATTGCGGGCTCGCCTGGGTTTTGGGCGTTTGAGTTCGTCTATGGTTGTGGGTCGGCGGTCCTCGCATTTCGCCTCCTCGTCCTCCTACTCCTCCTCCTCTTCTCGCCCCTCATCGTGCCCGCCCCCTTGCCCCTTCTCCTCCCGTCCCACCCGCACTTCATTGCTGCGCACAGCGTGGTTTCTCCTCATCCTCCCCCCCCCCCCCCCTTCTCCTCCTCCTCACCCTTTCCTTCCTCGCCCTCGTCTATCAGATTCCTCTTCGCCCCCCTCTCCCGCGTCATCACCCGCCTCCGCCACCGCAACCACATTGCCCCTCCTATTCCTCAGCGCCTGGGTCGTCGGCCCCTTGTGGCAATTGGATCCCCAGACGTTTCAGAACCCGAATGCACCCGAACAACCAAGGATGCCCCAGACGGCCTCACCGCGAGATCCTTGAATGCCCCGACGGGGGCGGGGCGCGGGGAGAGGGGGACGGGAGAGGCGAGGGGAGAGGCAGGGGGGAGGAGGGTCGCTCGGACGGGATGGAGGAAGGGGGAGGGACGCGGCGCGGGTCGCGCGAGGATGGGGGAGGGGGGAGGGGGGGGGGGGAGGGGGGGGGCGGGGCTGGGAAGGGAACGATTGGGGATGGATGGCACCCCCTCACGGCCGCCCCGACGGGGGGGGGAAGGAGGGGGGGGGGGAGGAGGTGGGGCGCAGGAGGGCGGAAGGGGGGGAATGAGGAAGGACGGACAGAAGGACGGACGGAAGGAAGGAAGGAAGGACATCAAGGAGGAGGGAGGAGGAGGATGGGGCGGAGGAGGAAGAGGAGGAGGGCGCACCTGCCCGACGCACACGCGCGCACAACTGCACGCGCGCACGCTGCGACGCGGTCGCGCTGGAACTACCACAGCACAAACCACACGAAACGCACGCGCGTGTCCACGCATTCACGAGCGAACGCCAGCCACATGCACTGACGCCGCCACGCGGGTACACGCATACGTGGTTAGACATGCGTAAACAGCACATACCGACGTACACATATACACGCAACATGGCACATACGAACCGACATACATACATGTAACCTACATGCGCACCGACGTTCATGCGCGCATGCACGCTTACTCTGTCATGATCACGCGCATGAATATACACAAATGCAAGCATTAGCACGTGCGCGAATGCACGCGCCCGCCCATGGATGCGCCCCCGTGCGCATGCATCTACCACGAGTGGGGAGGGGAGGAGGGGCGGGAGCAGGAGTGGGAGGAGGAGGAGGAATAGGAGTAGCAGAAGGAGGAGGAGGAGGAGGATGAGGATGAGGAGGAATGGGAGGAGCAGGATAAGGAGGATAATGGTGAGGAGAAGGGGGAGGAGAGGGATGCGACGGAGGAGGAGGAGAATGAGTAATAATAATAGAAGGATGAGGAGGAGGTGGAGGAGGATGAGGCGGATGGAGGAGAATGCGGAGGGGGAGGGGGAACACGCGCGACCAGTGGGAGGGGGGCGCTAGGAGGAGGACGAGGAGGATGAAGACAACGAAGAGGGCGACTAGGGGGGGAGGAAAAGAAGGATGAGGACAGAGATGATGATGATGATGATGATGATGATGATGATGCTGGTGCTGCTGCTGATGATGATGATGAGGATGGGGAGGGCGAGGAGGGGGGGGGGAAGATGGAACGGAATAAGAAGATGTTGACACATAGGAGGTTGGAGGGGCAGAAAGGGAAAGAAACGACCGAGGAGGGAACCACATGATGTAGTGCATAAGGGGGCAGCACGTGAAGGAGGAGTAAGACCCGATGGGCGACGAGGAAGAGATGGAAAAAAGGGTGTTCGATCAAACGCCGTTCCCGCTCTCCTGCTCCTCATCCTCCTTCCTTATCCCCCTCATCCTCCTCCTGATCATCCTCCCGATGCCCATCGCCACGTCGCATTCTCTTCTCGGTGTCACCCGCAGAATCCGCAGAACATCCAGGCCAACAGCAGCACGTATGCGGTGCAATCTGGAAGATCGAGCAACACGTTGTGCCAATATTTCGGCGAACGGATGTAGCTGACGGAACGGCGGGGGGCGGGGCGAGGGTTGCGGGATAATGGGAGATGGGAGTGGCGGTGGGCGGATGGCGGAGGACAGCAACATAAGTAGGTGAGGGTGGCGGGCGGATTGAGGAGGAAGCTGCTTACGCTCGGCAACAGCCGACATTATCTTGCAACCTTGGCACAACGCGTCACTGACCACGCAGGGCCACATCACAGTTTTCAACCTCACGCAGCCCCCACCGCCCAGGAGCCTAAACCATAAACGTCGGCATTTCGCTAAGTAAGGCCATCGATGGGCCAACGGTCAAAAACCACAGGGCCCAGGGGCCATGCGCCCGAGACGACCCGAGCAGAAACAATGGCAAACGCGCGGAGGGGCGGTGGGAACCAACCCCATCTGCCTACGATCCGAGCAGAAACAGTGGCCAACACACTAGCGTTTCATGTATCCAGCTGTGTCCTGGCAATGTGCGATGGGCGAGTCGACGGGGCTCGAGAGCTCCAAGAGGGACGCGCGCTCCCTGTTCTTCCCCAGGGCAACGTAGAGGCCGTGCTTGTCCACGACGCGGCCAACGACCACACAGACGCCGTGGATAGCGTGCACGCCGCCGTCCGTCAAGCGGGTGCATACTCGCTTGATCCGCAGCCTGTTCTTCGCCGCCATGTCCTCCCTGTTGGCGGACACGACGGCGGCCAGCTGCTCCTCGAGCGACTGGTGGAGCTTCAGATCATCATGCCAGTAGCGAAGAGCACGCTGGAATACTCGGGGCCCGACGGACACAGCTGCGATGCGCTTGATGTTCGGCGCGACTTGCGCCCACCTGGACTCACAACAACTATCCCAACTCCGAGCGTCGATCCAAGTGATGTACGGCTGAGACATCTTCTTGATGGCTGATGCTTTGCTAGCGCAACACGGCCCCCCTACAGGAAGCCCCAGCCCCAAGTGCTCCTTCGAACCCTCGCACACGTAGCACCAGTGCGTGATCACCGAACCGAATATGTCATCACCCAAATTAACCTCGGTTTCAATGTCGATAGTGCTGCACAATGCCTCCAAATCATGCAGCCTGGTGGTCTTGACGCGATCACCTTGTTTGGTCACAGTGTAAAACATGTCCTCGTCATCGCCAACGAGAGCTCTGAGCAAGTCCTGTGATCGAACATCGTAGTATTCGGGCCGCTTCTCACGACGTATGATGATCGCACCGCCGACGACGGCCTGGATGGCCGAAGACAACTCATCTAAATGCTTCTGGATTCTCATCAAACGGGTGAATGTGTGGATCGTGGCTGCATTTTTTTTTGAAATCGACAAGCCGCCCTTTCACTAATACCCACCCATGGCTGTGGCACGGTTCGATGTGAGGCATCATGCGAGGAAATGCGTATCGGTACAACTTGCTCCAGACGTACGCGATCATCTTAATATTGGCGGATGCTCTGTCAGCTGCGAACAAATACATAGCCACGTCGCAAGAGTCCATCAATTGTTTCATTTCGCTCAGGCGCCCCAGCGGCATCGGGAAGTCGATCAGAAACGCTTCAAGCAGATGGTCCGCCGTCTGGCCCAGCAGGAACTTCGCGCGGCCGAACCAAGGTTCAACGCGCGAAAACACTGCGGCACAGGAATCGCCCTCGTACACATCAGAAAACATGAGACCAATCGACGTCATCACCTGAATGGACGTGGCTGGCTTGCTACACCGAGATCTGTCGTCAAACTTCTTGACCCTCAGCAATCGTTGCGATGTCTCGTCCCACTCCGCGAACACGCCCCTTATTCGCAGGCTGCGTGGCGCTGCTGTCACGCCAGCCTTCGAGAAATAAATGTCAGTCAGGCATTTCCCGCTGGGCTGATATAACCGCCTCTGTTACTACACCGATGGCTCTGCTTTGGGCGAACGCTTGCTGAGGGTTGCAACGCCGCGTCATCTGCGGTGCAAGTGCCAATCTGAACTGAACCTCTGCCTTGAGCCCAGGCGTCGCCAATCCCTGAGCAGCCTTGCTAGCAGCGTCACCGAGAAGTCTGGCAATCCCAGGGGTCGTATGCAGCACGACGGCCATGACCGACCTCAGCGCGTGAGACTCTGACATGGCATTCTGCAGTGCCTCCTCGGCGACTCGCGCGCGCTTGACTGCGCGCGCGTGCTTCAACTGCTGCTCCGAGGCACCAGCATGGCGCCGAAGGGGCGCCACGGCGAGCAGCCCCTCGGCCTCGCGCTCCTCTGCGCCAAAAGCTGGATCGCACCGCCGCCGCCGTGTCCTGGGCCCCGCCGCGGCGCCGCGGCCGCCGCTGTCTGGCGCCGCGGGCACGGGCCCCTCTCGGGCAACAACTGGGCCCGATAAGCCGAGCAACTCGGATAGCCCCCATCACTGCCATCACGCGGTCCCACGCCGCACCTGGGTTGCAACGGCCCGCCAAAATGGCGCAACCACTCAGCCAAAAGGCGAATCGCAAACGTTGGAGGAGGTCGGGGGAGGAGGGGGGGCGGCGGGCATGCAGGGAGTCGCACACCCAAGGGCCCTCCAGGGGCCGATCGCGGGCGCATGTGCGGAGCGCCCCCGTGGCAACCCTGTGCGTTGTCAAGTTTTCTTGGGGCGTCCGAGCCCCGACAGTGCCACTAGTGCCCCCCAGTGGCCCAACAAAGAATAATGAATGATGCGCGTTTGACTTGTGAATGACGCATGGCGGTGCAGATGACGACGCGCGGTTGGGTTGTGCTGCGATGGCGCCAATCAGCTCTGGACTTCTTCACATTTTTACTCAGGTCAGTACTTATCCGCGAGCGTCGAGGCGCAAACCGAAACAAATGTATATGAAATTGATAGCCTCTGACCGACCGCTCAAGCCGCGAGCGTCCATCGCAACATTGCGGCATTTACCTGGATGCAAACAAAATGTTCGATGAGGCAGGCTTCCAACTTCGGGCCAGCCTTCCCAACGCGAGCCGTCAAAACAAGCATGTTCAGCCATTTCTTGCTATGGCCTGGCATGTCCTCTGCTTCGTCTCCGCACCAACGGCGTGCTGGGTTCTGAGTGGCCCCTACATAAAAATGCTCGGTCCAACGGCAGCACGTCTCTGCCGCCCTGAGCTCTGATTGGGTCGGCATGTCCTGAAAAGGGACGTCGTGCTGCACTAGCGTGGCGAACACGGCGGCGTTGAATGAGATCCTCCCAGGCAACATGGCCTTGAATAGCAAAGCGCAAGGTCAGTTTGCCCTGCCCCCCCCCCCCCGTTCGGAGCGGAGATCATCGCCGCCCACCCCCACCCCCCCACCCCCTTGAGTGAGGACGCCCCCCCATCGCTCGCCACTCCCCCACCGCCTAAACGAATGGAAACGCGAAGCGTTCGATATCTAAGGTGGCCAAGCGCATGAAAGTGCAACGCACCAAAGGCAATATTGCGACCAACCAGGCTCAAGATGCACACTGGTGCCTTACAGGCGGCCTTACACGTGAACAAGGCACCCCCAAACGAATGCCCCCAATGCGGCGCCACGTGGATACGTCACACCCCAACGGCGCCAACCATACCATGTAGGAAACGATTGCGTTCTAAAGCTACGAGCGCGCACTTGCTCGCAACGCCGCCTCCGACGCCCGCGAAGCGACGCGGCGCCGCAATGGGCCGCGCGCCTTCGTGGGCTCACGCAGGGCTGGTGACGACCTAAGCGCGCAGCGCAATACGCCGAGATCACACAACTAATGAATCACGATGCGAACCCGAAGGCGACCAACGAATAACCCAACATCGGCACCACGAACCCCACCCCCTCAACCGACATAGCTCCAAGACGGCCCACGAGGCTCCCAAGACGGCCCCGGAGCGGCCCAAGAGCGCCCCCCAGACGGCCCAAGTGCCGCCCAAGGCGGACCAAGAGGCCCCAAGACGGGCCCAAGAGGGGCTCAAGAAGGGAACCGAGAACTGAAAAATCGAGCCCTCCGCCCCAGAAGGCGCCCAGGACCCCGAAAGAGGCCCCAAGAGACTCTCCAAGACACCCCCAAGACGCCCCAATAAGCTCCCGTGAGGCCCCAAGAGGACCAACAACGTCAGGCCCCAGGCCCCAAGAAGACAAACAAATGCCGCCTAGAGCCCGCCGAAAGCCCCCCAAGAGACCGTCACGAGAGCTCAGGAGGCCCCCTGGAGGCCTCCCGAGTTCTCCAAAAGCCTAAAAAGAGGCGCCAAGAGGCCCCAAACGGCCCCAACGAGGCTCCAAGAGGCCACGAACGCGCAAGCAAACGCCTGCGATGGCACAATACGGGCCGGCGGAATGAGCGAAGCGATTAAATGACCCAACACCGGCGCCGCGAACCCCACCCCCTCAACCGACGTATGCAAGGCATGCCCCAACCCAGAGGACGCTGAGGAAACATGCGACGTCTTATAAAACTGCGTTTCGCACGAACTGCCAATGCGTAGAAGTTGGCCCGACCAATCCGACTAACGCCGCCCTCTCGTAACTCCGCAGACCGCCCAATCCTGCCCCGACCACGCACGCGTTTCACCCCAACTGTGGCAGATGCTGCCTGAGACGACGACCACTTGTTCAAATGCAACGGGGGGGGGGGGGGGGGCCTCCTCCAGATCAGGGCAGCTCGCCTTGGTATCGTTTTGGGATGGGCTGGCGGGTGGGCGGGGGCGCGCGCAGCGCTGAGGATTTCAGAAAGCTCGCGTGCAATGCCGACCTGATAATTCACGCGAGAAGCGAACGCCTCTTGTTCTGCTTCTAGGATATGCAACCGCTGAGTGTCCTGGGAATCAGTGCCCGAGCAAGGAGCTGGCGAGGGCGACCGAGGCGGCGTTGGAACTGAAATTGGCACCTCGCATTGACGCAGACTTGCTGGAACCGTCTGATGCTCTGACCAAGGAGGCGTGATCCGATCGTCTGAGCCAGAGGGGCAGTTCTCGCTGCTGAATGGGCGACTGGCTGGGGCAGGACGCGGAGAGTCCCGCTGCACACTGGGGCGTGGACCTGCCGCCCGAACGTCCGAACCGCACTGGCGCGGCTGAGCGATCGGGGACTGGACGTCCGAACCGAGCTTGCACAACTGAGCGCTCGAAGATAAGTCGCCCGAACCGCGCGGGCGCCACTGAACGCTCGGAGAGACAGTGAGAACGGGCGAGGGCGGCTGCACACGTGAACACTGTGGTTGCAGCTGGTCCAAGTTAGCAGGCAACGTCGGCGGCGGTGACGGCGCTGGTTCGCCATGCCCCTGGGAACCCGGCGACGTTGGCAACGACTGGCTCCAACTAACATCATGGACATGCGCGGCGCGCCCCAACGAGTGACCAGAGCCCAAGGACCCCCCGCGCGAATATCATGGAAATGGCGGGGCGCGGGGCGGGGTGGAGCGCCGCCGCGTATTTCCCCAGGCCGCGCCCATAGCCCAGGCACGGAGCGAGAACGAGTAGCTGACCCACAACCCATGCACCGCGGTGGGCCGAATGGACGCAATCAACGCAATCAACGCAACGTGTGCAAACAAACGCAGCATGTGCTGTCTATTCTACTGGGCGCTGGCCCTACGTCGGGGCGCGCCGCGCTTTATGGCGTCAGCCTGCTGACCCCCGACACTCGGGCTGGTACAACACGAGCCCTGCGATTCGGAGCTCGGGGCGACCAACTCCTGGGGGGCGGGAAAGGCACGCGCCCTAGCTCTAAGATGGATCAAGACAGCATCGCAATGGATGCGATAGCTCCCAGACGGACCAATATAGACTCGACTTGGGCAGGGACACACGCGACGAAGCCTCGCATAACCCCCCAACCTCCAAGAAACTCCCCGAACTGGCCCATAGTGGTCCCAGAATGATCCCCATGCGGGCCACAGAGAGTTGCACCATGTGGGTTCCCGCGTCGGATCCTGCGTGACCTCTTCAAGCACAGACGCGAAACTCCGCCGTCTCGCGCGCGACGTGCGCGACCGCGGGCGGCGCGGAGAGGGCGGGCCGGACGTCCGCCATAGCTCCGAAGCCAACCTCGACAGACGGGGGTCTCCCATGTCTCAAGTGATTTGGGCCCTCATGGCACGGAATGGAACACAGGGCGGGCCACGGGATGGGCGGATAGTCACTCGCATTGGCAAAGTTGCGAAGCACGGGATGGAAGGATAAGCATTTGTATTGGTCACGTTGCGAGATTCGGGTAATATGCCAACAGGGGGGGCTTGGCGGCGCAATGCGAACGCGAGCTTGGAGTGCGCACGGGGCCAGCTCTTAGAGCTGGCCTACAAACCCGAAATCCTACATGCACTACAGCACCTAACGTATTTGAACATGTTTTTTGTCATACATGATTTGGCATGGCTTGTGTACTGTGTTGAACAACGCACCCGTTAGCAATTATTTTTGTTACATGCGCATACAAGCCCGATTGATCCCATAATTCTTGGAACAAATGGGGCAAACGGCGACCGTCAAGTCGGAAACCGCATACGCGCTGGACATCGGAACGCATCAAATCGCATGAGGAGGCATCAGATATCGAAGCTCATCGGGCCACGTGGACCGATGCACGCGGCAAGCCCAGGGCGGCGGCAATCCAGAGAGGAGGGCTGGAAGGGGGAGAAGGGGAGAATGAGAAGGAGGAGGAGGAGGAGGGTGGGAGAAGGAGGGGGACGATCAGGAGCAGGATGGGGGAGGCGGCGGGGGAGGAGGCGGAGGGGGGGGGACGTGAATCTGACAAGGACAGAGGGTAAGGAAAGCACGTTCTCGTGCGTGTCCACTCTTCAAGTTGGCGCCGTTGCCGCCCAGGCTGGGCGAACGAAAGTCGTGTCAACACCTCTGCGCAGTGACTATGGCTGCGGGATCGGAAATGCAGCGGGTCTGTGGGGCTGTGCAATGTAAACCGATGGCAGAACTAACACGCTATTTTTTTGTTTAAAAAAAAAATGGAAACCGAAATGCGAAAATACCTTGCGACCCCCCCCCAAAAAAAAACACAATGTAACGCTACGTTGCTGTTGATAGTGTAGCCCGTGTGAGCGGGTTTCTAGAGAGGCGTCTGAGCTGACCCCCCCCGCTCTCCAACAGCAGACGTGGAATTTGATGCGAAGGCGCGAGCCCCCTGACAACTGCGAAGGTACCAGGGTGGCCGCAGCCAGTGAAACGACTGTCGGATGCCGAATTGGGTGCCCAGAGGGGACGTAAGCGTTGGCAAGCTGCGAAGTACCAGGGTGGCCGGGGCCAGGAGGTCCAACCGCAGCAGAATGCACAAGTGCGAGGAGCAGCCAAGCTGCAGCGCGGCCAAGAGCGCGATCCGCGGTCAGCACACCAGGGGCGGCGACAAACGCGGACGGACGGCGCGGGGGTGAACACCGGCACAGCAGCCGAGGCTGGCGGGGTTACTTTTTTTGATTGGCGACTCAAAGGACAGATCCAGCGAGCGGGAATAACGTCTGGGCCACAGAGCGAGATCATTGGCTGCAGAGGCGCATAGGCCGCTGTAGCGAGTGCACATGCCAGGGACAAAATGACCCTCATTGGGGACTGACGCAGGCGGCCCCACAGATGGGGGCGCAAGCACAGAACCGGAAGCGGACGGAAAGGAGCTGTCGCACACGTGGCGCCAAGCTCCGTCCGTACCGTACAGCGCGAAAGGGCGTGGAGCACGCCGCACTGTGGCGGCACGGAGTGCCAGGCGTGGCCGCACCGTCCATGCAACAAGAGGTGAGGCAAAGGAACAGGAGAGACACGGCGGGCGCTAGGGCACCCGGCAGCAGGAAAATGGGAAGGCACAGAGAGCTGGAGGGGTTACGCGAAGCGTCTAGAATTGAACTTTCTAGCTCGCCGACCCGCAAGATCGTCCCAAGACGCCCGAGATGGCCTCCAGACGGCCCAAGACGTCGCCAAGAAGCCCCAAGAGAGCCTCAAGAGGCTCTCCTAGAGAGCCTCAACAAACAACAAATGTCTCATTCCCTTCAGAACACGCACATGTTGCCCATATGTGACGTTTCGAGGTCCAGCGCGTCCAATACTGCCCAAGAGACCTTCAAGATCGCCCCAAGACGGCCCAACAGACTCACAACATGGGCCCAACACAACCCAAGAGGGCCCCAAGACGGCCCACGAAGCCCCCTAGACAGCCCAAGACAGCCCTAAGAGGGGCCCCATCGGAGGAACTCGTCCCAAGACGCCCAAGATGGCCCCCAGACGGTCCATGACGCCGCCATGAAGCCCCACGAGAGCCTCAAGAGGCCCTCCTGGAGAGCCTCGAACACCTAGAACCTCAAATCGGATCGAACAGGACTCTGCCAGGCGCCCCTCTCCCTGCAGGACCCGCCCGCTCCCTTTTCGGTGTGGGATGCGGGGAAGGCGGGAAGAGTAGGAGGAGTAGGGAGGATGAGAAGAGGGGGGAGACCGATGAGGGAGGACGACAAGGACAATGAAGAACGATGGGGGAGGAGCATGCGGAGGAGGAGGAGGGATGAGGGAGAGGGAGGAGGAGGAGGAAGAGGAGTAGGAGGAGGAGGAGGAGGAGGAGGAGGAGGATCGAGATCGTATTGGAATGGATCGAAGTAGACCCTGCCATGGACCCGCCCTGCAGGACCCGCCCACTCCCCTCCCCGCCCTCCTCCGCCTCCTCCGCCCTCATCCTCCGCTCTCTTGGCGGCGCGCACAAGCGGGTAGGGGGAGGGGGGAAGGCTTCTTAAAAGGAGCCCCAAGAGGGGCCGAAGAGCCCCCACCATCGCCCCAGGCCGCCCAGAATGGCCTCAAGACGACCCAATCGACCGCCAAGACGGCCCCAGAGGCTTCATGTCCTCCTGCTCCTCATCCTCCTCTTCCTCCTCCTTCCCCCTCCTGCTCCTCATCCTCCTCCTCCTCCTAATCCTCCTCCCTCGTCCTCCTCCTCCTCCTCCCTACTCTCATCATCGTCCTCCTCGTCCTCCGCGTCCTCCTCGTCCTCCTCGTCCTCCTCGTCCTCGTCCTCGTCCTCGTCCTCCTCCTCCTCCTCCTCCTCCTACTCCTCCTCCTCTTCCTGCGGTCGCATTCACAAGCCGCCACCATCCGACACGGAAAGGCTCAAACTTGCGACGAATACCTCAGATCTGCGACATGGCCCCACAGCGGCCATCCAGAATCATCAACCCCTCACCGACACAAGTAAAAAAAACCGACCGGACCCGTGATCACCCACGATTGCCCCAGGACAACCCCGTCAGAATCTGCGACGAACCCCCGAAACCAAATCCACAATCACTGCGACCCCCTCAGGAATACACGCCCAAGTCGACAGAGGTGCGACAATAAGGGCCGGCGGAATGAGCGAAGCGATATAAATCTCTATACATATATATATATACACAGACATATCCCTGACTATGTTCTGACTATGTTTGAATTCTTCTCCTGTAGAGGGACACGCCCAACTGCAGTTCATGCTTATGCCGTTTTTTCTTCCTCGTCGGATGGGAGGGGAAGGTTGGGGGCGCGCAGAGGGGGTTAGGGGGCGGGGGCAAGGCTTCTTAGAAACACCCTTGCCTCTCAGAAGGCGCCGGCCTTGCATCTGTAGACAAGCCTCGCGCCTTCTAAGAAGCAGGGTTGCTTCTAAGAAGCATTCCCCCCTCCCCCTACCCTCGGGGGCGCGCAAACATGGATTAGCGATCCATGGATTTGGCGCGCGGTCGCCAGATCCATGGATCGGGGCAAATGCCCTCCCAAAAATGCGGCCGGCGCTGCCTCGTTCGGCGGCGGAAGTCCGCAATTTCCCATGGAAGCGGGGCCCGCCGCCAATCCACGCCCCCTTGATCCGTGTTCGTGATCGTCTGATATCCCCCTCTGCGCGTGGCCGAGAAGGGGCCAGGACCAGGACGGTGGCGCGCCGCCGAAGCGGCAGGCCGCGGAGGAGAGGAGCATGACGCTCTCGGAGAGGGACGCTTCCCCTTTCTGCCTCCGGGGAGCCGCTCCCCCCAGGCAGCCCCCCCGACGAGGCGGTGGGGTCCACAGGCACACACACACACATACTTAGACACAAATCCTAGGATCCCCCATATCTTTTCCTATGTTCTGGACTTTCGTCTTCCCAATCCACTTCCCATACCTTCCCAGATCGTCATGGGGATCGACGTTTACTTGTCTGTGCGGACAGTCAACCCGGATCATCAGGATGCACGATGAGGGCGTTTTTCGGGCGGGGTGCGAACAGCGAAAGTGGCCAAGGATGGGCCGAGGAGGCAAGGATGCAAGGGTACCCTTGGAAAGGTTGCCTCTCCTTCCTATGTGGGTTGACTGTATTGTCCCCTCCTGATGAGTGGGCGGGACGGGGAGGGAGGGGGAGGGGCAGGGGAACATGATTTGTCACGCTTGCTGTTCTGTTGTGGCTGCTTTCGATGGGGGGGGGGAGCGGACAACGCTGGCCCAGAAATCGTGCCAACCCCTGACATGCGACGTCCTGTTTTTTTCAATACGGGGTCCCTGGAAATCCCGATCCTCTCCCCGGGACCGGTTTGTCATCCTGATTCATTTTTGTTGACGGTCCCGAGGCTCGGCGAGGGCTCCCCGAGGTCGAAATTGGCCGGCAACCTCCCGTCCTGATTTTTTCTTACGACGCGATCGTGTCAGGGGGCTCGTCCTGCGAGCGGGGCGAACGCGGCAGGGAACGAGAGGGACGGAGAGGCCACGCTGCGGCACAGGATCTGTCAGGGGAACAGGCGTGCGCCCGGCCCGGCCCCCCTCAAGCTGGAGATGGGCAGGGGAGAGCCGGGCAGGGAGAGGTGGAGGGAAGGACAGGGAAGGGAGGGGAAAGGGGAGATGGGGGGGAGGGGAGGGGAGAGGGGAGGGGGAGGAGAGGGATCAGGGGAGACGGGGGGGGGGGGAGGGGAGGGGGAGAAGGGGCAGGGAGAGAGGGGGGGCGCAGAGATGGATGGGAACGGGAGGGAGGAGTGCCGGGAGGCAGGGCGGGAAGGACAGGGAGGTGCGCGAGGGGTAGGGAGAGGGGGAGATGCTTGAACAGGTGTGCCGGCGCGGGGAGGGGAGGCTGGGCGAACAGGGCCGGGGAGGGCGGGAGGGAAGGAGGAGGGAGAGGGCAGTAATGAGGGGAAGGGGGAGCTAGGAGGAGGAGGAGAAGGAGGAGGAGGAGGACGAGGAGGAGGAGGCGGAGGAGAAGAAGGAGGAGGGAGAGGGGAAGGGGTGGGGGGTCGGGGCCAAAGTGCGCTTGCGCCATATCTGACCGCCTACCACTCCCACTCATCGCTTCCCGTTGCGCTTCTTGTGTTCTCGATCCGCCCAGGGGGGGCCGTGTCGGGCCTGAAATGCTCAGAGGGACCTCATCGCGTCATGCGCAGGCAGATGAAAAGGGGCGGGGGGGGGGGGCGCCAAGAGAGAGGAAAGGGGGGAGCAACGATGTGCCACACCATAGTCATGGATACCACTCCCTGCCCGCCTGAGTCTCGGGCATGCCCCCGCGCAGGCTCAGAGACTGTGAGAGCGGACCGGAGCGAAGTGGCACCCCCTCTGGTGGACCCCAGCCGTCCGAATCGTCCATGGGCGAGGGGCGACCGGGGCTCGGACTTCGCGACTGGACGAGGGTGCTTACACTCAGGTCGGGCGTGTCACCCTACAGGCAGATCTTTGGGGAAAAAGGATCCAAAATGTTCAGACATTGTCAACAATACTAGAAAATCGTTCCCATATTATTGTTTCACTATTTTTTAATGTTCCTCCTGTAGAGGGACATGCCTGACTTAAGCTTACACCTTTGCGCCCCCCCTGAAGGAAGGCGCGTGTTGGGGAGGGGGGGAGCGGAGGCAGCGAGGAGAGCAATGCCACCCCTCTCCCCACCGAGATGCGAATGCGGCAGAGAGGGAGGAGGAGGAGGAGGAGGAGGCGGAGGAGGAGGAGGAGGATGAGGAAGAGGAAGAGGAAGATGAGGAGGAGGAGGAGGAGGAGGAGGAGGAGGAGGATGAGGAGGGAGAGAAAGAGGAGGAGGAGGAGGCGGAGGTGGAGGCGGAGGAGGAGGAGGAGGGAAGGCGGGAGGCAAGAAGGAGGTGGAGGAAGCATGACGGGAGGAAGCGGCATGCAGCGAGATGCGCGCAGGAGATGGTGAGGGAGCTGGAGCAGGGCGCAATGGAGAATGGGATTCGGACTCGCACTCGGAACGATTGCAAAGCAAGATCAACCACCTATAACTTGGGGGGAAGACTCCTCTCGAATCTCGAGAAGTATTCCCTCCGCTTCGTAGCAATTCGCTGTGGATCGCATTCGGATGCGAGGCCACGGAGCTGCTCAGCTCCGAAGAGGCCGCACTCCCTGCAGATCCAAGCTCTCGAAATGACATGGAAACACATCGCATGACTAGGATTGGAGGGGGATCCACTTGCCACTTACCCAGATAGCATACCATCTCTCCTCCTGGGCCCTCTGGTAGCACCGCAAACTCCACTGAGAAGCCGATGGCCGTCAGGACGCTGGTCAAGAGCAAAACAGTAAAAGAGCTCCCTGCAAGGACGGTAATCCCGAAGACCTGCGGAGGGGGAGGCACCTCTCCCCCCTGAAGGGCAACGATAGGGGCCGACTGGCGTAGGTGGGGAACATCGACCTGGAATCGGCGACACATCGCTGATAGATCGGCACTGGGCCTCCGATGGCGAATCCGCACGGGCCTGGGCAGGCCGGGGCTATCGGGCCCATCTCGGCGATGGACGAGCGATTGGGGGCCCATGCGTCCCCTCTGAGCCCACTCCCCCCCTGTCGTTGCCCCTGACCTCCTCCTCGTCTGGAAGAGCAGTGCATGCAAGACATACGTGTTCGGAGGTCCGCGCAAACGTGTCGCGCATATCGGAACGGCAGGGGGCGGCGCCGGAAGCGCCGCCACGGCTGGGACCAGCGCCGGTCCAAGACGTCAGCGCGGCCTGCCGACAAGTCGCGTCGGGTGTTCGCTCACGGGGGGGGGAGAGAAGTCGGCCAGTCGCACGCCTGTTAGGGGGCCACATGTGAACCCTACCCCTACCCCCCACAATTTTTGGGGGGAGGGTAGGGTTCCCTGCGCTCGGGAGCTCCCGAGCGAAGTGAACCCCACCCTGCCCCTCGGAAATCGTGGGGGGCAGGGGTAGGGTTCACATGTGGCCCCCTACCTGTTGGACCCGCGGTGGCAACTCAGTGGCCATTTGGGGCCCTTCTGGGCCTCGATTCCCCCTCGTGCAGTGCAGTGCCCCCTGGCTGCTGCCCGCCCGAAGAAGTTTGCGTAGTGTTCCTTCTCTGGTCATCCCGCTCACCTCGTTGATTCCATCCTGCCGTCTACGTGTCAAGGCCAGCACAGCGAACGTGCTCCCTGCCCGACAGAAAGGGATATATAGAGGGAGAGGGAGAGAGAGAGAAACAAAAAAGAGAGAGAACAAATCAAACAGAGAGCGAGAGAGAGAACACAGAAAGAGAGAGAGAGAGAGAGAGCGAGACACAAACCATACACATAGACACATACATATACAAAACATGACACACACAATCTGCATCGTACATTCGTACATCCATGCACGTATACATGTGTAAACATACATATTATATATATATGTGTATATGTAGATGTCCGCGAGCGCGTCTTCAGTACGTAATGGTGCCGAAATGGGCAGGGCGGACGCCTGCGGGCTGCGCCACTGGGACCTTCGGTGGAGCTCCCTATGGGGATGTGCCGACATGAAGGTGCCGTGGAATGAATGTGCCTCGCGTGAGGGGTGTGCCGACATGAATGTGGCGGGACCGCATGCGGGCTACGCCACTGGGACCTTCGGTGGAGCTCCCTGCGGGGGCCACGAACTGTGACGGGTGTACCGAATTGGGTGCGGCGGGCGCATGTGGGCTGCGCCACTGGGGCCTTCGGCGGAGCTCCCTACAGGGCCACGAAAAGCGTGAGAGGTGTGGCGACATGGGTGCGGGACCGCATGCGGGCCGTGTCACTGGGACCTTCGGCAGAGCTCCTTACAGGGCCACGAAACGCGCGAGGGGTGTGGCGACGTGGGTGCGGGACCGCATGTGGGCCGTGTCACTGGGACCTTCGGCGGAGCTCCCTACAGGGCCACGAAACGTGTAAAGGGTGCGCCGTGCCGACATGGGTGCGGAACCACATGCAGGCTGCGCCACTGGGACCTTCGGCGGAGCTAACTACAGGCCAAGGAACGTGTGAGAGGTGTACTGACATGGGTGCGGGACCGCATGCGGGCTGCGCCACTGGGGTCTTCGCCAAGAGTTGTACTCTGGCACAGTTCAGAATCTTCGAACGGTTGTCTTCCAACGTGGTGTGAAATTTCCTTACATGAGAATGAAGCTTTGCAGGGGCCTATGAAGAGGAACCTTGGAGGGAAGGCTTATTGCAATATCGTTGATGGGTCTTAGGTTTACCCTGGTCCTCCTCCGTCTCTTCGTCCTCAACCTCCCCCTCCCCCTCCCCCCCTCCTCCTTCTCACCCCAACCCCCCGGTCACGCCTGTTATCGCCCAGGGACACCTGAACGTCCATTCCCTGTGCAGTTCTCGGTTTCGTGCGCGTATGTTTCGCAAGATGGTCCAGGCTGCTCTTCTGGAAGAAACGCCACAAACATACAGTCGAGGCGTTGACCAAAGGAACCCCACATAAGGAACGAGGCCCCTTTTTCCAGAAGTTCAGCCTCGATTTCCCCTCTCAAACCGCGGGAAAGCCCGAGGCAAACTTTGAACCGATCAGGAAACACCGAGCCCCTCCGCAGCGGAAAGGGCTCCTTCCTCGGCGCCCCGACGGTACACTTCTGGCGCTCCCCGCGCGCAGCTCCTGGATATCCGCGCGCCGGACCCCCCTCCCTGGCGCGCCAGGGGCGCGCCAGGGGCGGCGCGGAAAGCCACGCGGATCCGGGACATCCGCGCGGCGCGCCGCCAGTTTCTCTGCTCGCGTCGTTTTGTCTCCTTAGGGGGAAAACAAACCTACCTCGCTTTTGACCACCCTCGCTTCCAAGAGATACCAAACGATGCCAAATGGCAGCATGTACTGGTCAGGCCGCTTGATGAGGAGGCGCGTGGTATGGCTTGGTTTTGCCTGGAAGCGAAAGCGGGGTAGGTAATTCACGCTCTGACTCCTTCGGTCCTCGATGGCCCACGCCGAGCCACAGTGCGAGCGTCCGAGCGGTGCCGAGGCATGCCGGGAGCCGAAGGGCGCAGGACGCAGCTGCCACCGCCCGCGGGCGGTCGCGCCAACGGCCCGCGGGCAGGCGGGCATGGGGAGGTCCGTCCAGGGCCCTCGGGAGAGGACTGGCGAACACGCGAGGAGCCCGTGATGCCTCCAGAACATGTGGGGGGGGCGCATGCAGGGTTCGGTCGGGCATGTCCTCCTACAGGCGCACTGTGGACGACAAACTGACGAAACTAGCCCCAGAAAGGATTCCCAAATAGCCAGAAATAGTCGAAACATCGTCCCCATACTATTTTCTGACTATTTTGGAATATACCTCCTGGAGAGGGACATGCCCGCCTTACATCCACGGGTGCCGAACAATGGCGCTCGAGAGTCTGGACAACGTAAAGCTCGGGGAACTCGGGCCGGCCTGACGGGGTCGTCTAGGATCAATGGCGAGGCCCAATCTGGAAATTCGAGGCGAACTTCCGCTGAAAACGTCCAACGAAGGCTGGACCGTGAAAACTCAGGACGGGCCCGTCAAAGAGCGTTGGGCGTTGCTTGATTGGGGGGCGACAGATGAGGGGCGAGCACCTTCCGTGCCCCTTTTGGGCCCTGAGGTCTCCTTGAGGGGCCCTCAGGAGCACAAGGGATGCACCATCTCTCCACCTCCCACTTGTCGCGCCCCTCTTGCGCAACGCCCGAGAGCGCCGGGAAACCCGAGCTGCAGCGGACTCGAATCTGACGTTCACCCGAGAGAGGCTCCCAAGTCGCCTGACCTCGCGCACCGTGCAGCGAAGATCCGCGTTTCTTTGTCGGCCCGCCCAGGTGTCCGAATAAGAGCCGCGGCGCCCCGCACTGCCACGCTGGCGAATAGCCCGGCGTGGGACGCCACTGTTTTCCGTCGGCACTGCGTGTTTGCGAAGATCCGCAAATCTACGGATCTTTGGGTGACCCAAAAGGGGATCCAGCTGAAAGGGAGTGGCGCAAGAAATTGTGGGGCAAGTGTATTGCAGATGTACTGCGCCGGAGAATTGTATTGCATTGTATCGCTGTATCGCAAGTAATGTATTGCACGCGAAAGTACAGCCATACATTTGCGCCCCGAAATGTATGGCACGCCAAAAATGTACAGTCGGGGCCTCGACCTAAGGAACCCTAAATAAGGAACGGGGCCCCTTTCTTCCATAAGTTAATTTTCGATGTCCCATCGAGAACATAAGGAACACCTGAGGCAAGCTGCAAAACACTTACGGAACGCGGAGCCCCTCCCCAACAAAAAGGGTTCCTTCTTCAGGGCCCCGACTGTATTGCAACCCCAGAAATGCGCCCCGAAATGTATTGCACGCCCCGAAATGTATTGCACGCCAAAAATGTATTTAGGGGGCCACATGCGAACCCTACCCCTACCCCCCACGATTTCGGAGGGGGAAGGTGTGGTTCACTTCGTTCGGGAGCTCCCGAGCGAAGTGAACCCCACCCTCCCCCTCAAAAATCGTGGGGGGTAGGGGTAAGGTTCACATGTGGCCCCCTACCTGTTGGACCCGAGGTGGCAACTCAGGGGCCATTTGGGGCCCTTCTGGGCCTCGATCCCCCCCCGTGCAGTGCAGTGTCCCCCGGCTGCTACCCGCCCGAACAAGTTTGGTAGGGGTAGGGTTCGCATGTGGCCCCCTAGTATTGCAGCCCCACACATCTATTGCACCAGAACCATGGCGCCGGCCCCGTGTCGCTGCCGCTCGGCGGCCCGCCGAGGGGCGGGGCCAGAAAGCTGCTCGGAACACCGGAAGAGGAGGAGGAGAAAGAGGAGGATGAGGGCAGAGGAGGAGGAGGAGGAGGAGGAGGAGGAGGAGGAGGAGGAGGGCAGAGGGGGAGGAGGAGGAGGAGGAGGAGGAGGAGGAGGAGGAGGAGGAGGAGGAGGAGGAGGAGGAGGCAGGAGGAGGCAGGAGGAGGAGGCAGGAGGAGGAGGGAGGGAGGAGGAAGCCTGCTGGAAGGCCCGCGCCCTCTGCCTGCCCCCCCCCCCCCCCCCGGGGGTGCACCGCCGACCCGCGGGGTGGCTGGCGCAAGCAGAGCTCAACCCGCGAGCTGGCACGAAGCGAAGCGACGCACAGGGCGGTTTTTAGTACATAGGATGTTTGAACACATAGGATGTTTAATACATGATTGATGTATGAACCAATGTATGCATGGACCCATCGTTGTTTTCAGTACTAGCTCCCTGCATTTCCAAGGCATGCTCCGCACGCGGAGCACGTATTAAAAAACGGCACTGTACCGAGTGGCCCGCGTTGATGAGACCCTCGGGAGTCGAAGGGCGACGTCACCCAATCACCAGATCACGCAGCAGGACAGCATCTCTCGCGTCAGCGATGTGCCACTCCCCCCAAGCCGCGGTCTGAGCACCGTCTCCCGATTGGGTCCTCAAAGCTCGGGCTCCGCCGCCTTCCTTGGTTGGCCAGCTGGCCGTCGGCATCCCCAGATCAGGGATCCATGTGGTTTCTCTGAATGGTTTGCTGGTTCTGGTGGGGGCAGGAATTAACAAAAGACTGGTCATCTAATTCGCCCCTGAGCTCAGAGTCGATTACTACCACGGCTGAACTATAGGTGTGAAATGATTTAGCAATGGAATGGATGTTCCATCATCTCGCCGCCGTCCCTCTCGTGCCTTCATCGTGCAACCTCAGGCTCCCAAACCCATCGTTCTCGTCTCTGGGCTCACCTGTCAACATATTGTCCAATACCCCCTTGGACTGTGCTCCTCACCACGCACCTGCCATCCTCTGAGTATTTCTCACACTTGCACGCTTAGCGAGCGCTGCTCCACAAAGAGCGGGACCGTGACGATCGACATGGCACAGAGCACCACGATGATAATAGACCCGAATAAGGCCTCTGCAACGCGCGTTCCTCGTTCATCTGTATACCCGGTCTCCTTCCTCATCGTACCCCTGCTCGGTCATCCTTTTCAGTCGCTCCTCATCTCTACTCAGTCATTCCTCCCTTTCTCATCATCATCATCATCATCATCATCATCATCATCATCATCATCATCATCATCATCATCATCATCATCGTCATCACCATCACCACCATAAACAGTATTATCATTACTGCACTCGTGGTGTGCCCCAGCTGGCCTAACGCAAAGGAAATAACAGCGTATGAGTAAAGAACACGAAGGACAACACATAAGTACCCGGATGAAGAAGGATGACTAATAATGACGTACCGACCGAATAACAACACCGTGCAACATTAACTAATTATCCAGGCGAAGGACCCACCCGTATGCAGTTGTGCATACTGTCGTTGTGAGTATCGCCTTCGGTGGAACTCCTTATGGGGCCACAAAGCGTAGGAAGGGTGTGCCGAAATGGGGCGGCAGACCCATGCGAACCCTGCCGCTGGGGCCTTCGGTGGAGCTCCCTGTGGGGCCACGGAGCGCGTGCGGGGTGTGCCGAAGCGGGCGCGGGCGCCCCCTGCGGACCCTGCCGCCGGGGCCTTCGGTGGAGCCCCCCTTGGGGGGCACGGAGCGTGTGAGGGGTGTGCCAAACCAGGTGCGGGAGCCCTGTCGCTGTGGCCGCCGCTGCGGCCCTCGGTGGAGCTCCTGATGGAGCCACGAAGCGCGTGAGGAGGGCGCCAAATCTGAAGGGACCCCAGGACACACAAATAAATACACACAAATAAAAATATCCCCCATATTTTCCCATATTTTCTGGGTTTTCGTCTTCCCCCCCACTTCCCATATTTTCCCATATTTTCCTGGGGATCGACGATTAATTGTGTCTGTGTGTTTCTTTCCCTCCTGAGTGAGGAGGGCGCCAAATCGGGCGCGGGCACACCAGGCGGAACCTGCCGCCGAAGCTGCCGGTGGAACTCCTCATGGGGCCACGAGGCGTGAGGGGTGTGCCGATTCGGGTGCGGGTGCGCCATGCCAGACCCTGCCGCAGGGGCCTTGGGCGGAGCTCCCTATGCTACGGGGGCACGAGGCGTGTGAGGGGTGTGCCGAAATGGTGCCGAAATGGTTGTGGAGGGCGGAGGCAAGGATGGGAGGAGGAAAGAGGGAGGAGGAGAGGAAAGAGACGCTCGGACTGCCTCTTCAAAACGAGGACCCAACTGACTCCACAGGATGGTTGGGAAAAACATCGTATCGATACCTCATTCCCCCTCTCGTCCTGGCATTGTAATTGCAGATTCTCTCACTCGGCTTCATCGACAGGACTGGTGGAACAGTAGCGCAAGTGGTCCGCGTCCCCTGGTGCCACGGCTATGGCACATTGCACTTTGGAAGTGGCCAGCGGACAGCCGGCACCAGATGCCCGATGAATCCCCCTAATCCCCGTGGCCCCAGAGCCACGGCACCACCTCGGCAAAACGGCAACAGTCCTACAGCCGTGACCGAACGGCCAGTCAGCCATGGACCACTGGCATCACGGCAGTTGCGCGTAGCCCACGCGTGACCACATCCCCGGAGCCCCGTGGCCGGGACCGCATGGCAAAGCGGCCTGCCGTGCACGGGCGCATGGCCAAGCTGCCGCTGCCCTCTGCGCGAAGCCGACTGGCCCCGGGACCCCTTGCCCACAGGCGCAATGGCTCCAAGGCCATGCTCCCAAGACCATGGCACTGGACCCACGGCCACGCTGCTGCGACCCAGCGCTCCAGGCCCCACGATCACATCATGAACCCGTTGATGATGGCACACGCAGGGCAGCACGATATCACACAGGGAGTCCATGCGAAGCGGCCAGACAAGCTGAAGTGCGATGCTGTTCATACATCGTTTCTTTGTTGCTGCCCTGGCCCCGCCAATGTACAACACGACAGATACGGGCACTCCGAAGGCGTACGGGACTGATCAAGATCACGAGGCGAGGAATGCCCGAACGGAGGGTAAATGCGCGCACACACACACAATCACACGAATCCACACATTGACACAGAGGTGGACCTAAATGATGTTGTTCGTCATGTTTTCGCCTTGTGGTTCGTTCTGCTCAGCCTGTTTTCCTGTACTTGAGGGATTAAAAGACGCCCCTACCCTGGGTCACAAGTGCGTGGTCTGTAAACCTCCTGGGAACCCCCAAAGCCTAGAGCCGCCAGGACGCGGCACATCACGCAGGGTTTGGCTCAGCAATTGGATGTCTCGGCTCTGCTCCTGCCCCAACAAGCGCTGCTTCACTGGAATATTTTGGGACTTCGGCTGCATGCGATCGGATGATTGCTCGAGAAAACGACTGCCCTCCTGCCGGGCAGCAGGCGGTCGGTCGACGGCCAACCGGCTGCTAGCATTCCAGCGCGCATCTCCTGGGCGGGGAGCGGCGAAACGTTCGCTCGCAGATGGCAAACCTGCCGCCGATCCAGACCCAAGCCCCCGTGAGACAAGAATCCCACCAGCCCTTTGGGCGTGAGTGGTTTAGGGAGCTCTCTCTGTTCTCAACCCCCCTTCTTCCCCTTCGGGGAGGGGTTTACCCCTCCCCCTACCCCCTCCCCCTGGACCTGGAGAGGGGGTTTCGCGGGTGGTTGGAGGGGTCTTTTTCGATTCCTGGGAGGGCTAAAAAACGACGACCCTCACGAGGATTCTGGCCCCGACGGGGGGGCGGAGAAAAAACCCTCTCCTCTTCTTTGAAGCCAAAATCATTGATTTTACTACGGTTTTGGCACCATTTTGGCCTCCTGAGGGGGCCGCGCTCATCTTCCTTCATAGCAAAATCGTTGATTTTACGAAGGTTTTGGGCTCATTTTGTCTTTCTCAGGGGGCAGCGCTCATTTGCGCTTCTGAGGAGGTCGCAAGAGGCCCCAAGATGGCCCCAAGAGGCCCCCAGGAGCCCCCCAAGAGGCCTCCAAGAGGCCCCCAAGAGGCCCCCAAGAGGCCCCAAGAGGCCCCCAAGAGGCCCCCAAGAGGCCCCCAAGAGGCCCCCAGAGGCCCCACGAGGCCCCCAAGAGGCCCCCAAGAGGCCCCCAAGAGGCCCCCAAGAGGCCCCAAGAGGCTCCAAGAGGCCCCCAAGAGGCCCCACGAGGAGCCCGAACGACTCACACCAGGACGAGGGGCCCGAACGACTCACACCACGAAGAGCCCGAACGACTCACACCACAAGGAGGGGCCCGAACGACTCACACCAGGACGAGGCGCCCGAACGACTCACACCACGAGGAGCCCGAACGACTCACACCACGACGCGGGCCCCGAACGACTCACACCACGAGGAGCCCGAACGAGTCACACCAGGAGGAGGGGCCCGAACGACTCACACCAGGATGAGGGGCCCGAACAACTCACACCACGAGAAGCCCGAACGACTCACACCAGGACGAAGAGCCCGAACGACTCACACCACGAAGAGCCCGAACGACTCACACCAGGAAGAAGGGCCCGAACGACTCACACCAGGACGAGAAACCCCAAACGACTCAAATCACGAGGAGCGCTTTCTCTCCCTCCTCCTCCGCCTCGTCCTTCTCCCGCTCCCCCCACAAGGAGGATGTACAAGGAGGCGGGAGGAAGGAGGAACAGGGGAGACATGCGGGGCCAAGCGGACACACGCCTGAAAAACACGATTGTCGGCATGTTTCGCAAGAGTTGCTGCTGTGAGATGGGCTGGTGGGGATACGCGAAGCGTAAAGAATTGTTCCTGGCGTTCGCTCTGTTTGTTCTTCTGCGATGTCTTGAGTTTTGTGTTTCTAGTAGGGTCAAAAGAGAGCATCATGACTCCCCAGGGGGGTCTGGGCGGCATCCGGGGGAAAGCCGGCGGCTGCCGTCGGAGCCCAAATCGCCTGGGACACCTTCGCAAAATCGCTCTTGGCGGTCCCAGAACTCCACTCCCAGGCTACATTTTGGATGCCCGGCGCCAGCTGTGCTCCCAGAGCTCCATTCCCGGCCCACATTTTGTATGCCAGGAGCCAACAGTAGGCCACTTCGTGTTCTCCGGGCCACATTTTGGATGCCCGGAGTCAACTGTAGACCACTTCGTGTTCTTGGACTGCTTAGAACCCCATTCCCGGGCTCTATTGTAGATGCCCGGAGCCCACTGTAGGTCATCTCGTGTCTTCGTCCTTTTACTGGCAACCTACTTTTCCTCTGCCTCTGATAGCCGCGGTTGGTTCAAAACGCTCCTGCCTCGTGGCCTTCGCCGGCGGCATTGCAATGGCACTCGCCTCGCCGCAACACTCGTCAGCAGCCTCGGCTTCTCGCAGTGCTTCTCAGTCTGCGAGGGAAGACCGAGGCTCGCCCGCAGCCTCGGCTTCTCGCGGTGCTTCTCAGCCAGCGAGGGCAGACCGAGACGCGTCGGCGGCTGGTGCTTCTCAGCCTGCCAGGGAAGACCGAGCCTCGTCCGCGCCTGCTGCGGCCGCGTCTGCTCGGCGCATGCGAGGGAAGACCCCCGCGGGAAGCAGCGGTGCTTCTCACACTGCGGCGAGAAGCAGCGGCGCTTCTCAGCCTGCTGCGGCAGGGGGGGCAGGAGCTCTCGCCAAGCAGACAGCGCCGCAGCAAGCAGACCCCAAGCAGAGACTCAGGATCGAGGAGCTCATGCAGCAGGTGCGGGATTGCGGCCACTGGCCAAAAGAGACTGCGAAGTGTTGCCCCGCAGAGCGGCAGCTGACCATCAAAGTCCGGAGAGCGCGGAAGGCAGATCAGTTCTCGCCAGAGGAGGAGGTCGAGCTCCAGGCCTTGCAGCAGTTGGAGACGAAGATGGAGGAGGAAAGACCGAGGGGCTCATGCAGCAGGTGCGCGACCTCGGCCGCCACCCGAAGGAGTATGCCGGGCGTAGCCTGGCAGAGCGGCAGCTGGCTGGGAAAGTTCGGAAAGCACGGAAGGCGGAGCAGTTTTCGCCAGAGCAGGAGGCGGAACTCCAGGCCTACGCGACGAAGCAGGCGCCGAAAACCGAGGAGTTCATGCAGCAGTTGCGCGACCTCGGCCGCTACCCGAAGAAGAATGCCAGGCGTAGCCTGGCAGAGCGGCAGCTGGCTGGGAAAGTTCGGAAAGCGCGGAAGGCGAAGCAGTTTTCGCCAGAGCAGGAGGCCGAGCTCCAGGCCCTGCAGCATGCGGACAGCGATGCCAGAGCAGCGGCTCGCATCACGGAGGCGGAGGCCCTTCCAAACCCCATGGAAGGGTTTGCAGAGGAGGCGCAGAGCAAGATCGACAAAAACCTGCTCATGCTGGAGAGCGGCATCCGGACTAAGGTACTCCTGCAGCGCCTCGCCGGATACAAGGAACTGGTGTCCAGCCAGTCTGCGCAGCACGAGGACTTCGTGCAGCGGTACGCGGAGCGGGTGCGCAGTGCGTCGGCCGCTCCCGCAGGGAAGAGCCGCCACGTTCCCGGCAGCGGGGTGGAGGGGGACCAGCTGCGCGTTTTCTCGGACAGGCCCGTCCTGACGGGGCCCCTCGTATGCCAGCTCTGCGAGTGCGACTTCATCGCGGAGGAAGACTTTGCGCGGCACAAGCAGCAGAACCACGAGGGCGAGGCGGAGTATCGGAAGCGCGTCTTGTTTCTCATGGCGGAGGCCGGCTGCAGGCCGATAGCCGCCCAGGAGAAGAGGTTCATGGTGCAGAATTTTGCTCACTTCCAGCAATTCTGTCACCCGGGCAGCAAGGGCAACCGCTTCTCGGGCTGATGCTGTTGGAAGCAAGTCCGTACTCGTTAACTACAAACGCTACAACTACCACTTCCCTCATACCACGACTACTACTACTACTACTACTACTACTACTACTACTACTACTACTACTACTACTACTACTACTACTACTACTACTACTACTACTAATACCACTGTTACTGTTACTCTTACTGCTGCTGCTGTGGCTGCTGCTGGTTTGGAAATGGCCACTGCAACTACTGGCAGTGCCGCTGCGACTGCGACTGCGACTGACGTTGCCACTGCGACTGCCATTGCGAGTGCGAATGCGACTGCCAGAACACCAGAATTCTACAACAGGACTCCTACATAACTATCAAAAGGCAATGCTTCCAGCTATGCTTCTACACATCGCTGTTAGGTTGCTTTGCCGGGATAATGGTTCGCTGTCTTGGTTTTCACTCGATGGCCGTGCTTTTTTCATGGGCAACGCACGACGAGACCTTGGCAAGGTCTGGTAGCCTTGGTCAAGCCTTGGTGACCCCTGGCAGCCTTTCGCAGTCCACAAGCAGCGTCGAGGCCTGTCAAGAATTACGGCTGTTCTCAAAGTTTGAACGCTGACCGATTGGATCTCCAAGTTAACATAGGTTTGAGCGTACATATCCTGCAATGAGCACTACAGGGCCCCCCGCGCACGCGGAGTTCTGCAGAGTGCAAAATCGAAAAGTCGCCATTTAAGCATGGGAACTCATGCGAACGCTTAGCGGTGGTCGACAAGATTTCGGGCGCCCCGCGCGGCGGGTGGGTCACCCGCCACGCGCGCGAGCTCGTGGCGAGATTTGCATTGTCCACAATCGGAAAGTCACCATGCTCGCCTGGAACCTCGAGTGAACCATTAGCGGTGACAGAAGTGATGTTGAAGTGTACTTGGGTTCTGGAGAACAATTCCATGAACGGCCCATGCAGTTGTCCCCCCACGCACGCGCGTGCAAAGAGTTCTGACGTCCACGGCCGGAACGTCGCCATGCTGACTTGGATGCCCAATGGGCCCGTCCGCGGTGACCGCATGATTCGGGTGGCCCGCTCAGCGGGCGGGTCGCCCGCCGCGCGTGCGCGCCCGCCTGGCGAGTTCCGAGATGTCAGCCGTAGGAAATACACCATGTCGTCCTGGATACGAAGGAGAACGCTTAGCGGTGACCGACGCGACTTCGAGTGACCCGCGCGGTGGGTGGGTCACCCGCCGCGCGCGCGCTCGCGCGGCGAGTTCTGTATGTTCCACCATCGGAAAATCGCCATGTTGGCCTGGACACTAAAGTGAACCCTTGGTCGGTGATGAACTTAATGTTGGAGTTGACGTGAGTTCGGGTGTCAAAACTGCCCACGCGCGCGGTCAGTTCTGCGATGTCCAGTGGGCAAGTCGCCATGCTGGCATGGGAACTCATGCGAACGCTTAGCGGTGGTCGACAAGATTTCGGGCGCCCCGCGCGGTGGGTGGGTCACCCGCCACGCGCGCGAGCTCGTGGCGATATTTGTATTGTCCACAATCGGCAAGTCACCATGCTCGCATGGAACCTCGAGTGAACTTTTAGCGGTGACAGAAGTAATGTTGAAGTGTACTTGGGTTCTGGAGAACAATTCCATGAACGGCCCATGCAGATGTCCCCCCACGCACGCGCGTGCAAAGAGTTCTGTGATGTCCACGGCCGGAACGTCGCCATGCTGACTTGGATGCCCAAGTGGCCCGTCCGCGGTGACCGCATGATTCGGGTGGCCCGCTCAGCGGGCGGGTCGCCCGCCGCGCGTGCGCGCCCGCCTGGCGAGTTCCGAGATGTCAGCGGTAGGAAATACACCATGTCGTCCTGGATGCTAAGGAGAACGCTTAGCGGTGACCGACGCGACTTCGAGTGACCCGCGCGGTGGGTGGGTCACCTGCCGCGCGCGCGCTCGCGCGGCGAGTTCTGTATGTTCCACCATCGGAAAATCGCCATGTTGGCCTGGACACTAAAGTGAACCCTTGGTCGGTGATGAACTTAATGTTGGAGTTGACGTGAGGTCGGGTGTCAAAACTGCCCACGCGCGCGATCAGTTCTGCGATGTCCAGTGGGCAAGTCGCCATGCTGGCTTGGGAACGCACGCGAACTCTGAGCGGTGACCGACAGGACTTCGGGTGGCCCGCGCGGCGGGCGGGTCGCCCGCCGCGCGCGCGGCGAGTTCTGTAATGTCCACAACAAGAAGGTTGCCATGTTGGCCTGGGAACGCGAAGTGAACCCTGAGGGGGGACCTATTTGATATTGAAGTTCACATGTTTTCACATATTCCCGAAGATAGGAAAAGACATCATGTTTGCGAAAAGCGTCGAAGCGAACCCCATCGCGGTCACCGAGCGCGACTGGGCGCGCGCGTCGCCCGCCGGGGACGGGGAAGTTTCGACCGTGTCCAGCAGCGGCGACTGGCAATGCGCGCGACCCTTGTAACCATAGAAATTGCAATTTGTCTCTCCCCTTTTTTTCTGCTTTCTTCTCCTTCTCACTTCGCCCCGGGGAAAACGGGGAGGGGGGGGGGCGAGGAGACTGATGGCGACGACGACGACGGCGATGACGACGACGGCGACGACGCCGACGACGGCGACGAGGAATAACGGGGGGGGTAGATTGGCGGGGGGAAGAAGGGGGGAGGGCGACGGAACGCCCCCGGGCAAGCCCGCGTCGTGGCCCGAGGCTGCGCGCCCAGGAATCGCAGATTCACTTATGTAGTGGATGTGGTTTTTCGTTTCTACACTTGCCCTCTTCTCTCTGTTGCTACACTTGGCCTCGTTTTTGGTGGCTACCGTTGACCTCGTTTTTGGGTTAGTGCACTTTGCCTCGTTTCTGATTGCTACAGCTGACTCCGTTTTTGATTTGCTGCGCTTGGCCTTGTTCCTGGGTTGCTACAGTTGCCTCCGTTTCTGAGTTGCCGCACTTGGCCCCTCTTCTCGCGAGCTCGTTCGCACTCATGTGCTGCAGTCGTGAACTGGCTCGTGACCTCGGCCAATGTACCGCGCTTGGCCTCGTTTCTGGGTTGCGACAGTTGCCCTGGTTTTGGGCTGCTGCAGTTGGTCTCGACTTTGGGTGCCAATTGTGTTTTCACCCGGCGGATGCCGGCGCAGTCGCTGCAATTTCCCCTGGGGCGCGCCGCGGAAATCCGATGCCGGGGGCCCCTGGCGCGCGTCTCATGCGCGAGGCCCCCGCGGACGGGCGGGCCGCGCGAGGGGCGCCCGCCGACGAACGGCTGCCGAGCGAGCCCCCGAGCGGGCCCCCCTCCGGGAACGACGGGGCACGCGCGCCGCGCGCTGCGGGCGCAGCCCCGACCCTCCCCGAACGGGCCCCGCCCCCCCAAGGGCCTAGGTTCCAGCGCCGCCAGAGCCCAAAACTCCGCGGCCCGCGCTCCACGGCGCGAGCCCCCGCGCTCCACGGCTCTGGACTCAACGGAGAGAAGAAGAGGATGGGGGGGGGGGGGGGCGAGAAGAAGGAGGGGAACAAAAAGGCGGGGGGAGTTGTTGGATGTCACAAGGATCACGCGCACTGACAGTAGTTGTTAGTGGACAAGGTCGAGGTCTCCACGCGCCGCGCAAGCGCGCGGACGACGCGCGCCACCCGCGCGCGCTCGGTGACCGCGCGAAGTTCACTTTAGTCTTCTCGCAAACATGATGCTTTCCCTATCCTCGGGTAGTGTAGAAAACAAAGCGCATGTTACCTTCAATGTCAAATTCGTCACCGCTAAGGGTTCACTTTCGTTCCCAGGCCAACGCGGCGACGTCCTCATTGCGGGCGTTGCAGGACTCGCCGCGCGCGCGGCGGGTGGCCCACCCGCCGCGCGGGTCACCCGAAATCCTGCCGGTCACCGCTCAGAGTTAACTTAAATTTCCCACGCCAGCGTGGCGACTTTTCCATTGGGGCCAACGCAGAACTCCTCACGCGCGCACGGGAATTTCTGACACCAGAACCCATGTTAGCCTCAACGGCAAATCCGTCACCGCTGAAGGTTCACTTTAGTTCCAAGGCCAACATGACGACTTTCTCACGTGGACATCTGCCTCATGGTGGCGGCCCGCCCCCGCGCCCGCTGCGCGTCGACGCCGGCGCGCGGCCCCGCGGGGCTGGCGCTGCCGGCTCAGAGATGGGGCGCGCGGGCGCAGAGACAGGGCGCGATCTACCCCGGGCTGCCGCGGTCGCTGAGCGCGCCCCGCGTCGGCCGCGCCCCGCGGCGAATCCGCGCGCGCAGCCGCCGCTCTAAACCGCGCGCCCCGTCTCCTTCCCCCCCCCCCCCCCCCCCCCCCCCCCATCCTCTTCCTCCTCCCCCTGTCCAATGCGGCGGCGGGCGCCGGCCGATCGCTGGTCCATCCGCCCGTCGGCCGCGCCGCCACCCTCCGCGCCCGCGCGCGAAATCGCGCGCCGCTCCAGAGAGCCACGCGCCCCGATTGGGCGGGCGCGGGCCCGCGCGTCGCCGCGGCGTTCTGGCCGAACGCGCGATGATGATTGACTGCCCCCCGCGCGCCTCGCGGCGGCGACCCCGCCCCGCTCGCGCCGGCCGGTTCGGCTGCGCGCCTGCGCGCGCCATCTGCCCAAGTCATCTGGCCGACCTTTTCGGGCGGCGCGGGCCGTCGCCGCCCGCGCGCGCAAGCCCGTTCGCGACGGCCCCGAACGGGGCCCCGCTCAAATCGACGCGCGCGGGCGAGGGGGGCGGCGGCGGGCGGCGGGCGATGGCGGCTGGGGCGCGCCGACAGCGACGACGGGAGCGCCGACGGAGACAACGATGGCGACCCTCGACAGCGACGCCCGAAAAATGCGCCGCCGCCTCGGGCCCAGCCGCGCGGCGCTGCGCCGCGCGGGCGCGGGCGCGGGGGGGGGGGGGCGGGCCGCGCGGCCCAGCCGCTGGCGAACGCGCGCGCTCGTCGGCGTCGGCGGGGGGCGGGAGGCCCTCGACGGCGTCGGCGCGAGGGCGCCCGAGGCGCGCGCTGCCTCGACCGCCGCGACACCTCGCTCGCGTTCTCTTCCGCGCGCCAGCGCCCCGCCCGCCGCGAAAGTCGCGCGTGGCCGCGGGCCTGCGAGCGCGTGAACATGACGACGCGCTGGCGTCGCATTTTGATATTTCAGCATGCCCGGCAGCTCACGCCAAGCGCGTGTCAGATCGCTGCCGGTCTGCGGATGGCCGTCCCAGAGCAGATTTCGAGCTTGGCCGTCGGGGAACTCCCTGCCACCTGATAGCGCCGTCATCTCGGCGTTGTCTCGGCCCCCCATGCGCCGCGCGATCGGGCGCGCTCATCGGCCCCGCGCCGCCCCGCTGGCGCGCCCGCGCTGGTTCTGATCTTCTGACGCGGACTGGGCGACCCGACCCAGGCAGGAAGCATTCCGGCACTAACGACGGCCTCCCCTTTCGGACATCGTTGATCTTCTTCGCCGTCTGATGCGGGGTTCCCTCTTTCCCTCGCGTTGCTGACGCGGGTTCCTGTGGCGCCGCGGAGCGTTGCCATCGCTTCGCGCGCGCGCGCGAGGACCTGGCGCGCCCCGATGTAATTGGGCATCCGTCGCTGTTTTTCTGTGCCACGCCTGCTTGTCGCCTCTATGAAAAGCGCGAACAATCCTTCGGCATCGTATCTCGCTTAGGACTCCCCAGTCACTGTGGGGGGGACTCATGGTCGATGCTGGGACATTATGGCCATCCTGTCCCGCGCCCCCCTCTGGCGACATTCGTTGCGTGCGATTGCCGCAAAAAAAAATCAGCCATCAAATATGTTCGCCTGGCGTCGCAATTGTTTCACGGGAGTGGCCTCTCTTCAATTGCGGCCCGCGCTGCCCCCGCGATTCCTCGCGCTCCATGGGGGCGGGGCCTCTTGATCGCAACCGCGCGCTGGGCGCCGTCGCCGCGCTTTCCATGCGCGATG
This sequence comes from Prorocentrum cordatum, assembly GCA_963575745.1. Taxonomy (NCBI): domain Eukaryota; class Dinophyceae; order Prorocentrales; family Prorocentraceae; genus Prorocentrum; species Prorocentrum cordatum. The sequence continues at coordinate 34,512 of CAUYUJ010002236.1, read as the reverse complement.
CATCTGCGCTCTAAAGCTTGCTGAGTTGCACCCGAAACGGCCCAATGTGGCCCCTATGTAATATGGCCCGAGCGTGTGACGCCGCGATACGACTGGCGCGCGATGGCCATGGCATCTTTCCTGGCAGCGACGTTTTCTGGCCGCGTGCTGAATGCTCAATTTCCACACGAGCACAATTCGGTCGGGCATGTCCCCCTACATGCGGACTTGGAACGAAAAGAAAGCATGCCCCAACCAAAAAATTCAAAACCGGTCGAAAAAAATAACAATAAATTCGTTCCCATCCCATGTTTTAACCCAGCCTACGAGCATGGTTCACATGTTCGACTGCGGGGCCGTGTGTTTGTCAAATATGGCGCGGGTGCCCTGCCCGCGCTGTCGTCTCATCGGTTGCGTCTGCCCCCGGGCGACGGGCCGTTAATCCATGGGGGAGGAAGAGGAGGAGGAGGAGCAAGAAGAGGAGGAGGAGGAGGAGGAGGAGGAGGAGGAGGAGGTGGAGGAGGAGGGGGAGGAGGAGGAGGAAGAGGAGGAGGAGGAGGAGGAGGAGGAGGGGGAGGAGAGGGGAGGAGGGAGGAGGAGGAGGAGGAGGAGGAGGAGGAGGAGGAGGAGGAGGGGGAGGAGGAGGAGGAGGAGGAGAAGAGGAGGAGGAGGAGGAGGAGGAGGGGAGGAGGAGGAGGAGGAGGAGGAGGGGGAGGAGGAGGAGGAGGAGGAGGAGGAGGAGGAGGAGGACGGGGGGGGGAGTCATGGATCCAGGTCGTGGACGGTGCCCACCGCAATGGCAGGCAACCGGTCCACGGGAGGAAGCGGGCCCGAAGGCGCGCGCGCCGACGAGCAGGGGACAGGCAGCTACCTCGTCGCCCAGCGACTTGCCTCCAGCCGACAGGGCGTGGTGCGTTAGGGCGGAGATCGGTTCACCTCGTCACCGCGAGGTACTTCCCGATTACCAACCCCTGCCCAATCAGGTGGCATGCGCAACTGGGCTTGTTTCGCAGGGTGAACGGGCGCGCGGCCACCATGGGACTTACGGGCCACATGGCCCCGCCTCTCAACCAACTGCGCAAACCCCCGCGCCTGGTACTCAGATCCATGTCGCGGATCGTTTTTAACGCCGCTGCGGCGGGCAGGATGCCACGCAACTGGTTCTATAAGGCACGAGCCGGTTTAGCTGCCCCCAGTCGCCGCATGCAAAAGACATCGACGGTGTGCCCCGAGGAATGTGTCGCGCCGACACCATGAGAACTGGTGCCAAGCCCCCACCCTCGAGGCGGAAGAGGAGGAGGAGGAGGAGGAGGAGGACGAGGAGGAGGGGGACGAGAGGGAGGAGGAGGTGGAGGAGGGAGGAAGGATGGGGGAGGGGGAGGATGAGTCGCACACGCGCCTTCATTCAAACTCAAGCGATTGCTATTTGGCCCCTCGATCCAATTGGGCCGCGCACGCGCATTCCTTCCATCGCCGCGCTACGACGCCTCGACAGCGCCCATGCTGAACCGCAAAAGTGCGCGCGTCTGCGGGGACTCAACGCAACGTATTATGAACATGCGCGCTCGCCAGAATAACCCTTATCGGGCGATAATAAACGCCCTTGGGTAGTAAAGTTAACGGTTCCCCACGGGGATACGTAAACAAGGATTTTCCTGGGGGAGGTAAGTTGCGATGATGATGATGATGATGATGACGATGATGATGATGATGATGATGATGATGATGATGATGAATATGTCGATGGTGATCCTGGGCGCTCCACACAAGGCTGACACGAGAGATTTTTTTTGCCAGCAGGCGCGCGGCGCAAGGCTGACTCGAGAGATCTCGAGGCTCGCGGCTATACAACTTGCTCGCGCGATACATCGCCGATGCATAGGTATGCCTGTCCCCCCCTATCGCTGCCCTTGGGGCGAATAGGCTCGGCGCCTCGAAGAGGCTCGAAAGCTTGGAGTCTCGGAGGCTCGGGGAAGTCTGGGCCTGGGCAGCTGCGGGGGCAGAGGGGGGGGAGGAGGAGGAGGAGGAGGAGGAGGAGGAGGAGGAGGAGGCGGAGGAGGAGGAGGAGGATGAGGAGGAGGAGGAAGGGCCACGAACCGTGTGAGGGGTGCGCTAAACAAGTAATTCACTTAACTAACCAACTAACTCCAATGCTCTGCCTGCTCGAAAATCGCATGCGCAATCAAAATCCAATCGGTCTCTATGGCCCTGCCACACGTTCCTGGATCGTGAACGGCTAAGAAAATAAAAACCCCATGGCCCTGCCGCACGGCCGTAACGTGGGCAAACTGAACTGGTGAGAACCCCACAACCCTGTCACACGCTCGTGACTGCGGAAGCTAATGTGGCTCAGCGTTTTTGATGCTGTTGCTAATCGACATGATATGATAGCAAATTCGATCCCCGCTTTCCCGTGGATTACCAAGTTCGGCCCCCGTGCCTTCCCCACAGATAGATCCCTGTGGTCGGGGATACAAAAAAAGGGGGAAGGAGGGGGGGGACTTTATTATCGCCCGTTCTGGGTTAATTTTCGAATGTGTCGTACTTGTTATACTCGAGGTTTGCCACGATTTGCGAATCGAGGAAACGTATCACATCCCAAAACCACATTTGTCAGATTGGTTCTGCATTCTCGGACTTTTCCTGAAATGCTTCCTTCGCTAGGTGGCTTCCCAATGTCTGGCCTCAGAATGCTGGGTGCATTATGGTAGTCCTGGCCCGTATTTGACCGCTCGCGCCCGAAACAAGAACAACCGCAACGGCAACAGGATGTAGAATGCACGCCGGTCGCTTCAGCTACGAGCGTGAAAACTGTTCGACGATGGCGCTTTTCACGACGATCATGAAACGTGTGGAGATCCTGCACGGGGCCAAAGTGAACCACCAGCACTGACCAGGCAGTGCATCCTGGAGGAGGGCGGTAGAGGAGGAAGGGAGAGAGACACTGGAGCGGAAGGATGGCGAGGGAAAGTGAGAATGGGAGGAGAAAGAGGAAGAGTGGCGGGGAATGAGTACGATAGGGATGAAGGGAACACCTCCTCATACGCAAGGCGCGCAGCGGCCGCGAGGATCTTGCCAACGATGCCCGCTTTCAGCGTGCTGTCGGCGCAAAAGCTAACCTGCGGGCTGTAAATCATTGCTTTAACCGCCTGTGTCACCCCGTCGTCCTTCGACTCATCCTCCGCCACGTGTCTTTCTCGTGTGACTGGTCCTCCGTCCCCTCCTGCATTCAGGTCCGCCCCCTCCACCCACTCCCTCATCTTCATCATCTGTCTCCTCGTCTTTCCCGCCTCTGTCTCCGCCGTCACATCATTTTACTCATTCCCGCTCCGCTCTCTCCTCATGATGTTTTCATCTTCCTCATCCGCCATGGACTCCCCACCCTCATCCTCAGTATTCTCCGTATGACTTCACTCCTTGTTTATCCCCCTCCAGTATCTGCTCCAAATCCCACCAGCCCTCTGGGCGTCGGTGGTTTAACGAGTTTCCTCTTCCACCCCTCCCTCTTCCCCTTCGGGGAGGGGTTTACCCCTCCCCCTACCCCCTCCCCACTGACCTGGACAGGGGGTTCCGCGGCGCGTTGGAGCGCCCAAGATGGCCCAAGACGGCTCCAAGAGGGCCTCAGGGAGCCCAAGATACCCTCCAAGATGGCTCAAGATAGCGCAAGATGCCTCAAGATGGTCCCCATGATGTTCCAAGACGTTCCAAGAACTCTCCAAGACGGTTCCAAGTGCCCACAAGAGCATCATTAGGATGCATCCAAGAGGCCAAAATGCTTCCAAACCCCAGGGAAATCAATGTTTTTGGTGTTCTCACTTTTTCGCTTGCGATGCACATCCGAGGCGTCAAGATGGCTCCAAGATGGCTCAAGATAGCTCCAAGAAGGGCCCAAGAGAGCCTCAGGATGGCTCCAAGAGCGGCCACGAGCGCTCCAAGAGCGATCCAAGAGGGGTCCAGGAAGCGATTTTTGGAGTTCCTGGGGGGGGGCTCTAATTAAGGAACCCTACTTCCTTGGCCGATGTCCTCCACGATGGCCGCAAGAGGCCCCCAGGATGCCCCAAGAGGCCGCAGGATGGCCCCAAGATGGCCCCAAGAGGCCCCCCAAGAGGCCCCCAGGAGGCCCCCAAGAGACCCCCAAGAGGCCCCAAGAGACCCCCCAGAGGCACCCAAGGGGCAAAGATGGCCCCAAGAAGCGCCCAGGAGGCCCCCTAAGGCCCCAAGATGGCCCCAAGAGGCCCCAAGAGGCCCCCAGGAGGCCCCAAAGAGGATCCCGAACGGCCCACAGAGGCCCCCCCGAGGCACCCAAGACGCCGAAAAGCCCCTCAGGACGACCCTCTACTCGCCTGGGCGTCGTTTCTGGACGGGCTGGTGGGGATACGCGAAGCGTCTAGAATTCTCTATCTGCTGGCGACTCGTGAAAAAGCGGTGCAAGCCGTGCAAGGTAATGATGATAATGCCAATCGGTAAGCTTGACACTCGTGCGGCTGGATTGGGGCCCGATGCACGCATGACAAGAGTCGCGATAGCATGAACAATTGCGCCAGGGAAAATCCGATTCGGCGGCAAGCACGTGAAAAGCTAGAGCCAGGGGCAAGAGAACCCAAGACGTCTGAAGCGGCATCATGCGAGCGGGAGGCCCGGGAATGGTCGAAATCGGGTGGGATATTCTACCTGGAATCGAGCATCCAGGAATCTAGCCGCCTACCGAACTCCGCGGGCCACTCCACCAACTCCACATCCCAACAACACGGCCGCCGACTGAAATCGGCGGCACTCTTGTCATCTGATCACGCAACTTCCGCGAGGATCCCTTCGGTGCACGCATCGGCGGAGCAAACAAACCGGCCTGCCAGTATACTCGCATGCTCGTCCCCTGGCGTGCCACCCAGAGCGGGCACCGCGATGTGCACTCCTCCTGTGGAGCACTCCTCATTTTGAGGTGGCCAGCGGGTATGGGCCGGTTGGGCCCCGAGAAAGTCGGTCAAGAAGAATTGACGGGCCCGGAAAAACGGCCTCCTTGAGACATGAAAATCTCAAAATCCTCCCGAACCCAGAACCAAAAATCTCAACTCCGTCCATGCTAGCCAGAACCAATGTTGGTCCACCTCCCAGCTGACGCCAACTCCTCCTCCTCGTCCTCGTCCTCCGTCGCCTCCTCGTCCTCCTCCTCTTCCCACTCCTCCTCCCGTGTGTACTACCCGTTGACTTCCATCCGGCGGAGGAAGCCACCACCAAGAAGATGAACGAGATGACGAAGCCAGCGGCGCCGGCACAAGCCGACACGAAGCCTGAGGCATGGGGCCGGGGGCACACGGGAGAACACCAGCACATCCTCACGCTCTGTTGGAAGCCTGGAAATTGGAACCAACACCAATTCAGGGGTTGCTCCCACCAGGGGAAGATGATCGTAGATTTCGGTTTTTGGTTCAATTTTTTGGGCCACATAACAAGCCAAGAGATGACCACCATCACCGAGATCGGTGTCGTCCTCTTTGGTGGAGGCAAACCGCCAATATTGGTGTTGGTACCAGCCACAAACGCAGGCGCCTGTGTGTTTTTGCGCGGTCACTGGATGCTGCTAAACTCGCTGGCTGCGTGCGTGGTCCAGGGTGCCCCGCCGTGGTGTCCTGTGGTGTCCCGTTGGTGTCCCGTCTGTGTTCCGTCGGCGGTGGGCGAACGGTGGCCAAGGGTGTCCCGCCTTGGTATCGATACCGCATTTGAGGATAAGATCGACAATGGGATCGTTAGAACGGATGGACCGAATTATCCAAAGTGAGATCGACAGTGCGGTTGTTTGTGCTATCGGTTGTGAGATCGATCGTGAAATTGATCGTGAACTTGTTAAGACAATCGGTCGTGATACCGATAATGAAGTCAAAAGCGAGATATGTAGTGATATATAAATTATGAGAACGATAGTGAGATCGAGTGTGATCGATCGAGTGTGATCGAACCTGTGATCGATGTTGGGAACGATGGTGTGGTCGATAATGTGATCGACCTCGCCATCGATTGTGAAATCGGATCAATGGTTTGTCTTGGTTCTTCATCTACCCGTCACTCATCGCATTGCAACCAACGCGGCCAGCGCGATCAGTACAGCGGCCACAACGACCATTGCTACCGCAGCTGCGGGGTCCAAGCAAGCCAGACGCACCATCCTTTCTTCCGCCTCTTCGTCATCACGCGTTGTCGCTAATCACCAACATCGTCATCATCGTATCGTCACCACCGAGGGCGCTTCACCAACATCGTCATCATCACACCGATCGCATTCGCCAGCAACTGGCTCGTTCCCCCCGCACCCCAGATCGAATTGTAAACACCGATTTGATGGTATATACACCGGTGGCATTGAATATTCCCTGGTCAAAGTAAGTTATTCCTAGGTCTCTTTTTCTAAATCGTGAGGAATCTTACTCGTCGAAAGAAAATCATCGTAGAGGCCTCTACGAGGCCCCCAAGAGGCCTCTAACAAGCTCCTAAGAGGCCCCTTAAGAGGCCTCTAAGAAGCATTTACGAGGCCTCTGCGAGCCCTCTGTGAGGCTCCTGAAAAGCCTCTGCGAGGCTCCTTCATTGCCTCTGCGAGGCTCCTCGGATTCCTTAGGATTTCGCTTCTGGAACCTAGCATTCTTCGGCACTCCACACTCCTCTTCCCTTCTCCACCCTCCTCCACCTTCGTCGGCGCAGTTCTGCAGTCATCAGCACTCCGCCCTCATCTTCGGCACTCCTCTGCACTCCACCCTCATCGGTACACATTGGCACCCCACCCTCATCGGCACTCCTTGGCACTCCACCATCCTCGGCATTCCTTAGCACTCAACTCTACTCTGCACGCATCGGCACTCCACCCTCCTCCTCGGCACTCTTCGGCACTCCACCCTCCTCCTCGGCACTCCTCAGCACTCCACCTTCCTCGGCACGCCTGGGCATTCCAACCTCCTCGGCACTCCACGCTACCCCCTTTTAAAAAAATGTTGCCCGGCTCAGCAACTGCTGTGTTTGTATGGAGGCGATATTGTATCGAGGGTGT
>CAUYUJ010002236.1:0-22500 GCA_963575745.1 Prorocentrum cordatum | reverse complement strand
GCAGAACAAATTGTAGGAAGTCACGAACCAAATGTTCCTACATGTCAAATGTGCGAATGCATCGAGCGAAAACTACGCAGCGAATTGTAGGAACACGCGAACCACGATGTCCTACAATTGGTTTGGCCACGAGGCACTCCCACCTACAATGCCGAAACCTACGTCGCCGTTACCTACATCGCCGTTAGCGCGTCTACGGAGTATTGCACGAGATAAAAGGTGAATTCTTTTTCGCGACAATACGTTTCAGCCAACGGAAAGTCGCCCTGCCCCCACGATGTCAGAACGGTGCGAAGCCCGAGCGACCAAGCGCAATCTCTCTGGACCCTCCCTTATTGTCACAACGAACGAGACTTCGCCCAGTTCCAAGGGGTGGTGAATATTTGCAGGGATGTGGGAGCTAGAGTGCGGTTTGCATTCGAACTCAGCTCCAGGCATCTCCTGCACCGTCTTGTAGACGTGAACAGGTCCGAGACCAACAAGGTCTGGAATGTATTCAAATGAGCGACTGACCGGTTGGCAGGTTGGGGTAAGGTGGGGGTTTCGTCGCTTAGCGTCTGGGTGCAATGGCACTTCAGCGAGCAAATTTCACAGATCTGCCGTACCAGCAATACTCTTCCACTGAGCTGTGATCTGTGTCGCACGCGTAGACGCCAGTCGGAAGAAGTAGGTAGAAACATGAAGTAGGAAGGCGGCTGAAATAGATTGGGGTCAGGCCCGCCCAGAGAGTAACAAAACGCAACAAAAGCAGATCGGTTATTGAAGTAGGAAGGCGCTTGAAGTAGATTTGGTTCTGGGAATCCAAAATACCTACTTTCAACGACTGGCGTGTAGCCGCTTGGGCCCGGAGCCCTCAGAGAGCTAGGCCACCTGCAGGTCTCGCAGAGTCGTGCAGGGCCAGTCAATTGCGACGCCGCCGAAGGCCCCGCCGCCCGTGGGGGATGGAGGGGGGGGAGGAGGAAGAGGAGGAGGAGGAGGAGGAGGAGGAGGAGGAGGAGAGGAGGAGGAGGAGGAGGGGGAGGAGGAGAGGAGGAGGAGGAGGAGGAGGAGGAGGAGGAGGAGGAGGAGGAGGAGAGGAGGAGGAGGGGAGGAGGACGGAGGAGGAGGAGGAGGAGGTGGAGGAGGAGGAGGAGGAGGAGGAGGAGGAGGAGGAGGAGGAGGAGGGGGGGGGGAGGAGGAGGAGAGAGGAGGAGGAGGAGGAGGAGGAGGAGGAGGAGGAGGAGGAGGAGGAGGAGGGACGGAGGAGGGGGAGGAGGAGGAGGGGGAGAAGGGGGAGGAGGAGGAGGAGGAGGAGGAGGAGGAGGAGGAGGAGGAGGGGGAGGAGAAGGCCGGGGGGGAGGAGTGGGAGGGGGAGGAGGAGGAGGAGGAAGGGGAGGAGGAGGAGGAGGAGGAGGAGGAGGAGGGGAGGAGGAGGAGGAGAGGAGGAGGAGGAGGAGGTGGAGGAGAGGAGGAGACGGAGGAGGGGGAGACGGAGGAGGGGGAGGAGGAGGAGGAGGGGGAGAAGGGGGAGGAGGAGGAGGAGGAGTAGGAGGAGGGGGAGAGGAGGAGGAGGAGGAGGAGGAGGAGGAGGAGGGAGAGGAGGAGGAGGAGGAGACGGAGGAGGGGGAGGAGGAGGAGGGGGAGAAGGGGGAGGAGAACAGGAGGAGGAAGAGGGGGGAGAGGGAGGAGGAGGAGGAGGAGGAGGAGGGAGGAGGAGGAGGAGGAGGAGGAGGAGGAGGAGGAGGAGGAGGAGGAGGAGGAGAGGAGGAGGAGGAGGTGGAGGAGGAGGAGGAGGAGGAGGAGGAGGAGGAGGAGGAGGAGGAGGAGGGGTAGGAGGAGGGAACGGCATTCTCTCCGTCACATCGTCTTCAGTTCTACTCGCCGCAGCATCAAACATCGTCGGGAAGGCGGTCTGGGCGTTTCGCCCGAAAGTTCCTGACTGCGGGTGGCCCTGGAGATCACGGAGGGTCGTCTCCGTGTCTTGGCGGCGCGCAGAGGGGGTCGGGAGAGGGGGGAAGGCCTCTTAGAAGCACCCCTGCTTATGAGAAGGCCCCGGGCCTTCTCTGTAGATGTGGGGCCGGCGACTTCTGAGAAGCAGCCTCCTTGGAAGAAGCCTTCCCCCCTCCCCCTACCCTTGATTGCGCGCCGCCAAGTGTCGCACCCGCGCATGCTACATCCTCGCGTGCTTTCCACGGGCGATGCCTCCACTGAGAGTGCCCTTGCCTGCTCCGGGCGCGGGGTGGCCCGGCCTGCCCGGTTCGTCGCCAGCGAGCGGCGGCAGGCACGGCTCAGAACCCGCGGCGCGCCCCATGGGATCCTCACCATTTCAGCTCAAGTTGGCCACACGCGCACAGGGAGCGTGTAGCTCAACCTCAGGACTCGGGCTAAGACTCTTGCCAGGAGGCGACCTGGGACGGGAGGGATGTGGTCCAGCATCAATAGTCGAGTCGTCCACCACCCCCGCGGGGCGTGCCAGCAGTCTCCTCTGAGGTCCTTATTGATCTCATGAAGATTCGTCATCATCTTCCTCCTAAAAACCTCCCCTCTCGTCGTCATCGTCCTCCTCCTCCTCCTCCTCATTCTGCCATCTCGCCCTCCTGTCACTGTTTTTCCTGCTCCCCCGCCTCATCCTGCGCCTTGATTAATCGTCGGCCCTCCTCCTCCGAGAAGCCCCCCCTCCACTTCATCCTCCTGGTGCTGCCCCTCAAGGTCATCCACCGCCCTGGCCGCCCCCGGAACCTCCTCGTCCTCCACCCTTCTCCACATTATTTTGCTGTTGATGCTCCTCATCTTGGCATAAAAGAAACGGGCGCTGGATCCGGGGACCTACCCTCAGACCAGCCGTTCCGACCCGTTCTTGAAGCCCCAAGGTCACCTCAAAGACCTGTGAGCCTGAAAACGGCAAACAAATCCCCAGGCCGTCTCCCTCAGGACCCTTCTCCTCTTAGGTCGGGCATGTCCCCCTACAGGCGGATCTTGGAGAACAAATGACAAATAGTCAAAAGGTACCCCAAAATTGTCAAACGTTGTTTTCTTGTTAAAATCGTCCCCAGACTATGTTTGACTATTTTTGAGAATTCCTCGTGTAGAAGCACACGCCCGACTCAACCCGTCTCCTCCATGACGTCTCCTCCTCCTCCTCCTTTCCGTTCTCTGCCCGCGCGCATGCAGTCTCGAAAAGGTCGATGTACTGCTCCCAGAAGTCGTAGGCGACCCCCTGCAGCCAGCAGCGCATGCCGTCCGAGTCGTCCTCGTCGCAGAACTTGCGGGTCGCCTGCGCGACAGCGAGGCAAGCGCGAGAGGGGGCCGGAGCTGTTCGCCATATCTCAAGATGTGATTATTGTTGCTGCTTAGTCGCCACCGACTCCCTTAATTGTCTTTCCTCTTCTGTGTTTCCGATGTCCTCACTCTTCCTCGTTCAGACTCGCTCATGCTCTGTCTCGCGCGCACTCAGACTCACTCATACTCAAACTTACTCACGCTCAGACTGCATTGCACGCCGAGCCACTCAGACTCATATTCGATCACAGCAAACCTCACTCGCAGTTGGAACTTGGAGGCTCCTCTGTATTCAGGACAGATTGTGAGGACGCCGCAGCCGATTCGCTGGCGTCAGCACCCCACGGGGGAACCGCCAGGGGTGGTTGCACTGCCTCGTTCGCAGCCGCACTGAGGAGATGCACGAGGCGGTTTGCCTGCTTGGTTGCCGGCACTCCTCAGATGTCAGAACAGCCGATGAGGATGTATCAGCCCACTCGCTCCCGTCAGCACCCCAAGGGGAAACAACGCCCGGGGCAGTTGCACTGCTGCAACAGGATGTGAGGGTGTTTCCAAAACTAGACCTAACATTATGTTTCGTTTTGTTGTTGTATTGCTGTTCGTTGTGCTCTCCCTGTTGTCCTGTTCCTCCCTGCCAGAACGAAAATGAAAGCACAGTCGAGACCCATCAAAACAGCGTTTAGGCCCAGCCCCGGATGTCGCAAAGGGCTTGCCTTTTTGGTGGCACAGTCTCCTGTGCGCAGCAGATCGTGGGGATGCTTCAAGCGGTGTACCTTTTTCGTGGCCCAGGTCATCTGTTTTCGGAACAGATTGGAAGGGGCCCCAGGACACACAAATAAATACACACAAATAAACAGATTCCCCATATTTTCCGATATTTTCTGGGTTTCTGTCTTCCCCCCCACTTTCCATAGTTTCCCATATTTTCTGGGGAATCGAAAATTAATTGTGTCTGTGTGTTTCTTCCCTCCTGAGAGGTGCTGGCCTTGCCACCCCTGGGGGGGGGCGCCAAGACCCGTCCGCGCCCAGATTGCTGGGACGCCGAAGGCGGTGTGCCCGTGGGGGCCAGCCTACTACTCAGCCTGCACAGCCAGACTGTGAGGATGTCGTGAGCGAGGCGCTGGCTTCAGCGCGCCAAAATCAGGGGGACGTAAGACCTGGGTACAGGGGACTCGGAAATACCCGACGAGGTCGTCAAAAAAATGACGAGGCCGAGCCTGCATTTTGACGAGGCCTCCCGCTGCAGACATCCCACGAAACTCCTCCTCGTCAAAATCCGAGGCGCGGTCGTCAAAAAACGATGGCGAACCCGAGTCCTGGCAAACCCGGGTCTTACGCTCCCCCGACAAAAGGAAGACGCCAGGAAGCATTATCGGATCGGCGCTGGACCCCCCCTCCCTGGCGCGCTCCGCGCGCCAGGGAGGCGCCGCCCCAGGGCCCCAGAGGATGTCTCAAACCCGGCGGCGGCTTCAATTTCTGCGGATGTCTCAACCCCGGCCGACGGCTGCAGTCTCCGAAGAGGGAAGCCGCCAACGGGTAGAACCCTCGCCCGTTCGCTGCCAGGTTGTGGGGATGTCTTGAGCGACGCGAAGCACAACAAAAACAACAACTGGAGGCTTGGAAATGGGCACCAACACCAAAACAGGGGCTGGCCTCTACCGGGGGATAACGATCCTAGATTTCGGCTTTCCACGAAACCCGAATGTTACCACCATCGCCCAGATCGGGATCATCTTTCCTCGGTGGAGGCACACAGCCAGTATTGGTGTTGGTGTCAACCTCGAAACCCCCGAAACAAAAGCATACCGATTATGAAAACAGGAAGGTGCTTGAAGCAGATTGGGATCGATCGGGGAGTCCAGGAACACATTCATTCAACGACCAGCGTGTAATTATGAAACCCTGGGACCCTGATCTGCAACGTGTCCTGAAGATCCCTGTACCCGCACACAGATCGTGCACATCCCAAGTCCCCCCCCCCCGATCCCACGCAAAAGCGAAGGGAGGTGCACATCGGACATTCCGACCCCCCACGATCCTTCTGCAACAAGCGCAAGTTGGTGGACACCGGCTGATCTTCACAGCGACGCAACACTCGCCATCCTAGACGATGAACACGATTCGGCGCGCATCTGCTGATCTTCGCACCCATACACCCCTCATGTCCCTTGCAAAAATCCATCGGCGGACACCGGCTGATCCTCACAACGGTCCAACACTCACCATCCTATGTACACAAACCAGCCGGTGCACATCTGATGACTTTGGCAGCCGTCCAAAAGTTCACGATCCTTTGCATCAACTACAATATGGTGGACATCGGCTGATCCCCACATCGCGCTCCCGGGTTTCCCAAACGTTCCCAGGCGCTCCCGGGGGCTCCCCAAGCGCTCCCAAGCTCGCCGTCGCCACCAGTAGCAACAGCATCCACGCCCTCATCTCCACCGTCCTCGTCGCAAAAGGAGGCGTCAAGGAGCAGATGAACCAGTTCGTGTTGACGTGTTCAGATTGTTGAGGTCGGTCTCGTAGGTAGGGAAAGAAGCAAGACTCAGGCACGCCTCAAGGTCGAACCGAAACGGCCCAACTGTTCCGACGGTGCAGAGGATGCACGACTGTGTTGACGCGATCAGGGGATACGTCGATCTGATGGCAGGGGCTTCGGGCGGGGGGGCATGAACTGCTGCAGCCAATGTGTTGACCCTAACACCCTAACGCCCTAACCGGCGCAAAGTGATACAGTGGAGGTCAGTCCACAAGAAACCTTCCACAAGAAATTCAACCCTGAGACCCCAGGACGTCCAGTGATTTTTGGTGTGGGAACGTCACGCTCTCCATCGCAAAACCATCGAAACCCAGGAAACGCAGGGAACCCTGGAGGCAAGCAGGGTGTCTCTTGGCATGGGCCCCCACTGTAGGAACAGGAGGGGCTCCCCCCCGAACCCTCTCCGGCGAAGAGGGGGGAGGGGGACGGGTCCGAAACTTTTGCCCACCCCCTTCGAAAGGTTTTTTTGTTACCCCTTCGAAAGGGATGGGGGTAAATGAGCTCCGAAGCTCGCGCTCTTTCCCGGAGCTGTCTCGACTGGTCTCACCTCCGAGACCGGGAGGGAGAACAGTCACGAGCGGCGAACGTGTCCATGTCCACGCCCTCGCGGTCTGGACCCTGGAGCGCGATGCACTGGGTGCGCGGCCGCACGGGCGCGTTCCGCGCGGGCCATCCGCGAAAGTTCGCCCCGCTCCGTGGGGTCGCTGCCCAAGGGCCCAGCCCGCGAGTCCGCAGGAATGGATAGCGTGGAGGGGCAGCGCGGCCGCCACGCGTGAGGGTCACTCTCCTCCTGGCCGCCGCGCAACCGCTCTCCGTCTCCTCGTCCGCTCTCCTCTTGCCTCCTCCCGCCCTCCCCCTCCTCCTCCTCCTCCTCCTTCGCATTCTCTCTCCTCCTCTGCTCCCTCTCCACTCATCCCTCGCCCCTCCTTCTCCCTTCCTCTCAGCCGCTTCCTGCTCCCTCCTGACTCATCCTGCCTCCTCCCTCCTCCGCAATCGCCGACATTCACAAGACCCATGCAATCCAATGATGACTATTCCTCCTCCCCCTTGAACTCCACCCCCTCCTCCTCACGGCGGAGGCAAGTTTTGATGGTGATCAAAAGGATATTGCCCTTCTCTACACTCCTCTTCTGCCCAACCCTGCCTCGATGGCGTCCACGTAGCCCTGGTTGCCAACGATACCGACGTTGAACAGCAGGCCACTGCCGTCGGCAACAGTCCTGGAGGCCGGGCAAGAGTGTTTATTTTCCATTGCGGTTCTCGCCATCTCTTCGATTGATGCTCTAGTCAGACTCCATGTAATCAATGGCGGCGCCATTATCCACAAACTATCATGAACAAGTTGATGCAATATGGCAGCAAACGCTCATGGGGAAACCCAAATGAAGAAGGAGGGGGAGTGATCTTTGATTCCTTTTCCCCGCAAATCCCATGAACTGGTAGAAACTAACCGTCTTCGCAGGGCCGGGCAATCCTCGCACATTGCTCCAGGCTGCCTCTTTAACACCAGCGAAATCCAACAGCATGCCCCAGTCGAAGGAGGGGCCTTCGTGATATGACGGTTCCTTCCCACATCAAGCGGGGGACTGGCGACGGTGGAAGATTGGAGGCTGGACTAGGATCTGGGAGTTTGGGGAAGGGGAAGAGAGAACCCAGAATCCGACGATGTGATTTTTTCCCACATGTTTCGTGGGGTTATAGTTTTTCTCTGCCGCGCCGCACCCGCGTCTCCTCACCTCCCCTCCTCCCCTTCTCCTTCTCGCAAAGCGTGGCAGGCGTGGCACTTCCTCGACACCAGAGGGGGTGCGCTGGGGGTGGGGGCCCTGTGCGTTTCGGGCTCGCAAAGCGTGGCAGGAGTGGCATTTCCTCGACGCCACAGGGGGTGCGCTGGGGGTGGGGGCCCACGCGGTCTCTATACGAGCCAATGTCGCAGGACCTAGCAGGCGTGGCATTTCCTCGACGCCACAGGGGGTGCGCTGGGGGTCGGGCCCACCGCGGTCTCTATACGCGCCAATGTCGCAGGGCCTCGCAGGAGTGGCATTTCCTCGACGCCACAGGGGGTGCGCTGGGGGTGGGGGCCCACCGCGGTCTCTATACGCGCCAATGTCGCAGGGCCTAGCAGGAGTGGCATTTCCTCGACGCCACAGGGGGTGCGCTGGGGGTGGGGGCCCACCGCGGACGCGCGCAATGTCGCAGGGCCTGGCATTTCCTCGACGCCCAGGGGGTGCGCTGGGGGTGGGGGCCCACCGCGGTCTCTATACGCGCCAATGTCGCAGGGCCTAGCAGGAGTGGCATTTCCTCGACGCCACAGGGGGTGCGCTGGGGGTGGGTGCCCACCGCGGTTTCTATACGCGCCAATGTCGCAGGGCCTAGCAGGCGTGGCATTTCCTCGACGCCACAGGGGGTGCGCTGGGGGTTGGGGCCCACCGCGGTCTCTATACGCGCCAATGTCGCAGGGCCTAGCAGGAGTGGCATTTCCTCGACGCCACAGGGGGTGCGCTGGGGGTGGGGGCCCACCGCGGTCTCTATACGCGCCAATGTCGCAGGGCCTAGCAGGCGTGGCACTTTCTCGACACCAGAGAGGTGCGTTGCAAGCTCCCAGGGCGTGGCAGGCGTGGCATTTGCTCGACGCCACAGGGGGTGCGCTGGGGGTGGGGGCCCTGTGCGTTGCAGGCTCCCAGGGCGTGGCAGGCGTGGCATTTCCTCGACGCCACAGGGGGCTTGACAGCAGAGAGGGTACGTAGGTAGCGTCGTACGGCCCCAAGAGGGCCCCACGACGCTCAGTACGCTCAGTACGACGACGCTTGTTTGTCTGGTTGGTCTGGTTGGCGTGGTCTGGTTGGTCTGTTCTTGTTGGTCTGGTCTAGTTTGTGTGCTTGGTTGGCCTGGTTGGCTCGTGTGGTTAGTCTGGCTGATTCTGGCTGTGGTTCTTGGCATGACTAATATGGATGGTCTGGCTGGTCTGCTTGATTGGCCTGGCTGGCTGGCCTGATTACTTTGGCTGGTTATGGCTGGAACGAATTATCTGGCTGGTCTGGTCAGTCAGGCTGGTCTGGCTGATCTGGCTGGTCTGGTCAGTCTCTCGTCAGGATGGCGAAGCGAGATGTGACATGGATTGTGAACACACGTGACATGAAATAAATATGTGGGGTTTCTCGGTAGCGTAATTCAAATCGCGGCCCCAGAGCTTCGGACCCCCTATCAAGGGACAAGTTCTCGCCCTGGGTCCACTCTGGATGGTCCCTGGGGCCAGAACACGGCCCCTGGAGGGCGGCACGGAGGAACAGTCGCAAGGAAAAGCGACGCCGCCACCGCCAGCGCGAGGAACCAAGGGGGGGTTCTCCTCGTTTCGTGGCCCCCCCTCCCCGCTCGACACATCCCACACCGCCACATCGGGGGGGCATCATGGACCTCTACTGGAGAAAGAACACAAAAGTGCATCAACATCGACCTTCGACGGGCCGCGCGGAGTTCTTGAATCTGCGCGTGACCCCCCCGGAGCGCGCCACGGGGGGCGCTGGAGGCGCCGCCAAAGGGGCCTAGAACCGACCCCAAAAATCCGCGCGGACCGTCGAAAAAACATGCGTCTTGAACTATAATTACTCCTCGATGTTTGCTGGAAAGGGTGCCGCTTTTCCTTCCTCCTACGCCGGGGCTGAACAAAACCACGCCGCCAGAGATCCTCGGGAACGCACGACTCTGGGTCAGCACAAACCCGGGTCGGCCAAAAACCCTGTCGTGAAGCCAGCACGGCCGCTCAGTAACTCCCAAGCCCGGGCTTCGGAAGGTGGAGAGGGGGAATCGGCACCCACGTGGCTCCGAAACCCGCGTCAGCCAGAGGGGAGCACTCTGATCTCCGTTACGTGGGCCCCGAGATCTCAGACGAAGCCAGGACGAAGCCCGCGGCCTTCTCCATGTCTTTGCCAGCGGGCTTTCTTCGGTAGGTTGGTAGATCAGGCCGTGTGTTTGTGTATGCTACATAAACCCTCCCCTCCCCATCGAGCCTCGGTGGGACTGGAGGTGGGTGGGGCAGCGATACAGAGCATACAGTGGAGGCCAGTTCACAAGAAACCTTCCACAAGAAGCCCAACCCTGAGACTCCAGGACGTCCATCGATGTTTGGTGTGGGAACGCCACGCTTTCTACAGCAAAACCATCGAAACCCAAGAAACCCTGGGGACCCTAGAGGCGAGCAGGGTGTTTCTTGGCATGGGCTCTAGCGTTAGGTCGGGCATGTCCCCCTGCAGGATGATGATGGGCGTATCCTCCTTTATACACAGTCTGGACATATATATATATATATGTGTATAAACACACATATGTATATATACACATATACATATACATGTGAATTAGATGTAATGTGCGATTCCTCTTTGTGTCTATAGAATGGCAACAAAAGAATCAAACATCGCCCCCATACTAGTTTTCTGACTATGTTTGAGTACTCCGGATTTCGTAATAAAAGGGAGGGGGTCTCATTTCGGGGGGGGTCTCTTCCAGGCTATCTTGGAGGGCCTGGGGGGGTCTGGGGACGATGTTTTGGAGGGTTCTCCCACGGGGGGGGGTCTGAAATGGCTTGTCTTGGAGGGTCCAGACCCCCTCCCTTTTATTACGAAATCTGGAGTACTATTTTTCTGACTATGTTTGACTATTCCTTCTGTAGAGGGACATGCCGCGCCCGACCGAACTCTGGCGTCAACCAGCGGCACGCCTCTCGAGGCCCTCGCCAGCGCGAGCGCGCATCCGTCGCAGCGGCCAAACTCACGTGGCCTGCGGCGTGCATCCCGGACACCGCACTCGTGCGCGAGGCGGCGGTCGAGGCGGGGGTGGACTACTCCAGATGTCGTAATAAAAGGGAGGGGGTCTGGACCCTCCAAGACAAGCCATTTCAGACCCCCCCCCCGTGGGAGAACCCTCCAAAACATCGTCCCCAGACCCCCCCAGGCCCTCCAAGATAGCCTGGAAGAGACCCCCCCCGAAATGAGACCCCCCTCCCTTTATTACGAAATCTGGAGTACGGCTTCCAGAGCTACTGTTAGGTCGGGCATGGCCCCCTACAGGCACATGTTCGGCGACAAATGAAAATCCCACCAGCCCTTTAGGGCGTAGGTGGTCTAGGGAGTTTCCTCTGCCAACCCCCTTCTTCCCCTTCGGGGAGGGGTTTACCCCTCCCCTTACCCCTCCCCACTGACCTGGACGGGGCCGGTCGCGAGGTGTCAGAGCGTCCAAGATGGCCCAAGACAGCTCCAAGAGCGAACAGGCGAGAAAACACAAAACATTGATTTTACCTAGGTTTTGGAAGGATTTTGGCATCTTGGGGGGGTCCAAGAGGCGACTCGAGGCACTCTGGAGGGGCGGGGCTAATAAGGAACCCCCCCTTCTTTGATAGATCTCCTCCAAGATGGCCCAAAGAGCGCCCCGAAGGCTCCCAAGAGCGCCCCAAGAGCGCCTCAAGAGGGCCCCAAGAGACCCCAAGAGGCCCCCAAGAAGCCTCCAAGACGTTGCCAAGAGACCCCCAAGAGGCCCCAAGAGAGTCCAAGATGACCCAAGACGGCTCCAAGAGCGAAAAGGCGAGAAAACACAAAACATTGATTTTACCTAGGTTTTGGAAGGATTTTGGCCTCTTGGGGGGGTCCAAGAGGCGACTCGAGGCACTCTGGAGGGCCGGGGCTAATAAGCAACCCCCCCTTCTTTGATAGATCTCCTCCAAGATGGCCCAAAGAGCGCCCCGAAGGCTCCCAAGAGCGCCCCAAGAGCGCCTCAAGAGGGCCCCAAGAGACCCCAAGAGGCCCCCAAGAAGCCTCCAAGACGTTGCCAAGAGACCCCCAAGAGGCCCCAAGAGAGTCCAAGATGACCCAAGACGGCTCCAAGAGCGAAAAGGCGAGAAAGCAACAAACATTGATTTTACCTAGGTTTTGGAAGGATTTTGGCCTCTTGGGGCGCCCAAGAGGCGACTCGAGGCACTCTAGAGGGGCAGCGCTAATTGGGGAACCCCCCTTCTTTGATAGATCTCCTCCAAGATGGCCCCAAGAGCGCTTCGAAGGCTCCCAAGAGCGCCCCAAGAGCGCCCCAAGAGAGCCCCAAGAGGCCCCAAAAGGCCCCCATGAGGCCTCCAAGAGGCCCCCAAGAGACCCCCAAGAGGCCACAAGAGGCCCCCCGAGATACGCAAGAGGCCCCCGGGACCGCCAAGAGGCCCCAAAGACGGCCCAAGAGGCCCCCAAGCTCGCCATTGTCCTCCTCCTCCTCCTCTTTTTCTTCCTGCTCCCTCCTCCCCCTCCCCCTCCTCCTCCTTCCTCCTCCACCTCCTTTTCCTTTTCCTCCTTCTCGTCCTCCTCGTCCTCGCAGTCCTCCATCTCCTCCTCCTTATCTTCCTCCTCCTCCTCCTCCTGCTCCTCCTCCTGCTCCTCCTCTTCCTCCTCCTACTCCGACGACGACGGCTCCTCCTACATCCTCCCCCTCTTGGGGTAAATGGCGGCTCACCCCGCCCTTTGTTCTTCTGCATGCTCCCCCGCTTCCCTCATAACCTCCACTCCCCTGGGACTCATTTCTGGACGGGCTGGTGGGGATACGCGAAGCGTCTAGAATATAGATCAAACATACTTCGAACGGTCAAACATAGTCAAACATCGTTCCCAGACCATCTTTTAGATATGTTTGAATATCCCCCCTGTAGAAGGACATGCCCAACCTAAATATATTGCTGGGACGAGCCGACGTTCGCGGCGCCTGAAGAACCCAAGACCTGCTCGGACGAGGAAGAGGACCCGTGTGCGGACGATCTGTCGATGGCAGCGCAGAGACGAACACCGAAGGCACATGGTGACGTGGTGCGCGAAGCTGGTCTCAAACGTGATCGGCTTCGCGTGGGCTCGAATGAGCCTCCGCTGGAAGGCGGGGTCCACGCTCATCTTGTGGAGGACGTGCTCATAGTTGCTTCAACGTGATGGGTTGGTTGAAGTGAGGCTACGCGGGGCTCCAGGAGACGGTCGAGACAGTGAAGCGGCTCAAGGAGGAGATCGAGGACGTTGTCGAGGTGCACGAGTCGGGTGCGTGGGACAGCCCGAATTTCTGTTGGCTTTCTGCTCGTGATCGGCTCCCTCGGCTCGACGTGTCCGCGTCCTTCGAGTTCCTCGTCGTCGGCGGAGCTCCCCTCTCCACCCACCTCGTCCTGGATGCGGCTGCCGTGGTCTGATGCTCCGCCTCCTAGGGACTCGGGCGTCTCTCTCCCCTCCTAGGGGGCCACGTGCGCACCCTACCCCCCACCCCCCACGATTTCTGCGGGGGAGGGTGGGGTTCACTTCGCTCCCCCTCCCTCCCCCTCAGAAATCGTGGGGGGCAAGGGTAGGGTTCGCATGTGGCCCCCTACCTCCTCGCGACGAGGGCACCCGGCTTTCCGACGAGACCGACTCCGCCGTGGACGCAGTGCTGAAGCAGCGGGGTCTGGTCGCGGAGCGCCTCTCAGCGCTCGAGGAGCGCGCGGGCACTCCGATGGCGGCGCTACAGTCGGGGCGTTGACCTAAGGAAGCCTAAATAAGGAACGAGGCCCCTTTTTGTCCATAAGTTATCGATTTCCGGTCGAAAACATAAGGAAAGCCTGAGGCAAGCTGTGAAACACTTAAGGAACGCGGAGCCCCTCCCCAACGAAAAGGGTTCCTTCTTCAGGGCCCCGACTGTACCCCCATCTCCGACGACGGCAGCGACGGCCGCTGTACTTCACCCCAGAGAGCGTCGAAGAGCTTGGGGGAACATTGAAACCAAATGATGGGAAAGCTTTAGGTCGGGCATGTTCCCCTTGGACGAACAAAGAAATGCATTTTTTAAACAACCATTTTTGAACATCCCTCCTGCAGAAGGGACAGGCCCGACTTCGAGCTGCTGCAGAGGCTGGACCGCCACAAAAAAGAGGTGGTCGTTAAAGGGGCCCCAGAACACACACATAAACACACACAAAGAAACATATTCCCTATATGTTCCCATATTTTCTGGGCTTTTGCTTTCCCCCCCCCCACTTCCCATATTTTCGCATATTTTTTCTGGGGATCGACGATTGACTGTGTCTGTGTGTTTTTGTTCCCCTCCTTGGACGCACGAGCTATCCGGGGCAACTCGGGTCCGGGGTAACTCGGGTTTGGGTTCCCGAAAAAGGAACCCGAGTTAGCCCTGACCCGAGTTACCCCTGATGATGTGGGGCTCTTAGGGAGCCCACAAAGGACGTACGCGCCCAGCTATGTACATGAACACGGCCCCTTGACCTGCGAGACCTGCCGCGTGACACGAACATTCGCGCAATGAAATCTCTCGAAACCAGCGTGGGTTCATGTACGTGTACGTCCTTCTTTCGCTCCTGAGCTCTGGACGCCCGAGTTATCCGGGGTAACTCGGGTCCGGGGTAACTCGGGTTCGGACTCCCGAAACACGAACCCGAGTTATCCCTGACCCGAGTTGCCCCTGATGATTCGGGGCTCCGAGATTGTGTCTGTGTGTTTTTTCCCCTCCCGGGTCGTGGCGGACCGTGCAGGAGCGCGACCGCAGGCACCCCCAGCGCCGGGACGGGCGGCGGCGGCGGCGGCCGGAGCCCCGAGATCGAGGCGCTCGCTCGAGGCCAGGGCGGATCGTTCGAGGACATGCCACCGAGGACTGAGACCTTGGGCGCCCCGTTCGAATCGGGGAGACGTAAGACCCGGGTACGGGGGACTCGGAAATCCCCGACGAGGTCGTCAAAAAAATGACGAGGCCGAGCCTGCATTTTGACGAGGCCTCCCGCTGCAGACATCCCACAAAACTCCTCCTCGTCAAAATCCGAGTCGCGGTCGTCAAAAAACGATGGCGAACCCGAGTCCTGGCAAACCCGGGTCTTACGCTCCCCCGATCGAAGACTACGACACTGCGCGTCTCGAAAAGATCGAGGCGAGCACTTTTCGGCGTCCTCGGCCTCTCGGGGCCCTCGTCGGGCCTCGGGGCCGTCAAAGAACGACCCGGGACGAGAAACCGGTTCCGGGGAAGTGGTCGGGAGGCCGGGGGACCATGTCTCGAAAAAATCCAGACGTCGGACGTCTGGGTCAGGGCTGAACCTAAACGGTGTTTTTCGTTTTCGTTTTGTTTTCGTTTTCCCTCGCTTCTGTCTCGAATCCGCCTTTACCTCAAAACGAAGTCGAAACGAAAACGGCCCACGAAATCGCCAAAAACACAGTTTAGGCCCAGCCCTGGTCTGGGTATGCGAGATGGCGAAGGAGCAGCTCGACGCCTTCTCCTCGCACGCGACGTGGAGCATCCCGGGCGGCAGAAAAGGCGAGAGTGGCTCCTTCGATGGCGGCGCGGTGGGAGCGCGGTGCCGCGCAGGCGGTGTCCGCCGTGCGCGAGGTGGTCAGGTGGAAGCAGCTGGAGGGCAACCGCGTGGCCGAAGAGGCGCTCCTGATCTTTGGACGCCCGATATTGGGACCGAAATAATGGGTCCAATGCCCAACAACAACGTTCCGCCAGGAGGCAAGGTCATGCCTTCCGCGAGCGGCGAGGCGTCTCTGCCGCTGGCGGGAACGCGGCCATGCGACATTCGATAGGCTTCTCCGAGAGCAAGGTGCCACTTGGACAGGTTTTACAACAGGATGGTCCCGCCCCAGGATGCCCATGAGGTTCCGGGAGCCCGACAATTTGGACACCCGAAATGGGTACCGAAATAATGGGTCCCAACAACAACAAATGTTGTCCCAACCCAACAACGGCCGCTGTTGGGCAGGCGGCCTTCTGTCTCAAATGGACACAGGCCGCGGCGACACGGACAGCGAATCCTGTTCAAAATGAACAGGAACTGCTGTTGGGTATTGAACTCATTCTTTCCGTACCCATTTCGTTCGTGCCGATGATCAGCATGCTGTTGGTCCGCTTCATAGTCAGAGCGCCTCCAGAATGGATCAACCGCAGATACAAGACAGCGGAGCCGGCAGTGCGGCGCCTGCATGGCATCCAGAGGGCCTTCGAGAACGTGAAGCGACGGGGCGACTGGAAACCCCCGAACGGCGCCAAAGCCGGCTGCATGTCTCGCGTGAGCTACACGCTTCTGGAGGAGCTCGACTCGTCGAAGACCGACCGGGACGGGTTGCTCCTCGACGGCGTGGAACAGGAACGGAGGGAGCGCCTTCAGCATCGTGCTCTCCTGGCCAAGTCCCTCGACACGTTGCACGATCCGAAGGGCAGGACGGTAAAGGACTAGTGAAAGCCGCCAAGGGGTTATCATCCAGACACTCGCTCAAATGCGTCCTGCCTGCAACCACATTGGCCGCCGCCGTTGACAGACCGTATGTGCGACTTCGCGATATTGTCAGAATTTCTCATGGAGCTGAGAGCGGAGTATGTGTTCCCATCCGACGGTCGAATTCGGTATCTCTTGGAAGTGCTGCCACTGACATGTTCACCCGACTCCCGTCGTCTACTCCGGGGAGGGCCAAGTCGCATGCCGCCCAGGAGCGGGCGATCCGAGCTCGGGCGAACGGCGCTGAACGGTCTCTGGCGGCTTTGACGACAGGCTCATGCAGTCGACTTGGAGACACTGCTTGGGGAAGTGCGAAGGAGTGGATGACAAGTCACGAGCTGCCGCGGAGGATCTCCGAGCGGGTGCTGCAGGCCATCGGGGAGCCCACGACCAGAAGATGTACGACTCCAACGCCGAGTCCGCTTCCGAGCGGCTAACCTTGCATGTCAAGCCGGGTCCTTACGTGGCTTTAACTGCCTGGGATCAGGACAACGACGACGTTCCGCCGGGAGGCAAGGTCATGCCTTTCGCGAGCGGCGAGGCGTCTCTGCCGCTGGCGGGAACGCGGCCATGCGATATTCGACAGGCTTCTCCGAGAGCAAGGAGCCACTTGGACAGGTTTTACAACGGGATTGTCCCGCCCCAGGATGCCCATGTGGTTCTGGGAGCCCGACAACAATGTCAGTATCCGCCGGCCCCCTTGTGGGGCCACCAGGCTGTAGGCCCGTGATTCGCAGTTTCCTGTACCAGTCGTAGGTTGTAGTTTCCAGTGTTACAGTTCTGCTTCTTGCTGGTTACTGTAACTAGTTGACCTCTTGCTGGTTACTGTAACTAGTTGATTGACCGCGCGAGGGGGGGGGAGGCCCAAACAGGATTTTTAGCCTCACCTGGGCGCGTTGTCTGAATTGCTGGGGGGGCTCGAAATCGACACCCCTCACGCAGATCCGCGGGGTCAGGGTCCAAAAACACATGGGATTTGCCACATTTCTGAAATTCGGTGCCACCCCTCACGCAGATCCGCGGGGTCAGGGTCCAAAAACACATGGGATTTGCCACATTTCTGAAATTCGGTGCCACCCCTCACGCAGATCCGCGGGGTCAGGGTCCAAAAACACAAGGGATTTGCCACATTTCTGAAATTCGGTGCCACCCCTCACGCAGATCCGCGGGGTCAGGGCCCAAAAACACAAGGGATTTGCCACATTTCTGAAATTCGGTGCCACCCCTCACGCAGATCCGCGGGGTCAGGGTCCAAAAACACATGGGATTTGCCACATTTCTGAAATTCGGTGCCACCCCTCACGCAGATCCGCGGGATCAGGGTCCAAAAACACATGGGATTTGCCACATTTCTGAAATTCGGTGCCACCCCTCACGCAGATCCGCGGGGTCAGGGTCCAAAAACACAAGGGATTTGCCACATTTCTGAAATTCGGTGCCACCCTCACGCAGATCCGCGGGGTCAGGGTCCAAAAACACAGGGGATTTGCCACATTTCTGAAATTCGGTGCCACCCCTCACGCACATCCATCGCAAGGCGTGGTAACCCAAACTGCGAGTACTCCCTCGGCCCTTTAATCCCAAGGTGTGGTAACCAAGCTCGTAAACCATACACGTCTTACCAATCGCCCTGTGTGGTAACCCCTCTTGTGATCAGTTGGTTTTGCCGATTGCGAATCGGCCTCGCATGAAGTTCCGATACTGCTGCACGACAGCGCCAAAGCCTCATGACTTAGCTCTTGCATGGCCCATGCTTCGAGAGAGGGGGCCGGCGGCAGGGGGCGAAACCCTTACGGATAAAACAGGGCTAGGATTTGGATAAATCGCTCCAGAGCGTTCCGGAGCGCTCTCAGAGCGTTCCGGAACGCTCTGGAGCGGCCGCGGCGCCCAATACATCCTCCAAACCCGCCGATTCTGAGAGATTTCGAGTTATCCCGATCCGATGTTGTCCCGATCTTCGCGTCGTTTTACAACAATGTCAGGGAGCGCGGACGCAGCGCAGTTCACGAGGGAGCGCGGCCCTGGCAGCGCGGACGAGGCGTAAGTAGCAGGCCCTGGCAGCGCGGCCGAGGCGTACGCAGTGCAGTCTACACGAGGGGTCCTGGCCATGGGGGGGCGGACGCGGCGCAATCTACCCGGGAGCGTGGCCCTGGGATCAAGGGGCCCAAGGACACACAAATACATGCACACAAACAAAAGGATTCCCCATATTTTCCCATACTTTCTGGGCTTTTGTCTTCCCCCCCAACGCCCATATTTTCCCATCTTTTCCTGGGCGTCGACGATTACTCCAGATTTCGTAATAAAAGGGAGGGGGTCTGGACCCTCCAAGACAGGCCATTTCAGACCCCCCCCCGTGGGAGAACCCTCCAAAACATCGTCCCCAGATCCCCCCAGGCCCTCCAAGATAGCCAGGAAGAGACCCCCCCCGAAATGAGACCCCCCTCCCTTTCTTACGAAATCTGGGATGATTGTGTCCGTGTGTTCCTTTCCCTCCTGAGGGGAGCGCGGACGCAGCGTCCTTCGCGAGGGTCGGAAGCCGGGCAAGGGCTGCCAAATCCGCGGCTGCTAAAATCGACCTCCGGGAAGTTGTCTTCGTCCTTCCGGGAAGAAGCCCGTTGACTGTTTCGCGTGCCGCGCCTCATTCCGGGAAGTTTTTTTTACATTCCGGGAGGGCCGTTTTAGCAGCCACGGTTTTAGCAGCCCTCGCCCAGCTTCCGAGAGGGGGAAGGGCCCCGGGAGCGCCGGACGCAGCGCAGCCTGCGAGGGATGGCGGCCCAAGGAGAGCGGGCGCAGCGCACCTTTACGGGGGATCGCGGCCCCGGGGGCGCGGACGCGGAGCAACTCGTGCTGGGCCGCGGCCCTGGGAGCGCCGACTCGGCGTACTCCGGATTTCGTAATATAAAGGGAGGGGGGCCTCGTTTCGGGGGGGGTCTCCTCCAGGCTATCTTGGAGGGCCTGGGGGGTCTGGGGACGATGTTTTGGAGGGTTCTCCCACGGGGGAGGTCTAAAATGGCCTGTCTTGGAGGGTCCAGACCCCCTCCCTTTTATTACGAAATCTGGAGTAATCGTCGACGCCCAGGAAAAGATGGGAAAATATGGGCGTTGGGGGGGAAGACAAAAGCCCAGAAAGTATGGGAAAATATGGGGAATCCTTTTGTTTGTGTGCATGTATTTGTGTGTCCTTGGGCCCCTTGATCCCAGGGCCACGCTCCCGGGTAGATTGCGCCGCGTCCGCCCCCCCATGGCCAGGACCCCTCGTGTAGACTGCACTGCGTACGCCTCGGCCGCGCTGCCAGGGCCTGCTACTTACGCCTCGTCCGCGCTGCCAGGGCCGCGCTCCCTCGTGAACTGCGCTGCGTCCGCGCTCCCTGACATTGTTGTAAAACGACGCGAAGATCGGGACAACATCGGATCGGGATAACTCGAAATCTCTCAGAATCGGCGGGTTTGGAGGATCTTGGCCCTGGGTCAGGGACGTTCTATGGCCCGTTCCCTGACGCGTTTCCTGGCATGTCCCCCGGCGCGTCGCCTGGCACGTTCCCTGGCACGTTCCGTGGCGCGCCCCGTGGCGAGACCCCCAATCCCCCTGGCACGTCGCGCGGCGCGTCTCCTGGCACGTCCCATGGCACGCCCAGTGGCACATTCTGTGGCGCGCTCACTCGACACGTCCCGCGAAGCGTCCCCACGGCACGTCCACCGGCACGCCCCCCGGCGCGCCCCTTGGGACGCTCCGCGGCGCGCCCCCCTGGCGTGCTCCTCTGGCATCGCCCAGTTCCATACGCGGTTCTTCGAAAAGGCTGCATGCCTCGCAGCTCTCAATCCCTTTCCGGGTTACGCAGGTCGATCCATGTTGACCACCCGAGAGGGTCTGGGGACCTCGCGCTCCGCTGCCCATCCGAAGCGCGATCAGTGCTACTCGAACGCTCCCGCCGCCTCCCGGAGAGGAACACAAGGAGGAGGAGAAGGACGAGGAGGGGGAGGGGGATGAGGAGGAGGAGGAGGAGGAGGAGGAGGAGGACAAGCTGGGAGCGCTCGCGTCATATCTGACGTCCTGCCACTCCCTCCCATCCCTTACCATGGCGTAGATCTCCTCTCGATTCGCACAATCGGATGTCGCAGCATGGCATAGCATTACGTGGCATAGCTTGAAAACCAACGCGTAGCATGACATAGCATGGCGTGGCGACGCCCCAAAATGGGGGCTTCTGTGGCCCCCCAAATCACCGAATCGACACCGGATGTGGAATCACTTCCCATGGTTTTTCGGGAGGCGAGTTTCTGGATTTGGGGGCCTATATGGAAGAACCGAAACCCATGCCTTGGCATAGCACTGGAAATGACGCTGCAGCGGGAGCACGATTCAGAACGCGCGGAAGCGCGGAAATGAGGCCGACCCTGCAGCTGGAGCACGATTCGGAACGAGCAGAAGCCCGAACATGAGGCCAGCACTTCAGCAGAAACAACATTTTGAAAACAAGCACAATGGAAACCATCTCACAAGAATCCTGCGCAAAAAACAATACGCCAAGGGGTGCCGGATCTCTTCTGGACGTCATCAGGGGAGAGAGGAGAATAGCATTCATATTGTGTATAAGGGGAGGGAGGAGGAGGAGAAGGAGGAAAAGAGGATGAGGAAGAGGTAGCGAGGGGGAGAGGTCCTAGGACGGAGGGGGAGGGGGAAACGGGCACGAGGAGGAGGAGGGGGAGGAGAAGAGGAGGAGGAAGAGGGAGGGGGAAAAGGAGGAGGAGGAGGAGGAGGAGGAGGAGGAGGAGGAGGCGGAGCAGGAGCAGCAGGAGGAGCAGGAGGAGGAGGAGAAGCAGGAGGAGCAGGAGGAGCAGGAGAAGCAGGAGGAGGAGGAGGAGGAGGAGCAGAGGAAGGAAGAGGAGGAGGAGGAGATGGAGAAGAAGGAGGAGGAGAGAGGGGGAGGGGGAGAACGAGAGAGGGGGAGGAGGAGGAGAAGGGAGGGGGAGGGGGATCGGGAGGAGGAGGACGAGGAGGAGGAGAAGGACGAGGATGAGGATGAGGATGAGGAGGAGGGGGAGGAGAAGGAGGCGCAAACAAGCAAGAAGGAACTCTCGGGTGCAGTCGATGGTCGGGCCTCGACGTGAAAATAAAAAATAACACCTGAGTGGCGGCAGTGCCGCAACTTCCCTCACCAGCAAGTGCTGCTGGTGGGGACACCACCTGAGGCCCTCGACCCGCCCTTCGGCTGGGGGATGCCAGCTAGGGGGGTGATGGGCACCACCCCTACAGATACCAAATTACCCAAGCGGCCGCGCACGAGGACCTCGGGAAGATCGCCTCGGCATCGGCACGAACGAATCCGACAGGCCACGAATCGGTCACAATCCAGGAGGACGAGGGGAGGGCTCAGAAGGAGGAGGAGCAGGGGACAACAATCCTCTCGCGACTTACTCGGCCACGAAACCGTGATCTGCGTGCGAGAAGGTCCCAGGGCCCCTCTGCGCCATAAGACTGGACATCCAAAGTTTCCCGAAAGGGTCCAGGAGGTGAATCCAGCGTGTGCGATGATCTTTCCGTGGCAGAGGGACCCCGCGACTACGATGCCAGCGTGCAGGCGCAACCCGCGAGCTGCGGATCCTCTGGAGCCCCAACTTCAGGAGCTCCCAGAAACCTTCGGGAAAAAAGGAGGACGAACTTGCAGCCCAAGACCGCGCCCTCGGGAGCTGAGTCGCCGCCGAGGATGCAATAGGAGCCACCAGAGTTCCAGGGGAGGAGCCCACTCAGGAACAGCCCGTCTCTTCCCAGCTCGGAGGAGCCCCCTACGCACTCCAACTAGATATTGAAACGCACTACTCTTTGCTTCAGTGCTAATTTCTCGGACCCCAGGAGCAGCATACAAACAAGCATCTCGAAAACCGTCCCAGTCCTCTCGAAAACCGTCCCAGTCCTCGATCCCCTCCGCCTCCATCCCTCCGTCCGCTCCTGGTTGTGAAAACTGTGCTGGAAGCGTCTCGGAATGTTCGACGGCCCCTCGGATTCCCAGATCGTCCCTCGTCTTGGGCCCGAATCGACTGCCTGACGCGTGCCGTGCTAAACGAGCCGCCTCCGCCATACGCCTATGCCTCCACATCTCAGTCATATCATCGATGGCCTCCTGTCGTCGCTCGTCACGCTGTCGGCGCAGGAAACATGCATTCGCTTGTGTGACGTCCTTCAGCTGCGCAACTATCCTGGCCTCCTCCTCCTCTCCGTCCACCCGTGCAAGTTCTCGCCGTATGAGTCGCCGCTGCTGCAGCAACGCCAGGCGCCCCTCCGCCACGGCGCGGGGAGGGCGGACACGTTCCTTCGAGAAAGAGGTGCGGCCAATCGAGATGAATAGATCATTGATGTAGTCGAAAAGGGCATCAGCGGTAGGCAAACTTGCCAAGCTTGAAATGTGTTCGGCGTCCCGCTCGACGCGGGTCTCCACTGCTTCGATGAACT
>CAUYUJ010002235.1:67500-91917 GCA_963575745.1 Prorocentrum cordatum | reverse complement strand
CTACTACTACCACTACTACTACTACTACTACTCCTATGACTCCTGCTACTACTACTGCTACTACTACTACTACTACTACTACTACTACTACTACTACTACTACTACTACTACTACTACTACTACTACTACTACTACTACTACTACTACTTACTACGTACTACTTACTACTTACTACTACTACTACTACTACTACTACTACTACTACTACTACTACTACTACTACTACTACTACTACTACTACTACTACTACTACTACTACTACTACTACTACTACTACTACTACTACTACTACTACTACTACTACTACTACTACTACTACTACTACTACTACTACTACTACTACTACTACTACTACTACACAACTACCACTACTACCACTACTACCACTACTACTAGTGAACATCATCGGTCCTCCCCTCCTTTCCCCCCTCCCAGTGAGGACCGTCTTTCTGCCTCGCCAGTGAGGACCGTCAGTAGGCCTCACATCCCACGCAACTTCCATCATAGGGGTTGCGTGGGTCCCCACTCCCATTATTTACATGAGGGCGTCAATCGCCACCGGAGGGGGCCGAGGACTCCTCTAGGGACCCTCAGCCAACGAAGACGTCCCTAGAGAAGGGTCCAACGTATCTCCACACCTTTACAACTTCCCGTGATGGCGTCAACTGCCACCCCCGCTGTTTTCCTTCCCCCCACGCGACCTTTTCCCTAATCAGTTTCACAGCCTAGTCCCCAGAGGCGCGCCCATGGCAAATCTTGTATTGATGCCATGGCGCCACGACTGTGAGTCCGGCAAGGGCGCCAAGGGATTCCGGCAAGGGCGCCAAGGGACGCGAGAGGAGGAGGAAGAGGAGGAGGAGGAGAAGGATGAGGGACGGGGGCACCCCTCGACCTCGGTCTCCGAGAACATCCGCAGGCCGAAGTTCAGGAGCCCCGCGCAGGTGGTCGTGTAGAAGAGCGCCAGGGCCATGAAGCCAGTCGATATCGTACCGGCAGCGCGCCCCTGGCGCGGAGCCCTCCTCCCCATGGCTCCTGACGTAGTATTATTCGACGAGCGCGTTCCATTACTCGCAAAGTAACTACTCGCAAATGGCCTGGATCCCCCGCCGGGGATCTACGATAAACTGCATCAAAGCAGACAGGTGTTTTTCGGACGTTTGCGAGCAGGCACTTTGCGAGTAGTGGAACGAGCTCGGCGAATTATACGGCCCCTGATGGCACCGAGACGGCACATGGCCCCAACACGATCCAGGATGGCCCACACACTGGAGGATGGACCAGTAGGCTTGTCTGCAGCCCAGCATGGCATCTCCCAGAAGCACGGCGGCGATAGGCGGACGCTTGTGTGCAATTAGAGTGAAGCCGTGCGCGCAATTAGGATAAGCAAGGCCGCAGCCAGTCTAACAAGTTTGCCCAAATGATAGCATGTCGGGTGAGGTCAATAGACATGCGTCAACTCTCTGGTCGTCGTCGTCGACGTAGTCGTCGTCGACGTCGTCGTCGTCATCGCCGACGTCGTTCTGCACGCACCCGATCTAAACCTTTCACGATGGAAATCTGGCCGCTCAGAATCCTCTGCAAAAAATGCGGTGCACATATGCTGATCTGAACATCGCCCTCTCATGCATTCACGATCCGATGCAAATATTATGTTTTCTTCCCGCACAGCCCCGAGCTAAACCTTTCACGATGGAAATGTGTGCCATTCACGATCCTCCACAAATAGCACAATGCGGTGCACATGTGCTGATCTGAACATCGCCCTCTCAAGCCATCAACTTTCACGACCCTATGGAAAAAATACGTTTTCTGCACACCCCCGATCTCAACCTGTCACGATGGAAATCTGTACCGCTCACGATCCTCTGGCCCAACACACAGGAGGTTCCCCCCTCCCGAACCCTCTCCAGCACAAAGAGGGGGGGTACGAAATTCTCCTCCCCCTCTCAGAGGGGTAGGAGGATTTCGGACCGCCCCCCCCTGCGCCAGAGGGGCCCTCTGGCGCAAGGGGGGGGTCCGAAACCCCCACCCCCCCCTTTCAAAGCGAGGGTGGGGGTGTCCGAAAGTTCCCCCCTTTTTTGAAAGGAGGGGAGGGGAGGGGAGGGGATCATCCGCATCATCGTCGCGAGCATCGTCGTTACCGTCGTCATCGTCATCGTCATCGTTATCGCCACCATCCGTCTCCACCCTCCTCAGTATCTTCCACCCTCCACCGTCCGCCTCCCCCCCCTTCTCGTCCTCGTCCTCCTCCTATCCCCCACTCTCCGACACCTCCCCGCGAGATCTGCGGTGTTCTATTGCAACCACGTTCTTAACTGCTGGCCCCAGGGGGAGCAAGTGGGAGGGAGGAGGAGGAGAAGGAACAGGGGGATGACGGGGAGGAGGAGGAGGAGGAGGAGGAGGAGGAGGAGGAGGAGGAGGAGGAGGAGGAGGAGGAGGAGGGAGGAGGAGGAGGAGGAGGAGGAGGAGGGGGAGGGGGAGGAGAAGGGGGAGGAGGCACGTAGAAAAAGGAGGAGAGGAGAAGGAAGAGGAGGAGTGAGGAGGGGGGAGGGAGAGGGGAAGGGAGGCAGGGAGGCAGGAATACAAGGAGAACGAGGAGGACAAAATGCTCGCTGCCAGGCTCGAGGTTCCGCGTACGCTCAGGCCGAAGAGCCGGCTGGGACTCTTACGGGAAACGGCGGCCGCCCCGCTTCGCGGCGCTCCAGGAGGCAGAGGAGGAGGAGGAGGAGGAGAAAGGGGGATGACGAAGAGGGAATGAGAAAGAAAGGATGAGGGAAGAAGAAGAACCAGAAGAAGAGGCAGAAAAAGAGGGGAGGGAGGTGGAAGGAATGGAGGGTGGAGAGAACGTGTGGGAGGATAAAAGGGAGGAGGAAGAGGGCGGATAGAAGATGGACAGAAAAAAACAGTAGGAGAAGGAGGAGGAGGAGGTTCAAGTGAAGGCGGCCCCAAGCAGCAGCAGCAAGAAGGGAGCACAGAAAGCCTCTGCGGTGTGATACAAATGCGCGCCCGGACCTCCGCCACGATCTGCCTAAAGCGCCCCAGGGGATGGGGGGTCCCCGCACCATGTGCTCCACCAGCGGGGCGATTCGCTTCCGTGTCTGGTTCACCAGCGTCGGAAGAGAAACGGCAACGGCAGGAGCAGCAGGAGCAGCAAAGGCTTGAAGCTGGCAGCCTTGCGAATATTCGCGAGGAAGAAAGCACGCTACGTCAACGCCGTCGGCCCAGCTGACCAACAAGTCTGGAAGATCGTTCGGCGACTAGACCGATACGCTGGAAAGGTTGCCGCCTCAAAATCCCGTCAGCCCATACCGAGTCACGCTTGCAAAAGATGTTTTCAAGGGCTGGCTCCCAACTTCCAGCCGAAAAAGTTATGGGTACCCCTGTCGACCAGCACGGGGTTCGGCAAACTGGTGAAACGGTGACGAACGATTCCTGAGCACTCTCAGCCAGACGCGGTCGGGTTCACGAAACCAGTGATACACCAGCTTCAGCCTGCTCGGGCTATTGTCTCCTCCATGCAGGCACCCAGGACTCAAAGGTGTACTTCTCGCTTGCACGTGCAACCAGGATCTCACAGCGATGCATGCTTCGAGCCAACGTATCCAGCTGAAGCTTTTTGATCCGCGGGTCGAGAGCGCACCTCTTCCGGTCGAAGCTAAGCGGGCCGCGCGAAGCTTGAATTAGGCAGAGGGAGGGGAGGAGAAAGCGGCGGGGCCTCAGGATCCAGCTGAAGCTTGGAATTCGCGGAGAAAACGCAGGACCACATTCGCACGTGGCCATCCCCCGACGCAAGTTCAGATGTCCCAGGCGCCCGCCGCCCGCAGGAGCGCGAGTGTGACGGCGACGCCACGCAGTTCAAGCGTCTCCTTTGAGACCCCTGGCCTGTCCATGGGAAAGGATCGGAGCTTGAAATACACTTCAGTCCCAATCATGAGAAACTCTATGATCGAGGTCCATCTGGAGCAGACTGTCACGAAGCACGGTCGAGGCCAACGAAATGCCTTCTTCTCCAACTCCTCCTCCTCCTCCTTCTCCTCCTCCTCCTCCTCCTCCTTCTCCTTCCTCCTCCTCCTTCTCCTGCTCCTGCTTCTCCTCCTTCTCCTCCTCCTCCTCCTCCTCTCCTCCTCCTCCTCCTCCGACTCCTCCTACTCCCAGCCCACTCTCCTCTCCCTCCGACCCCCCTGCCCCCTTCAGCCTCATCTTCCTCCTGTTGCCTCGAAGAGGAACGGAAGGAAGATGCTGGCTGCGTAGGCTGTTGGGCCCGGACCTGGATCCCGAAGCAGCCGACTGAGAGGAAGAGCATCAGCGAGATGCCCTCGAGCCGCAGCTGCAACCATCTGTTGCAATTGTGGATAGTGAAGAAGGCGCGGTTGGACGTGTCTATCCTGCAGGAGCACGCCAGCTATCTGTCTCGCGATGCAACAACCAAAAACACCTGCAAACAGTGGCGCGGGCAACATGCACCCGGCAAGCACGGAGTCACGCGAGGGCATGCCTGCGAGCTGTGAACCATGACGCGAAACCTTGGCCTGTGCAGAATGTGCCAATCGTACACCAACACCAGCCTTGGCAGGGACAATCCTCGGCCAACGGCAAACTACTGGTGTGTGTATCCAAATGTATGTATATATATATAACATATATATAGATACATATATAAATAAATAAATACAATACATAAATAAATGAATTAAAAAATAAATAAAGAAAAAAAACAACTGCATGTATACATTATTTGTGCATCATCATGATCATAATCATCATCATCATCATCATCATCATCATCATCATCATCATCATCATCATCATCATCATCATCATCATCATCAGTATCAGCATCATCATCATCATCATCATCAGCATCTGCATCATCATCATCATCATCATCAGCAGCAGCAGCATCATCATCATCATCATCAGCAGCAGCAACATCATCATTATCATCATCATTATCAGCATCATCCGCATCATCATCAACAGCATAATCATCATCATCATCATCATCATAATCAGCATCATCATCATCATCAACAGCATCATCATCATAATCAGCATCATCATCATCAGCAGCAGCATCATCATCATCAGCATCAGCATCATCATCAGCATCATCATCATCAGCATCATCATCATCACCATCATCAGCATCAACATCATCATCATCATCATCATCATCATCAGCATCGTCATCATCATCATCATTAGCAGCATCAGCATCAGCATCAGCATCAGCATCATCAGCATCATCATCACCATCACCATCACCGTCATCATCGTGATCATCATCATCATCGGCATCATCATCAGCAGCATCCTCGTCATCATCATGATCAGCATCAGCATCATCAGCATCAGCATCAGCATCATCATCAGCAGCATCATCATCAACAGCATCATCATCATCATCATCGTCATCATCATCATCATCATTATCATCCTCTTCCGCCTCCTCCTCCTCCTCCACCTCCGCCTCCGCCTCCCCCGCCTCCTCCTCCTCCTCCTCCTCTGCCTCCTCGTCATCGGAATGATGATGATTATGATGCTGATGTTAATGGTCATGATGATCATGATGAGGATGATGATGATGCTGATGATGATGCTGATGCTGATGCTGATACTGATGATGATGTTGATGTTGCTGATGATGATGATGATGATGATGATGATGATGATGATGATGAGTATGCTGATGATGATGATGATGATGATGATGATGATGATGATGATGATGATGACAGGAGCGGGCAGTACAACTGCTGCACGGCTCGCGCGGTGGAGGCGGAAGCTAGATGGCCATATATGTCCGGACAACGTTTTCCAGATATTGGCAAGCATTCGACTGATGAAGGTCTTTTGCCTGAGACATCATGCCATAAACACATCATCATCGTCAGCATCATCAGCATCATCATCTCCTTCATCTTAATATTCAACTTCATCATGATCATCATCATGATCATCACGATCATCATCATGATCATCATCATGATCATCACGATCATCATCATCATCATCATCATCATCATCATCATCATCATCATCATCATCATCATCATCATCATCATCATCGTCATCATCATCATCATCAGCATCATTCTCATCATCATCAGCATCATCAGCAGCACCATCATCACCACAACCACCACACACACACACACACACAGACACGCACCATGAGCGAAGAGGGCGACAGGGCGACGCCCGCACTGTGCTCCTCGTTTGGGAGCTGTGAAGCAAGCCAGCGACGCGCCAGCCTCAACAGACCTGGAGCCCACTGCTCGCCGGGGAGCCAGGAAACAGGAGGCCACTGCTCTGGGAGGTCCTTGCCCCGCTCGTGGAGGCAAGGCTTAGGTCGGGCGTCCTCCGACAGGCGGACTTTGGAGGAGAAATAAAAAATTGCCCAAACATACCCAAAATATGCCCCAAAGATACTCCAAAAATCGTCCCCTGACTATTCTTTTTTACTGTTCTTGAACATTCCTCCTGCAGAGGGACACGCCCGACTTGAGACCACTGCTCTGGGAGCTCCTTGCCCCGCTCGTGGAGGCAAGGAGCCGCCTGCACACGGCCGGCGATTGGAGGCCTGGAAATTGGCACCAACACCAACACAGGGGGTGCCTCCACAGGGGGAAGATGATCCTAGATTTCGGTGTTGGTGGTAATATTTCGGCTACCTTGGAAGCCAAAATATTACCACCATCACCGAGACCGGGATCTTCATCCCTCGGTGGAGGCACGCCGCCGATATTGGCGTTGGTGCCAATCTCGAGGCCTGCGAGGCGACATCATCTGCCCCCGCCTTGGCCAGCACGGGCCCTCCTCTCGAGGGCCTCGGCCCTCTTGTGGGGAGGAAAAGGTTTACCGACGCCTCTTTTTTGGGAGGGCGGGCCCTCCCCGAGGGAGCCGCGGGAGGAAGGCTTCGGGTTCGAGGTTCGAGGTTCTCGAAAGAGAGGTCGAGGTTCGAGAAAGGGTTCGGGTTCGGGTTCGAGGTCGAAGGTTCTCGAAAGAGAGAGGAAGGTTTCGGGTTCGAGTTTCGGTTTCGGGTTCGAGGTTCGGGTTCGAGGTTCGAGGTTCGAGGGTTTCGGGTTCGAGGTTCGAGAAAGCGGGGAGGCGAGAGGACCATGGGGAACAGGGGATCATGCAGCGCCACTGCGGCGACGTCTCGTCGCCGGTGCGACAAAAAATAGAAGTCTGCGAAAGGGACTGCGGTTGCACGGTCGCCGTTGTTCTTCTGTCACTCGACACGTGCTTCCAATTCACATGCAGTCATTTGTGGAGGCCGAAAGGAGGAGGAGGAGGAGGAGGAGGAGAAGGAGGAGGAGCGGAGGAAGGAGGCTCAGGAGGGATGGAATCGAGAGAGGATGCGCACGGATGAGCGTCCCTGTGATACCGGACCAGAGAGTAGCTGGCTTCACCAAGCGCAAGTGGACGCAGCTCTCAAGACAAGCGATCAGATCTCCTGGTTGTCCACCGCAGGGTCGTCCTTCTTCTCGGGGGGTCCACGCTGCAGCTCCACCTCGATCTGGGTGAGGGTGAACATGGGCGCGAAGAGGCCGCACATCAGGTCAGTGAGGAGGTCGCCATTCTTGATGAGTCGAGTCACGCGCACGTGGTTGCGGAGCAGGCCCACGAATGTGCCGAAGCCGATGTAGAGCGCGCAACCGATGAGCGCCCATTGGTACATGGCCGCGCTGCAGATGGTGATGATGATGCTGGCGTAGTACAGCAAGGAGAAGAAGGCACACCAGATTACAAAGGTGGGCCCTTTGCCAATGCCACTGAAAGGCCACTTGCCTACCTCGACCACAGTTTGGGCCATCTGGATGCCAGGAACGGCCGTGTGCTTCAAATGATTCACAATGTACTCCATGTTGAAAATGAAGGTCGTGAAAGCCTTTCGGTTGGGGTCGAGCGCTCCGTTCTCCTCCCGGACAAGAATGACAAGCGACTGCGTGGCCCAGAACATGACAAACGTGTAGGGCAGGCCGGTGATAATTGACGCAGCCTGCAGGGCTTTCAGCGAGGCGTCTGCGCTCGGATGGTTGATGCCCGAATACAGCAGGGCGATAGCGGTGGCCCCTTCTGTGAAGGACCAGAAGACGCGCTGGAACATAGGCGGATCTGGGTGGCCGTTGGAGGCCAGCATGTCCACCACGAAAGAGCCAGAGTCCGACGAGGTGACGAAGTAGAACGTCAAGATGATGAGCGTGAGCGCGCACAGCATGTCGGAGTAGCCCCGCGGGGCGTAGCTGGATATCTGGTCAAAGAGGATATCCGCCGTGTCCCTGTTGTACAAGCACACGGTGCCGTCTTGCAGGGGGACGAAGCAGTCCTGCTGGTCGGCGACTGGGAACTGGTTGTAATTATCGGCGGCGAGTGCTTCTATCTCGCTCAAGTAGTTGGCACACTCAGTGCCAGAGATATTCGCGTACGTCGTATCAACAAAAGTGGGATCAGCTGCACCGCCGCAAGGAACATTTACCCAGTTTGTGGTCTTGACACACTTCTTACCGTTCCCGTCGTTGGAAGGGTCCACGTAACTGGTGAACTTCGCCCTCTTGCATCTGCCGTAGCCGCCGTGGTACGCGTCGTCAAGCACGCACGCGGGGGTCCAACCCAGGGTCAAGTTCTTCTTCGTGTCCAGATCGTACTGCGCAGCCCAGTCCCCATTGCCAGCGTAGGCTTGAGTGCAGAGGCCGCTGGTGTCTGCCATGCGCTGCATGCGGATGCCCTCGGTCCCCCACACGCAGAACCAGACAATGCTGTAAAGGGTGGGCACGATGAGTGTGGACAGAATGAACACTCGGAGGGTCCTGCCTTTGGAGATCCTCGCAATGAACGTGCCGACGAAAGGGCCCCAGGAGATCCACCAGCCCCAATAAAAGATGGTCCAGTCGATGATCCACGTGGCACCGCCACCTGTGTCAACCCCGCCGAGCCCCATGTCTTTTCCGCCGAGACGCTCCCAAGCGTCGCAGTGGAAGCCAATCTTGACGATGTACCATAAGTAGTATCCGGTAACCTGGACAATGTTGTCCAGGATGAGGTAAGTCTCGCCGTTCAACGCTACGACAAGCATCAAAAAGGTGCCCATCGCGAAGACACACTGTGAGAGAAACTTGATGCCACGGCCGATGCCCAGCACCACCGACACGGTTGACAAGCTGGTAATGATGAGTATGGCCAAAATCTGGGTCTCCGTGTTTCGCTGGACGCCAAAAGACTCCTCTCCATCCTTGCAAGCGAATCCTTGGCCATTGCACCCAGGACGGGCATATTTGGGTTCGTCCGGAATGGCGTAGTTCACGCCACGGAATGACCCCCAGCTGAGTCGCTGAAGCCCAGCGTTGATAGACATGGCCCCCAGGCCGAGGGAAGTGCAGACACCCGCGATAGAGGTTACGATAGAGAGAGCATCCACGCAGTCACCCATCCAGCCGTAAACGTGGTCACCGATGAGAGGCACGAACGCATAACGCACGGTCATGGGGTATCCACGCCGGTAAGTCATGATGGCCAGCACGGCACCCATTACCACGTAGGGAATCCAGCCGTGCAAGCCCCAGTGGAAGACACTCACCATCAGCGCATGCGTCGCATCCTCGTCCAGAGTGCCGTAGCCCTTTGCCCCAGAGATGAACCGCGGCGATCCCCAACCCTTGTAGTGCCACATTGGCTCCGCCACCGCGTAGTAGAACAGGCCTGTTGCGACACCGCAGCAGAACAGCATCGAGAACCAAGTAGCGGTGCTAAACTCTGGCTCGTCCTCGTCCTTTCCCAGCTTCAGGTTGCCGTGCGCGTACATAGCCCAGAGGAGGACAACAACCCAGATGTCTTGAGAGATGATGTAAATCCAAGTCCACACCTCTGGGATCCATCCCCAGGCGACTTCGTCCATGGCGTACTTCATGTAGTCTGGTTCGACGCAGCAGGCGATTACGAAGCCCCACAAGAAGATGCAGGAGGTGAGGAAGACGACTGGATTCATGACGATGAACCCTTTGATTTCAAGATGCCGGCACTGCTTCATGTGAGCTTGCTCCGATTCCGACGCCTCCTCATACGAGCAGACCGACGCTAACGAGGCCATCTCGGAACGTGCTTTTGCGCCTGCGTCGCAGGAAGCACTGCCGTAATTTCAAGGCCTTGGCCGCAGATTGCCTTGAGCCAAAATGGCTACGGATGTATATCTGAACAACTTTGTCGCATTTTGTTGGGATTGGTGGCGGATAGGAGGTTGGGATGCGAAGGCCGCAGTGATCACCAATCTAGGTGAGCGGCACGGTCGGCGACGTCGTAGAACGCATAACACGTCGGAGTTAGGCCATCGAAGCGTATCCGCCAGCATCGGATAAACATGGTTAACGGCGAATATACGACTGTGTAACAGTGGAGGCGGCCAGTGTGGAACTGCGGCCGTTCTGGGTTGCGGATTGTCGGAAGCGGGTGGCTACTCTGGCATAGCACCCGATGATGTAGGGGTGGACGAGGAAGGCGAGGGGCACTCTGCAAAGCTTCGGCTGGAGTGGGAGGAGGCAGGAGGGAGGATGGAGGGAGGCGGAAACAAAGGAAGCAGGCAGAAGGGGGAGGAGAAAGAGGGGAGGGAGGGAGCGAGCAGCGAAGAGCGAGGAGGGCAGGGTGGAGGTGAGTGAGGAGAAGCGAGGGGAAAAAGGAGGGGGGAGGGACAAGCTAGGTGCGCCCGCGTCATATCTGACGTCCTACCCCTCCCTCCCGTCCTTCATCATTGCGCTGATGTTGCCTCTATCCGCGCACGCATGCCATAGCGAACCTGGAACTCCCAGAAAGACCCCATCGTGTTATGCGTCATAGGAAATAGGGGATGCGTACATAGAAGGAGTGGGAGGAGGGGGAGGAGGAAAAGGAGGAGGAGGAGGAGGGGGAGGAGAAAGAGGATGAGAATTAGGAGGAGGAGGTGGCGCATAAGCAGGAGGATGAGCAGGAGGAAAACAGGGAGATGAGGAAGGAGGACAAGGAGGAGGAGAACCAGGACGAACAGCAGTTGCAGGAGCTGGAGTGACAAGAGCGGGAGGAGCAGGAGGACCAGGGGCAGGCGGAGGAGGAGAAATTAGGAAGGCGACAGCGCTGAAAAAAGGACTCGGATCTCGAAGGGTGACCCGCGCTGGGCGAGAGCGCCATTCTGAACGACGGGAGCGAAGCACCGCTCCGAAAACGAAGACCACGTTGCGCTGGCTCCGAAAACAATCGTTAAGAAGCCGTGAGGCATACCAGCTGTTGCAACGCTGTTGAACCCTTACATATATATATATATATATATATAAATATGCATTGCATGTGAGCATGTGTAACTTGTCCACGGAACACGACGCCACTTATCCCCAGTGAAGCACGCACCATTGCAACTACAGACACATCGAACACTGTAAGAATACCAACCTGCGACGGGAAAACAAAACACGCAGACACCCGACATGAGACAAGGAAGCACTATGCGCGCCGCGCGGCCAAAAACATGACGGCACAAGAAGAGGGGGAAGGACGACGACGTCGAGGACGACAAGGGGAAGACGAGGAGGACCACGACGCGCTGGGTGTACATGCCTTCCTGGCCCAGTCTGGAGGGCATACACCTGGGTCCAGGATGGGCCCCAGCCAGGGTCCGCGTCGGCGCATGCATGGCGCACCCCGCGCGTCCTGGCCGTGCAAGTGTCCAGGAAGCGCTGGGACTGCGAGTAGGCGCGGATCGTGTTGATGCCGTTGAGCGTCTCGGAGAACTGCGCGAAGATCGGGGAGCGGCTGACGGACTCCAGCCGCTGGAGGTCGCGGGCCAGCGGCCGGAACCGGCGCTGGACATCCCAGTAGCAGACAGCCAGCGGTACCGCGATCACGATGAACAACGGCATACCACACGCGATCGTGATGAGCAGCCCCAGTATATCGAACAGGAACTGGAGAGCGATGGGCAGGCAGCGCTGGAGTCCTGTCGGAGCAGCGTCCTCCCCGTCCTCACCTCATCCTCTCCTGCAGTGCTCCCCCTCCCCTCCTTCATTCCTCCCCGGCAGCAGGATTTCTGTTGTAACGGTTGCCGTCGAGGTGTTGGGTAAGGGGACATGTCCCATGCTTGCAAAGCAGCCAAGCGACCGATATCATCATGATGGCCCAAAGATCGGCTCCAAGCGAGCTGAGGTGGCCCATGATGGTCCCCAAGAAGCCCCCAAGATGGCACAAATAAAGCTTCAAAGACACCCCGAAGAGACCAACACGGTATACAAAGCACAACGTGTTTACAGGCGTCCGCATCCTCGGCCTATTCGGTCTACATGTCCTCCAAGACGCCGCAAGACGGCTCAAAGGGCCTTCGAAGAGACCTCCCTGGCGCCCTTTGGAGAGCGTCCTGGATCTCCCGAATAGCCCTGGTACCCCAGCTGGCCTGCAAGATACAACTGAAAGAGACTCACAGACTGCCCGAAAGGCCCACAAGAGGCCTCCAAGAAAGACCCAAGAACGTCCTTGAAGCCCTCAAGACACATTGGCCAGCCCAAGGGTGCTATCAAGAAGGCCCAAGAAGCCCCCCAGAGGCTCCCCTGAGGACCACAAGAGGGCCAAAGAGACACCAAAATTGCACCACACAAGCCCCCAGTATAGCCCAAAACAAAACGCCCCCAAGTGTCTTCACGTCCTGGCGTGCATACTTGCGAGTGATTGGGCCTGCGCGTGTCGACGGCATAACCTCGAGTGAGATTTCACCGGGAGACTCGCGTGCTGATTGTCCCCAGAGGGTCACCGTGACTCCTGTTCTGCGCTCTGCGGGCTCAACATCACGCCACAGAAGCTCTACACTGATCTCCACAGAGCCAAGGTGAGTGCCGAACGTTCGCAGAGCCGAAGCGAGAAGCTCGATCTTGAAAACTATTCGACCTTTGCCTGTGCAAGAGCGCGTTTCTTTGTTTTCGGCGATGACGGGCGTGATGGGGCGGGGGGGGGGGCGGGGGATGGTATGACGTAACGCCCCCCCCCCCACTCGCAGTGTGGCTCCAGCACCACAGCCGCGCCCGCGACGACGACGACGACGACGACGACGACGACGACGAACCTGAGGAAGGCCGCACACTGCGGGCGCACTCTCCACGGAGGACGCGGGACGCAGGACGCGCGAGAGGCCGCCGGCCAGCTGGCCGGCCGGCCCCTCGAGAGCGAATCGGATCTAAGACGGGCCGTCCTTCGTCAGAGCAGCTGTTGGAGCTTCTGAGGGCCAGAGCCATGAGCTGCGAGTGGGCCACAGCTGGATCTTGAGAGGGTGCCGCACTCCATCCGCTGGGCTGCTGGGAAGTCTGATGTTCAGGATCACAGCTTGCGAGGAAGTGAAGACGAGCCCCGTCATCTAGTGTAACCGTTGGACACGCTGATGCCCCTGGCAATGATCGTAATTACATCGAGCGAGACACCTCGACGTTTTCATATAATGTATGATGACAGTGATACGCGGATCACATGGAGGTAATGATATTGTTATGTGCATGTATGGTAATGGTATTATTTGATTCTAGTAGTCAACATTCGTCCTGGTAGTATTGTTCGTATGATCACTATTACTCGTATGCTTGATGGTACGACTGGTTTGGGAGAGACTGAGGAGGTGTGTAAGAGTGCGAAGATGCTGATGTGTGTGTGCGCGTGTTAAAATATGTATGTCTGTGTGTGTGCGCGTATGTGCGCGTGCGTGTGTGTGCGCGTGTGTGTAGACATGTTGATGTAGATGTTTATGTAAATGCAGATAGCTGCATGTATGTGTGTATGTGTGCATGTCCATGTGTATGCAATGTGTATGTCAAGGTATACGTATATGTATATGTGTATGTATATGTATATGTGCATATATGTAAAAGGATACGTAGATCTGAATGTACATATGTAGAGGTATGTGTGAATGTGAGGGATTACGCAAATATGTATGAAGCGTATATGTATGTGTACAGATATGTGCATATGCATATATGTCTGGACACGTGTCGGAAAATATGCATGCATATGTACATGTATGTGTGTGCGTATGTACACGTATATGTATTATTCTACGTGTGTGAATGTGAGTGTGCAAATTTGAATGTATGCTAATGTGTAGATGTGCCTGAGTATGTATACACTTACGTGTATGTATGTGTAGATGTACATGTGCATGTATGTATGCATATGTGTGTGCATGTGTATGTGCATGTGTACATGTATATGGATGTGCCTGTGTTAATGTAAATGTGTATGTAAATGTAAGTACATATATATATATATAGATTGCATATACATGGTTATGGTTGTGTGTATGCATATGTGTATGTGTGTGCATATGTGAATGTATGTGTACATGTATGTGTTTGTGTGTATGTGTATGTGTATAGGTGTGGTTATATGTATGCGTATGTATGTATGTATGCAAACGGATGTGTACATGTATATGGATATGCCTATGTGTCTGCATTGGTCTTTAGATGTATGTGCGAATGTAGATGTATATGTGTATGTACGTGTAGCAGTAGATGTATATACATACATATATACATGTATGTATGTCTGCCTGTCTGCATGCGTGTCTCTGTGCGTGTCTGTGTATGTGGGAGGGTGGATGGGTTGGTGGCTGGATGTGGATGTGGATGTGTGGGGGTGTGTGGGTGTGTGGGTGTGGGGGGCAGTGTTTCTGTGCGTGTGTGTGTCTGTGCGTGCGTCCGTGCGCGCGTGCGTGCGTGCTTGTGCGAATGTGCGTGTGTGCGTGTGTGTGCGTGTGCGTGTGTGTGATGTGCGTGTGCGCCTGTGTCTGGGTCTGTGTGTGTCTGGGTCTGTGTCTGTGTCTGTTTCTGTGTCTGTCTGTGTGTCCGTGTCCGTGTCCGTGTCCGTGTCCGTGTCCGTGTCCGTGTCCGTGTCCGTGTCCGTGTCTGTATATGTGTCTGTGTCTGTGTTTTTGTATATGTGTCTGTCTGTGCTTTTGTCTGTGTCTGTGGCTGTGTCTGTGTCTGCGTCTGCGTCTGCGTCTACGTCTGCGTCTGCGCCGGCGTCTGCGGCTGCATCTGCGTCTGCGTGTGCGCGTGTGTCTGCGTCTGTGTGTGTCTGACTTTCTGTGTGTCTGTGTGTCGTCGTGTCTGTGTGCCTGCGCGTCTGTGTGTCCGTGTGCCTGTGCGTTTGTGTGTCTGTGTGTTTGTATATCCGTCTGTCTGTGTGTCTGTGTGTCTGTGTGTCGAGGCCGATGGGTCTCCCAGGGGGTAGGCCAGGACCACCACTCCCCCAGTCGTGGCTGCTCTGGGGAGGCCCGCCTGTGTCCAGGCTGTCCACGTCCTTACTGAAGCGGTTCAGCACGCGACCCACGGGCGTGGTGTCGAAGAAGCTCATGGGCGCGCGCAGCACGCTCCACAACAGCTTCTCGTGAACGGCCTCGAGGAGGGAGGGGCAGGGGGGAGG
Source organism: Prorocentrum cordatum (assembly GCA_963575745.1). NCBI lineage: Eukaryota > Dinophyceae > Prorocentrales > Prorocentraceae > Prorocentrum > Prorocentrum cordatum. The sequence continues at coordinate 76,493 of CAUYUJ010002235.1, read as the reverse complement.
ATGATGATGATGATGATGATGATGATGATGATGATGATGATGATGATGATGGTGATGATGGTGATGATGGTGATGATGATGATGATGATGATGATGATGATGATGATGCTGATGATGCTGATGATGATGATGATGATGATGATGATGATGATGATGATGATGATGATGATGATGATGATGATGATGATGATGATGATGATGATGACTAGGAGGAGGTGGAGGAGGTGGAGGAGGAGGAGGAGGAGGAAGAGGAGGAGGAGCAGGAGGAGTAGGAGGAGGAGGAGGAGGAGAGGATGAGGAGAGGAGGATAGTGAGGACAAGGAACGCGCGTGCGCCCGAGCCCACCCCCACCGCACAGGGCGGACGGGCGGCGCCCAGGCTTGGCCAGGGCCGCGGAGGACTCGGCGCCCGCGACCACCTCCGCCGCAGCCAGCGCCAACCAGCCGAACTTGCTCAACGAGGCACCTTCCGGCAGGCCCCAGCCCTGGCCTTACCAGCCTGGAACATGTCCCTATCCCTGTGTTGGGCATCGCCTCATCACGATGGCGATCTTGGGGATGTCCTCGGTTTCTGCGGGTGTCTCCCTAAGGTTGTCGCCCCCTTGTAGCGTGTCAATCTTAGGGATAGGGATAAGCTCGAGGCTGGTGATGGCCCCTGCCGAGACCCACTCGCGCTGCGCAGCGCCGGTTGGGCTTCGCCGCCGGGACGGGCGGCAGCACCTTGACGAAAGACGTCGTCAGGGTCAGGAGTGAAGACCGGCACAAGCCGCAGGAAGCGTGCGAGAGGGGGGGTTGCAGAGCGACCCCGCCTTCCCCAGGGCACCTTGGGCCAGAGCACGGGAAACGTGTGCGGGGAATTTACAGGGCCACCTCGGCTCCCCCAGAGCACCGTGCCAGACAATCAGAGTCAGACAAACTCGATTCTCCGGAGGGAGGCCACCGCCTCGTCCCCGACACTGCTTGCGTGCCGGACATCCAGGCCATCATCTCGAGCGACACCGCGATGAGAGAAGACATGCCGCAGGGCTTCTAGTCCATCATGAGCGTACTCCAATCCCGCCGAACAACACCGACATGCCAGCAACAGCAGGACATCAGTGGCTACGACGACAGGGCAGCGACCCCATGTGCCACTAGCTGCTGCGACCCTGCACGTCGCCCGTCCGTCGCCTCCCCCGCGCAGGACAGCCTCGCGATTGCCGCCTAGACTGCCGTCCCGCACCAGCCGACCGCCAGTGCGAGTCCCGCGTCACCAGAGGGGTGGCTTGCGACGCCGAGGGCGAGGAGGTGGCCGCCCCTGCCGCCCCTGCCGCGCTGCGGCCCGTCGCCGTCGTGCCCCCATTGGGCGCTCGCTCCATCCCAGAGAAGACCTGGGCGGTATCGCCCAAAAGGAAAAATACAAAAACGGATATCCCCCCTAGGGATCCCCATCGGCGCCCACCCCCCCCTAGCCCTTCGGGCTATGTCGCCGAGAACCCCTCCCCCGCCGCCTCGGCCAGAGCCGCCGCGAAATCCGTTGCTCCAGGTCGCGGCCGACTGGAACATCCGCGTCGGCAACTTCATCGGAGGCCGCGCGGACACGGCGGCCATATCGTGGACACATTCTTCCTCTTCGGTCAGATCAACACTGCGCACATCAACGAGGGGCACATCCTGGTCACATACGCCTCCCGCGCTGCGGCCGGGAGCACCGCTTCACAAATGAGCTGCAGCTCGCTATGGGGCGCGTCACGACGTGGGTCAGGCCCATCATCAACGTGGAGTGCTAGTGCCACCAGGCTGGGAGGGACATGGAGGAGGCGAGGAGAAGGAGGGCGAGGTGGAGGACATCAAGTGCGAGGATACCCCTACCGGTCATTCATGACACCGAAGAGCTGCGTGGCAATCCGCAGGAGGGCGACGAGAAGCCTCAATCTCGGCATGCCCGCAGGCGCGCCAGAAAGCGTGCTGCCGCAGCCGCCGCGTCCGCGGTGACCTAAGACATTCTCCAGCAGATGCCCAAGATGGCCTCCAAGACGGCCCTAAAGCACCCCAAGAGCACCCCAAGTCGGCCCAGGGAGGCCCCCAAGACGGCTTCCAAGGGCGTCAGACTAGCCAGGAATGCCCTACGCAAGACGGCCAAATAGGCCCCCGAGAAGCCCCAAAAGGTCCCCAAGAGGTCCAAGGAGGCCCCCAAGATGCCTCCAAGAGACTCCCAGGAAGCTCCCAGGGGGCCCCAAGAGTGCCCGCAGAGACTCCCAAGATGCCCCTCCTCCTCCTCATCCTCGTCCACACACAAACACACACACACACACACACACACACACGCACGCACGCACGCACGCACGCACGCACACACACACACACACACACACACACACACACACGCCAGGATATATATAGAGAGAGAGAGGGGAGAGACAGAGAGAGAAAACTGAGACAGAGACTTGAGACAGAGCATTGAGACAGAGAATTGAGACAGAGACAGAGACAGATGAAAGGAAGAGAGAGAAGGAATAAGGAGGGGCGAAGGGAAGTTCGGAAGGCGGAGGGGGGAGGGGCGGAGGGGAAGAAGCGAGGAGGTAGGAGGGTAAGAGTGGGAAGGGACAAGGAGGGGAGCCAGAGGAGGGGGAGGCAGGGAGCAGGGAGCAGGGAGCAGGAAGCAGGGAGGGGGGCAGAATGGAGGAGGGAAGAAGAGAGATGATGATGAAGAAGAAGAGAGGAGGGAGGGCAGAGCAGGGAAAGAGATGGAGGAGGGAGCAGGGAGCAGGAAGCAGGTAGCAGTGAAGGGGCCCTGGAACACACAAATAAATACACACAAATAAAAGGATTCCCCCTATTTTTCAATATTTTCTGGGTTTTTGTCTCCCCCCCCATTTCCCATATTTTCCCATATATTCTGGGGAATCGACGATTAATTGTGTCTGTGTGTTTGTTCCCCTCCTGAAGCAGGGCAGCCTCGGGCGCGGCCTAGCCGACCCCTAGCAAACAATTCCCTTCCGTGACGTCAGCTCAGCCCTCGCCTTCCAAGCGTTCCTCTGGCCGCATACATGCGTCTTGGGGCGACGCGAGGGGTACGTCACGGAAAGAGATGGTCTGCCAGGGGTCGGTAAGGCGGCCCCAGACAGCCGGGGAAGGCGAGAGGAGGGAGCAAAAATCAGGAAGCAGCGAGGGGAAAGGGGAGGGAGGAGAGGGACGTCCTGACTGCCCGACCTTGCCGATGTCTCGTGGGGCCCAACCGACCCAACGTGTCCGCCCCGATTCTCTTCGTCGTGCTGCTCGGGATACCGACCCGCCCCGAAAAATGGCACGGACCCCTCCGCCTGCTGACCCTCCCTCCCACAACACCTGGGCGTCGAGAAAAATGAAAAAGCAGCGCCCGCTGCGGCCCTCAGGGCCCTCACGGATCGATGCGGCCCGAGGCCTGCCTCGCAGAGACGGGGCCAAGCCGCTCCAGCCAAGTGCTTGTCGCGACGCCGTTGTCTGCTCACGGTGTGCCATGTCTGCGAAGGCGGTCGGCGTCTGACGCCTTGCTGCTTTTCAAGATCAGGCTCGCAATGAAGAAGGTGCGCGCCACGGTGCCAATGCAGAGAAGCACGCCGAATGTGATGTAGACCGCCATGTGGTAGTCTGGCTTCATATCGCCATCTTTAGCCGCGACATCTGCCCAGTAACTCAGCCACCACTCCATGAGGTTCTTCGTCGCCTGGGAGGCCGAGAGGAGCCCAAGCATCGCTAAGAACATCCACCAGCCACCAGAGCAGTCTACGAAGAAGAACTTCCACACTTTCAGTGGCACACTGCCCTCGCTCTTCCCCTCCTTGGTGGTCAAGGACCCCGCAGACACCTTCTTGTCGATGGCTATCATACCAGCCGCAGTGAGGGAATGAGCCTTTCTAAGCGCGTACGCGTCCTTGCTCTGAGGGGTGCCTGATTGGAGGGGGCTGGGGTGTCTGAGCTGGTTAGGATCCCCCAGAAGATCGGTCAAGAGGGGGGCCAAGACCAAATCCGCTCAGAGTCGGTCCCCGGACCCCTCCAAGAGTCCACCTCGACTTTTCACCCCGAAGCCTTTCTGAACAGTCCCGGGGCCCCAAGACGGCCCCCGGAGGCCGAAGAGGGCGAAGAACCTGCCCGAGCCCAGAGCCTCGAGCCTGGCCCGCGCTTCCAGGTGACAGGAACTGGTGCTGGGCCTCCCCAGACCCGCAGCCGACTCCGAGTGCCTGGCGCGAGCGACTTTGAGCTGGACGCTCGCGCGATCGCCGTCCTGCTCGTGCCCTTGGCGGGCGACGCCGTGGGCGTCCTGGCGCCAGCGCCGGCGCTCGGGGCCGAGGCCCGAGGCGACTGCTTCGCCGCAGGCCCTGGGGCATCCTGCGCCAGCTGCTGGCTGCTGAGCGTGCCGTTGAGGGCTCCGCCTCGGTGGCTCTCGGAAGCGACAAGGCCGTTTTTATTGTCCCGTCTTCGTTCGTCGTTGTTTCCAGGTTCCCGCGCCGCTCTCTTGGTTCTGCTTCCGTCGCCGCTCTTGCTTTCCAGTTCCGGCTGCAGCTTAAATCCCATCCCAGGGCCATTTTTCCGTTGCGGCGAACCGCTGTTTTACCGTTTCCGCTTTCAAGACCAAGACTCTGGGACACGGGAAAGAAGCCGCCTGCCGTTTCCAATAACCACTGGGGGTTCCGCCTTGAATCGCCCGCAGCTCTTCATAGGTGCCCTGCTCGGCCACGGTGCCATCGCGGAGCACCCAGATGACGTCCGCCTGGGGCAGGAAGTGCTGCTGGTTGGTCGCTAGGATCACCACCGCCCCCAGGCAAGTGAGGCGCTTGATGCATTCCTCGAAAAGGATCTGGCCGGTCTCGGCGTCCACGGCAGAAAGGACGTCGTCGAGGATGTACACCGCGGCCTGGCTGTACACAGCACGGGCCAGGGCGATGCGGGCTTTCTGGCCGCCGCTGAGCGTAATGCCCTTCTCGCCGATCTCGGTGAAGTCCCCCCCTGGAAGCACCTCGATGTCAGGCTGGAGCGCGCACATTTCCAGCACCTCATCGTACCACGCCTCGTCGAGCGGGAGGTTAAAAAGAATGTTATCTCTCACCGTCGCGTTGAGGATCCAGGGCGACTGTGCACAGTAAGCAACGCTGCCCTGCAAGATCCGCCACCGTGCCTGCACGGAGTGAGCATGTTAGAGTGCTCGTCTGTTGTCTGGAATGTCTCTCTCGTTTTTCCAGGGCCCACCCACCCACCCCGACACGCGCGCACCCCTCGAAAAGCGTCCCCCCTGAATATGCTCTCCAGCGCTCTCTTCGGCCTCCAGACGGCCAAGCTGGCCTCCAAGACGGACTCCAAGAGAGCCAAGAGGACACCAAGAGGACCCCACGACGGCCCAAGACGACATCAGAGGTTCTCCAGACGGCTGCAAGACGGGCCAAAAGAGGGCTCCAGCCCTCCAGGAGAGCCCGAGGAGGCAAAAACCACTGATGCTCGAGTGTTTGAGGCTCTGGCCTGTTGGGGCTTCGGATCGCCCAAGACGGCCCAATAGCCCTCCAAGATAGCTCGAAGACGGCTCAACAGGCCCCCCGATAGGATCCCAAGTCGGCCCACGAGGACCTAAGATCGCCCAAGAGGCTCCCTGGAGGGCCCCGAGACGGCCCTAAAGCGCTCCAAGAGGGCACCGAGACGGCCCAGAGAGGCCCCCAAGACGGCTTCCGAAGGCGCAAGACAAGCCAAGAACCCCCCGAGACCGCCCAAGAATCCCCAAGAGGCTTTCAAGAGGCCCCAAGCCAAGAGGCCCCAAAGAAGCCCCCAGGAGGCTTCCGGGAGGCCCCAAGAGACTCCTAAAGAGGCTCTTTCCTCCTTGTGTTCACGTTTTCTTCTTCCTCCTCCTCCTCCTCCTCCTCCTCCTCCTCCTCCTCCTCCTCCTCCTCATCATCATCATCATCATCATCATCATCATCATCATCATCATCATCATCATCATCATCATCATCCTCCTCATCATCGTCATCATCATCATCACCATCCTCCTCATAAAAATCATCATCATCACCACCACCACCACCCATCATCAGCATCATCATCATCACTCACCATCATCATCAGCATTCACCATCATCGTCGTCATCACCAATGTTTGAATGTTTCGTACGATTAGTACTACATCGTTGCTACTGTTAGTAGTGTGATAAGTTTTGATGATGTAAGTATTAGTAGTAGATATTAGGAATAGTACTAGCACTACATTCATCTGCGGTACTAATCATCGTAGTAGTAGTAGTAGTAGTAGTAGTAGTAGTAGTAGTAGTAGTAGTAGTAGTAGTAGTAGTAGTGGTAGTAGTAGTAGTAGTAGTAGTAGTAGTAGTAGCAGTAGTAGTAGTAGTAGTAGTGGTAGTAGTAGTAGTCGTAGTAGTAGTCGTAGTAGTAGTAATCACAGTAATGAGAATAATGCTCATGGTAATAACAGTGATAAGGATACTATGAGTGATAATGATTCTAGTAGTAGTAATAACAATAATGTTAGTAGTCGTAGTAGTAGTAGCAGCAGTAGTAGTAGTAGTAATAGTCTGTAGTAGTAGTCAGTAGTAGTATCAGTAGTAGTCGTAGTAGTACTAGTAGTAGTAATAGTAGTCGTAGTCGTAGTCGTAGTCGTAGTCGTAGTCGTAGTCGAAGTAGTAGTATTAGTAGTAGTAGTAGTAGTAGCAGTAGTAGTAGTAGGAGTACTAGTAGTAGTAGTAGTAGTAGTAGCAGTAGTAGTAGTGGTGGTAATAGTGGTAGTAGTAGTGTTAGTAGTAGTAGTAGTAGTAGTAGTAGTAGTAGTAGTAGTAGTAGTAGTATAGTGGTAGTTGTAGTAGTAGTAGTAGTAGCTTTAGTAGTGGTAGTAGTAGTAGTATAGTAGTAGTAGTAGTAGTAGTAGTAGTAGTAGCGTAGTAGTAGTAGTAGTAGTAGTAGTAGTAGTAGTAGTAGTAGTAGTAGTAGTAGTAGTAGTAGTAGTAGTAGTAGTAGTAGTAGTAGTAGTAGTAGTAGTAGTAGTAGTAGTAGTAGTAGTAGTGGTAGTAGTAGTAGTAGTAGTAGTAGCGGTAGTAGTGGTAGTAGTAGCAATAGTAATAGTGGTGGTAGTAGTAGTAGTAGTAGTAGCAGTAGTAGTCGTAGTGGTGGTAGTAGTAGTAGTAGTAGCAGCAGTAATAGGAGTCGTACTAGAAGTGGCACTAGTAATACTAGTAGTACTAGTACTAATACTAGTCGAATTCGTAGTATAGATCATATTGGTCATGTGATTAACTATTACTATCTGTATGATGCTTACTTTTAATTCGCAGCTTCACGTTTGATAATTCCCCACTCAAAGCTTGCCTCTGTAGGGGTCCTAGCGGATTCACATGGTTCGGTGAGGTGCATCGCCGATCTCGATGGCCAGCCCGGGTGCACGGGTGCCCGGGTACCCAGGTGCCCGGGTGCCCGGGGGTAACCGGGTGCCCGGGGGTGCCCGGAGGTGCCCGGGGGTCGCCGGGAGGTGCCCAGGGGTGCCCGGAGGTGCCTGGGGGGGCCTGGAGGTGCCGGGGGTGTCGGCTTGCCCGGGTGCCTGGGTGTATAGCCAAATAGCCCAATAGCCCAATAGCCCATATAGCCCTACAGCCATATAGCCCTATAGCCTTATAGCCCGAGCCCTATAGTACGAAGGGATCTCATGTAAGATCAAAACAGACTCTGATTGGGTTTTTTCTCCGGTATCATATTACATGTGCATTGATATATTCATTTGTCGTCCTCAGTTTCCTCCTCCTCCTCTTCCTCCTCCTCCGCCCCCAGACATCCGGCTGCTCCGATTTTTTCGATGCGTGGGCACTGGAGGTCCGGACCACTTCCCCGGGACCGGTTTTTTGTCCCGAATCGTTTTTTGACGCTCCCGAGGCCCGGCGAGGGCCCCCGGAGGCTGAAAACTGCCAAAATCCGCCTGCTCCAACTTTTGTGGAGCGTCGGATCTCAGGGCCTTCCCCACCATCCTTGCCTCTGTAGGGGTCCTAGCGGATATGCTTAGGTGAGGTGTGGCGCCGACTTCGGCGGCACGCCCGGGTGCCCGGGCGCCCGGGTGCCCGGCCCAGGCGGGTGCCTGGGTGCCTGGATGACCGGGTGCCCGGAACCCGGGTGCCCGGGTGCCCGGCCTGGGTGGGTGCCTGGGTGCCCAGGTGACCGGATGCCCGGGTGCCCGGGTGCCCGGGTGCCCGGGTGCCTGGGTGCCCGGCCCGGGTGGGTGCCCGGGTGCCCGGGTGCCTGGGTGCCTGGGCGCCCGGGTGACCGGGTGCCCAGGTGCCCGGGTGCCCGGGTGCCTGGGTGCCCGAAGTGGCCCGGGTGCCTGGTTGTGCCTGGAGGTGCCTGGGCGCCCAGGTGCCCCGGGTGGCCTCCATCGGTGCGCGGATGCCCGGATGCCCGGGTGCCCCGTGGCCCGGGTGCCTGGGTACCTGGAGGTGCCCGGGCGCCCGGGTGCCCCAGGTGGCCTCCATGGGTGCCCGGGTGCAGGGGTGCCCAGGTGCCCGGGTGCCCGGGTGCCTGAAAGTGCCTGGAGGTGCCCGGGCGCCCGGGTGCCCCGGGTGGCCTCCATATGGGTGCCCGGATGCCCGGGTGCCCGGGTGCCCCGTAGCCCTAGTCCTACAGCCCTACCGCTCTATAGCCTGATAGCCCTATAGCACTACAACCCTAAAGCCCTACAGCCCTATGGCCCTCGTAGCCCTCGTAGCCCTATAGCCATATAGCCTATACCACTATAGTCCTATAGCCCTATAGCCCTGTAGCCTTCTAGCCTTACAGCCTTACAGCCCTATAGCCCTGTAGCCTTACAGCCCTATAGCCTTATAGCCCTATCATAGTGAGGGGGCCCAACGGTCATTCACTGTCCCTGGGTGCGTGGCTGTAATGGGACTCCGCGGTGCGAATTCGTATTGTTGTTGTTGTTGTTGTTGTTGTTGTTGTTGTTGTTGTTGTTGTTGTTGTTTTGGTTGTTGTTGTTGTTGCTGTTGTTGGTGTTGTTGTTGT
>CAUYUJ010002235.1:0-65000 GCA_963575745.1 Prorocentrum cordatum | reverse complement strand
GAATCTGTCCTCGACGGAGGATAGAAGGCTAGGAAGAGGGAGGAGGCTCAAGCAATATGGCGTTGGATGACACATAGGTGAACATTCGCGACGAGGGCTGAGAACGCAGAATTGCGCATATATTATGAACTTGAGCAAACACACAAGATTTAAGTTAAGTATGTGGGGTTCCTCGGTAGCGTAATTCGGCGCCTGCGGCGGGCTGCTTTTGCATTCCTTCCAGGTGGGGGTGGAGAACCCGCGACCCACCCGCGACCCAAACCACGTTCACTGAACAAACCAATGCCGCACAAGCGCGGCGGCGGATTTTTGCATGCCGTCTGAGCCCGCAACGACCTCTTCAAGCCCCGCGCATCCACACCAGCCCGTCCAGCAACTTTACCCTGGCGAGTTGCCTTGGTCTGAGAAGCCGGGGAGCATAAGGTGGAAAAAAGGATTGCGTTGCCGTTATCTTGGGAAAGGAGGGGGAGGCAGGAGGAGTAAAAAGGGGACGAGGGGGACGCGGAAGAAGGGAGGATGTAAGGAGAATGTGGAGAAAGAGGAGGAGGAGGAGGAGGAGGAGGAGGAGGACGAGAACGAGGAGGGGGAGGAGGGGGAGGAGGGGGAGGAGGAGGACGAGGAGGGGGGGAAGGGGGAGGAGGGGGAGGAGGGGGAGGAGGATGATGATGGACGACAATGGGAGGACGATGATGGAGGCCGATGAGGGGGAGGACGACAATGGGAGGACGATGATGGAAGGACGAGGGGGGGGGAGGGAGGACGAGGAAGAAGAGGAGGACGAGGTGGAGGAGGAGGATGACGATGACGATGAGGACGAGGACGAGGACGAGGAAGAGGATGAGGATGAGGATGAGGAGGAGGAGGAGGAGGAGGAGGAGGAGGAGGGCGCCATCGACAGGGAAGGTGGGGGCCACGATGTCCGCCGGCTCGACGACGCCCGCGTCGCCCGCGCCCGCCCCCTCACTCTTATCCGCAATTGCGGGGTGCTACGTAGCCCTATAGCCCTATAGCCCTAAAAAGATGATGATTGGGTTTTCATTCCTTCTGAATCCGCCACCGTGCCTGCTGGCACGTTGGGGCGTGCTAGAATGCCAACTGCTATCTGATTGAGTTTTTGTAGCTTTCTCGGGGCCCAGCAACATGCACCGCCACCTCTTCCCGAAGCAACACTCCCTAACAAAATTCGATTCGTGCGCGTTCCCGAGACCCCGATGCCTTCAAGACGGCCCCATACCGCACCAAGACGACCCACTTCGGCCTCAAGACGGCCCAAGATGGCTTCAAGACGGCCCACGAGGCCTTCGAAGCGTCCCAAGAGAGCCCAGCAGCCTTCCCAGGAGGGCCCCAGGAGGCAAAAACAATAAATTGTCCTTCGACACTCCATGTTCTTAGAATGTTCGCCGTTTCGAATTTCCGGCGCTCCACAACGGCCCAAGAGGCCTCCAAGGCTGCACCGAAACGGCCCACGAGGCCCTCAAAAGGGCCCCATGACGGCCCAAGAGAGCTCCCAGACATCCCAAAGGGCGCCGAAGACGACCCAAGAGGGCCCCAATACAGCCCCAAGAGGAGCCCAAGAGTAGAAACGCGAACCGACAATTCGAGCGTTCTGCCCTACGAGGCCCACAGGTCAGAAGCCTTGCGCCAAACGGCGCGCGAGCAGGGTGAAACAAGAAGACTGCGCCCACGAAGGGGGCCCTCGGCACGCGGTCCGAAACAGACTCTGCAAAGCACGTCCGGCTAAGATGCGTCCGAGGAGGAGGAGGAGGAGGAGGAGGAGAAGGAGGAGGAGGAGGAGGGGGATGAGGAGAGGAAGGACCGAGGAGGGGGAGGGGAAGGCGGACACGATGCGTCAATCGTGCCATGATCTGACAACTGCCTCACACGCTGCAGCTGCACTGGCCTCTGGCCAGCATAAGGCAGCCAGGCAGGCGAGGGAGCCAGCGGCCTTCATGCAACGATTCACCACCATGCTGCCCACATCTGTCGGGGACGTCCACGATTGAGAGTCCCTGTCGGCATTCGGAGTTCGACGCGGCCAAGCTGGAGGGCGGAGTTGCGCACCAGGTCGTTATCAGGGAGCCTCGCGAGCTTCCCTAAAAATACAATCTGCCGTTGTGCAACAGCTTCGCTGAGCGGCATGTCTCGAGCTGCGTTCAAGACGGCGCTGTTAGACACGCGGCTATAATATGAGGCCTATATTCAACATATGCTCCTCAAGCGCTGGACCTGGAAAGCGTCGAATATGTCGCGCTCTGACTGGCTTCAACAACCAGCAAAAATACAATAGCATAGCTTCGAGACCACACACGCCTTGAAAATTTCCACCTCCCTCTGCCTAGACAGAGCTGCTCGGAACCGAATCCGAGGCGCTTCGCTGCGCCTATTCTCCTGCTCAGCTCGGAACCGCAGCGGCCCTCGGCCGAAAGCTGGGTCCCCAGGCACACCATCGCCTCCTTTACTCTCAAGGGGCCCAGAGGAGGCTCCCACGAGGCCCAAAAACGGCCCGCGAGAGGCCAAAGAGAGGCCCCAAGACAGCCCAGATGAGGCCCACGAGGGCTCTTCAAGAACTGAAGACGAGAGGTGTAACATGTGACGGCGGGCCTCGTCCTCCTTGTCCTTCTCCTTCTCATCCTCCTCCTCCTCCTCAACCTCCTCTTCCTCCTCCTCGTCCTCCTCCTCCTCCTCCTCCTCCTCCTCAACTCCTCCTCCTCCTCCTCCTCCTCCTCCTCCTCCTCCTCCTCCTCCTCCTCCTCCTCCTCCCACCCCTCTCCTCCTCCCCCTCCCTCCCTCCTCCTCCTCCTCCTCCTCCTCCTCCTCCTCGTCCTCCTCCTCCTCCTCCTCCTCCTCCTCCTCCTCCTAATCCTCGTCCTCCATCCCTCTTCCATATCAGCAACTCCTCCCTGTCGCACCCAAAGACGGGACGATAGGACGTGCCGGTCATGTCGCCTGAGACCTCCTCACCAGGTATGTTCCTGCAGCTTGAAGTTCTTATCAGTTTCACGCATGAATGGCGGGGATCGTTTTCAAAATGTGGCTCTCGCCTTAGAGCCGCGCACATTCGTCTCAAAAGTTTGCAAAGGGTTCACGGGTTGAGGGCAGGTCGTTACCAAAATGTGGCTCTCGCCTGAGCGCCGCGTACATTCGTCTATTAAGTTTGCAGGGGGGTCACGGGTGAAGGGCGCGTCGTGTTCGAAATGTGGCTCTCGCCTTCGTGCCTTTGCACACTCGCCATAAAGGTTTGCAGGAGCTTGACGGTTGGAGGGCGGGTCGTTTTCAAAATGCAGCTCTCGCCTTAGCGCCACGCACATTCGTTCTAAAAGTTTGTAAGACTTTAACGCGTGGAGGGCGGCTCCTTGTCAACATGTGGCTATCGCCTCAGCGCCGCGCACATGCTTCTTGAAGTTTGCAGCAAGTTCATCCTCCTCATCCTCCTCCCTTTCAAAATGTGACTCTGGCATTAGGGCCGCAAAAATTCGTCTTCCAGGTTTACAGCAGTCTCAAAGAGTCTTATGGATGACGTCTCAGAAATGGTGTTCTGGCACGACTTAGGATAGCCATATCGCACCAGCAACGTTCATTCGCGGCGTTGAATTATCCGGACTGGTGCTCTCGGACGGTTGAAGATTTTCAGACGGTTGTCTTCCCGCGGGGCTCTTCCAACTGTGAAAATACATCCTTACATGAGCCTATGCAGAGGGAACTTAGAGGGCGGAATTATTGCAACATCGTTGATGGGTCTGTGGTTCACACTGGTTCTCCTCCTCTTCCTCCTCATCATCTTCATTCGTTTCCTCTTCCCAATCCTCCATCTCATCATCGTCATCATCAGCATCATCATCGTCCTCATCATCATCAGCAGCATCATCATCAGCATCATCATCGCAACAAGCATCATCATGACCATCCTCATCATCATCAATATCATCATCGTCATCATCATCAGCAGCAGCATCATCATCAGCAGCAGCATCATCAGCATCATCAGCATCATCATCATAGTCTTCATGTTCATCCTCATCAGCAGCAGCAATAGCATCATCAACATCATCCTAGACCACCGAGAACGCTGGGCCGGCACGGTGGCGGGACTTGTCGCAGGCAACTGGGGAAATGACTCCTCCCTGTCGGACCCCCAGACGTGTCGGTAGGGCGGGAAGGGCGCTTCGCCTGAGATTACTCAGGACATTGGAATGTGCTCGAAATTTGCATTGGAATTGAAGCAGCCTCATGATCCTGAAGATTGGAATTTGCAGCAGTTTCAAAGACGGCGGGCGGGTCGTTTTCAAGATGGAGCTCTCGCCGCAGCGCCATACGAATTCGTCCGGAAAGTGTGCAGCAGCTTCCAAGACGGAGGGCGGGCCGTTTTCAAAACGGGCCTCTCGTCTTGAGCGCCGCGCGCACTCGCATGCAAAGCTGGCAGCAGCTTCAGGGACCAGGAGGCCTCCCAGATGGCCGCAGGACGGCCCGGAAGGCCCTGCAGGGGCCCAGAGAGGCCTCCAAGACGCCCAAGATGCGCTCCAGAGGGGCTCCCAAGACGGAGGGCGGCTCCTTTTCAAAACGTGGCCATCGCCGCAGCGCCGCGCCCACTCGCCCCAAAGGTTGGCAGCAGATGCAAGGACAGAGGGCGGCCTCCTGCTTCAAACCGTGGCTGCCGCCTCGGCGCCGCGCATACCTCTTCTCGAAGCGTGCAGCAGCTTCAGGGATTCGCATGGCTGGGGTCACAGGAATGGTGCCCTGGCACGGCTCAGGATTGCCAGGACGCAGGGATATCGACGATTCGCGGTGCTGCAGACCCAGCAGTGGCGTCCTGGCACGGCTCGGGCTTGTCGGGACGCAACAGCCACGTTCAGGTCGCGGCGACAAGTCCCAGGAGTGGCGCTCTGGGACGGTTGAAAATTCTCAGACTATTGTCTTCCAGTGCGGCACTCCCCGCAGTGAAAAAAAAACGTGTGGGGACAGATGAAGAGAAAGCTTGGATGGGGGGGGTACTGCAACATCGTTGATGCGCCTTGGGTTCGCACTGGTCCACCTCATCCTCCTCCTCCTCCTCCTCCTCCATTCCGCGCAGGCGAAGATGAGGTCGAGCCTACGACCCGCCTCAGTTCAGACCGCTCGCTGAACTGCAGCGGGGCGTGAACCCGATCGAAATGGCGCTGCCCCTGCGCTCAGCCTCCATCCTGCTGCGCTGCTCCACAGGCACGGCGGCGGGGCTTGCCGCAGGCAGCAGGACAACCTCGCCCCATTTCTGCGGCATCTCCCCCAGCATCGCCTGCAGCAGAGAGCTCTTCCCACTGCCCACCGCGCCCACCAGGGCGTGCAAGCGCCCCGGGTGCGCCACGAGGGAGATGTCGCGCAGAGCGAACCCGTTCTTCTCCTTCGCGGGGTCGCTCGCGCCCCCACACTCGCCCTCGCCCTTGCCCTTGCCTTTGCCCTTGCCCTTGCCCTTGCCCTTGCCAGTTGACAAGATGCCCTCCAGGAGGCCGCCCGAGCCTGCCGGTCCCCACTCGAAGGCGCCACCCGCCATCTCGAGGCGGCCCTCTGTGCCATCCCGCCTGGTCATGCCGCTGTTCTGCCCCACCTCCTCCAGCAGCAGGAACTTCTCGAGCCGCACAAACGTCGCCCTGAGCTCGGCCAGGCCCTTGATGGACATCGGCAGCATGCTGAGGGGCATGCGGATAAGGTTCAGCAGCTGCAGCGCCAGGAAGACCGTCGCCGGCGAGAACCGTGCTGGGTCAATGAGGAAGAAAGCCACCAGCATTCCCACCCCCATTAGGAGCGGCATGAGATACATCTGAGCGAACGCGATGGCATTCAGCCGCGCCATCCACAGGAGCTTGCTGACCTCATCGCTGCGCAGAGCCTTGACCAGGCCACCATACGCCTCGTCCCAGGCGTAGAACTTGAGCACACGGATACCCTGCAAGCCCTCGTTCACAGCCTTTGACCGCTTCTCTGCACAGTGCATCGCCGCGAACGTCGCCTTCATCTGCGCCAGGCCTATCTTCCCGGGCAGGGGCAGTGAGACAAAGAGGATCACAAGGCCAACGACAGCACCCACGCCCAGCTTCCAGACGAGGAGGCAGCAGACTGGAATGAGGAGCATCGGCGACAGCCAGAGCGAGTGCAGGCCGAGAATCGACTGCGGCAGACGCTCGCAGTCCGTGGACATGAGGGTCACCACCTGCCCCGTCGTGGTCTGGCCCCTGGCCCGATGGCTGAGCCGCATCGCCTTCCGGTAGATCAGCGAGTTGTACAGAGAGCGCACGTCCATGCCCAAGATGTAAAGCTGCATGATGGCGTGGTTGCTGGAGATCATGTTCCCCAGGAGTATGGAGGCGAGGCACCCACCGATGAGCAGCCACCCGACATACTGCTCCGCGGAGTCGTCCGCGAACCATATGACGAACTCCTCCCACGTGCACGAGCAATGTATATGTTCCCCAACCCTCCTTGGATAGGTATTCGTGTTGAATAGAGCACTGCGGTCGCGTCTCCTCCTCCCGCCTCCCGCCTCCCGCCTCCTGCCTCCCGCCTCCTGCCCCCCTCCTTCTTGTCTCTGCTTGCCTTGCCTGGGAGGCTGCGATCTGCGAAACTCTCGCCACTTTCGAGGGCTGCTGGTGGGTCCAGCGGAGTGAGGCACCGCGCGGATCTGAGCGGGACCTCCCCGTCCCTGGGGGGCTGCGATCTGCGAAACTGTCGCCACTTTCGAGGGCTGCTGGTGGGTCCAGCGGAGTGAGGCACCGCGCGGATCTGAGCGAGACCTCCACGTCCCTGAAGGGCTCCGATCTGCGAAACGGTCGCCACGTTCGAGGGCTGTTGGTGGGTCCAGCGGAGTGAGGCACCGCGCGGATCTGAGCGAGACCTCCCCGTCCATGAAGGGCTGCGATCTGCGAAAGTGTCGCCACGTTCGGGGGCTGCTGATGGGTCTGGCGGAGCGAGGCACCGCGCGGATCTGAGCGAGACCTCCCCGTCCCTGGGGGGCTGCGATCTGCGAAACGGTCGCCACGTTCGAGGGCTGCTGGTGGGTCCAGCGGAGTGAGGCACCGCGCGGATCTGAGCGAGACCTCCACGTCCCTGAAGGGCTCCGATCTGCGAAACGGTCGCCACGTTCGAGGGCTGTTGGTGGGTCCAGCGGAGTGAGGCACCGCGCGGATCTGAGCGAGACCTCCCCGTCCATGAAGGGCTGCGATCTGCGAAAGTGTCGCCACGTTCGGGGGCTGCTGATGGGTCTGGCGGAGCGAGGCACCGCGCGGATCTGAGCGAGACCTCCCCGTCCCTGGGGGGCTGCGATCTGCGAAACGGTCGCCACGTTCGAGGGCTGTTGGTGGGTCCAGCGGAGTGAGGCACCGCGCGGATCTGAGCGAGACCTCCCCGTCCCTGGGGGGCTGCGATCTGCGAACTCTCGCCACTTTCGAGGGCTGCTGGTAAGTCCGGCGAAGTAAGGCACCGCGCGGATCTGAGCGAGACCTCCCCGTCCCTGAAGGGCTGCGATCTGCGAAACGGTCGCCACGTTCGAGGGCTGTTGGTGGGCCAGCGGAGTGAGGCACCGCGCGGATCTGAGCGAGACCTCCCCGTCCCTGAAGGGCTGCGATCTGCGAAACGGTCGCCACGTTCGAGGGCTGTTGGTGGGTCCAGCGGAGTGAGGCACCGCGCAAACCTGAGCGAGAGCTTCCCGTCCCTGGGGGGCTGCGATCTGCGAAACTGTCGCCACTTTCGAGGGCTAATAGTGGGCTCGCCACTTTCGAAGGCTGCTGGTGGGTCCAGCGGAGTGAGGCACTGCGCAGACCTGAGCGGGACCTCGCCGTCCCTGGGGGGCCATGTCCTGTTGCTGCCCCGCCGACGTTTCAAGCCCCTTGCCCAACGTCTCCTTTCAGTCCTTGCGTCTTCCTTAGTGACTCATCGTTTTTCCCTTGACTGGGGACCTGCGAAACTTCCGAATGCCGCTCGCAGAAAGTACATGCGTCCAGGTCACGTCGCCACCTTCTCGCCAAATCTCCCAAGCTACTCCTACCCCGCATTGCGCAAGGATTGGGTACGTCGCCAGGGTAATTACGCTTCCTCCTCCTCCTCCTCTTCCTCCTCATCCTCCTCCTCCTGTTTCTCCTGCGCCTGCCCCTGCTCATCCAACTCGTTCTGCTGCGCCTCTGGCTCGTCCTCCCCATCCTCCTACACGGGTTGTACATTACTCTCACACTTGCTCCTCCGTCAAGAACGGGATGATCACCGAAATGAGCTGCTGCATGAACATGAGGAAGCCGGACCAGCCCCACGCAGGCAGGAACAGTTGACGGGTGACCTTTCCAAGGGGTGAGAAATATCATCATCTCGGCACATCATCACGTGGTCCACACCATCACAACACCAACATGATTACTCGCTCACGTGCTGTCGGCACGGCACGCTGGTGCGTACCCCATAAGAGACCGCGCGATGAGGCAAATCCTCCCCCCCACTCCCCTCTGGGAGAAGGACGGGGGGGAGACCCCCGAAGGACGGGGGGGAGACCCCCCCTCCCTGGAAACCCGGAGGAGGGAGGGGGAACGGGAGCCAGCGAGGGAAGGGGGACCTCGAACTGGTTCTAACCGAATCTTGCCACTAGGGCTGGATGCAGCTCTTACACAATCCACTCCTACCAGGGCTCGACCAAGCTCGAACAGAATCCTACACAGGCTAGACCTGGTTTTACATGCATTCCTACTAGTGTTGAATCCAGCTCTAAGGTAGTTCTACAAAGGCTGGGTCCACCTCTAATCGAATCCTGCTACTAGGACTGGTTCCAACCCTAATAGAAACTTATTAAGGCTAGATCCAGCTATGATAAAATCCTACTACGGTCCGATCCAGCTCTACTGGAATCCTACAAAGACTGGATCCAATTCGGATCGAATCCTCCTACTGGGTTGCATCCATCTCTCATAGAACCCCTACTAGGACCCGATCCAAAGTCAAAAAGATTCCTACGATGGGCTGGATACAGCGCATAGGAGCGCACGAGTGCTCAACTCAATTCGAATTAAATTCTACGGTCTGCATGCAGCTCTAATAGAACCCTAGCAAAACTCGACGCCTTAACACAACCCAAATAAGGCTCGACCCACCCATACTATAAATCATACACGGGCTAGGCCCAGCTCTAACACCTTACTTCTAAGGCTGGATCCAACTGTATTGGAAGCCCTTCTCCCCCTTCCTTGTCTGAACCGCGGGGGGGAACCTCTCAACCCCGCCCCCCCCCATCCCCCCAGTTCGAATCGGGTGCGGGATCCGCCCCCGCCCCCTGGCCCCGCCGGTTCAGAGGGAGCGGGAGGCTGTTTTAGCACCCCCCCCCTGGTTCGAACCAGGGGGGGGGCCTTGCGAGCAGCGGCAGAAGACACTCTTCCGGCCGCCCCCAATTTACTATTTCTGTTTTCGGCATAAAAAACGCCCCTTTTTTCCTCAAAAAAAAGCCTCATTGGGCCCTCTTGGATCGCTTCGGGTGGTTCTTGGCACCCTCTGAACCATACGCAACCGAAAGATTGATGAGGCCATGAATCTAGAGAGAACCTGAAATATGTTGACGACTTCGGCTGTTTGGGGCCTCTCTTACAGTGTCGTGGAGCCTCTCATGGAGCCTCTAATGGGCCTCCTCGAAGTTCCCTGGGCCATCTCAGAGCCTACTTGGGCCACTTTGGAAGTTTGTTGCGCCCTCTTGGTCTCTGATATGGTGATTTCCTGGGCCCCCGAGCACGCGACTGGCGCCAGACAGGTGAACGGACACGAGGCTGGCGCGCGGCAGGTGTACGACCACGCTACTGGCACCCGACGGGTGAGACAGCACGCGACTGGCGCCCGACAGGTCAATCCTGAATTCTAGAATAATTTCTGGCATTCTAGAACTCACTTCGTCGATCTAGAACTGTTTTGGCCGTTCTGGAAGTTGTTTTTGTATGCGCTTTATACTGTGCGAAAATCCGCCGGCCCCCTTGTGGGGCCACCAGGCTGTAGGCCCGTGGCTCGCAGTTTCCTGTACCAGTCGTAGGTTGTAGTTTCCAGTGTTACAGTTCTGCTTCTTGCTGGTTACTTTAACTAGTTGACTTATTGTTGGTTACTGTAACTAGTTGATTGACCGCGCGAGGGGGGGGGAGGCCCAAAGTGGCTTGTTAGCGTCCCCTGGGCGCGTTGTCTGAATTGCTGGGGGGGCTCGAAATCGACACCCCTCACGCAGATCCGCGGGGTCAGGGTCCAAAAACACAGGGGATTTGCCACATGTCTGAAATTCGGTGCCACCCCTTACGCAGATCCGCGGGGTCAGGGTCCAAAAACACATTGGATTTGCCACATTTCTGAAATTCGGTGCCACCCCTCACGCAGATCCGCGGGGTCAGGGTCCAAAAACACAGGGGATTTGCCACATTTCTGAAATTCGGTGCCACCCCTCACGCAGATCCGCGGGGTCAGGGTCCAAAAACACATTGGATTTGCCACATTTCTGAAATTCGGTGCCACCCCTCACGCAGATCCGCGGGGTCAGGGTCCAAAAACACATGGGATTTGCCACATTTCTGAAATTCGGTGCCACCCCTCACGCAGATCCGCGGGGTCAGGGTCCAAAAACACATGGGATTTGCCACATTTCTGAAATTCGGTGCCACCCCTCACGCAGATCCGCGGGGTCAGGGTCCAAAAACACAGGGATTTGCCACATTTCTGAAATTCGGTGCCACCCCTCACGCAGATCCGCGGGGTCAGGGTCCAAAAACACAGGGATTTGCCACATTTCTGAAATTCGGCGCCACCCCTTACGCAGATCCGCGGGGTCAGGGTCCAAAAACACAGGGGATTTGCCACATTTCTGAAATTCGGTGCCACCCTTCACGCACATCCATCGCAAGGCGTGGCAACCCAAACTGCGAGAACTCCCTCGGCCCTTTAATCGCAAGGTGTGGTAACCAAGCCCGTAAACCATACACGTCTTACCAATCGCCAGGTGTGGTAACCCCTCTTGTGATCAGTTGGTTTTGCTGATTGCGAATCGGCTTCGCATGAAGTTTCGATACTGCTTCACGACAGCGCCAAGGCCTCATGACTTAGCTCTTCCATGGCCCATTCTCCGAGAGAGGGGACCGGCGGCAGGGGGCGAAGCCCTTACGGATCTAAAATTTGGGTTCTGCGTTCTAGGATTACTGTTGCTGCTCTAGAATTCGCTTTGCAATTCTAAAATTTAGTTTTCCGTTCTAGACTTCGCTTTGCTTTTCTAAAACCGCATCCGGCCGTTTGGCAAGAAACGCGTGGGAAAAACGGCGGGGGTCGGAATCGGGGGACCATCGCGGGGCGGCGGGGGTGGTCCCGAGTGGAGCCCCGAGTGGGCTTCGGAAGAAGGTATGCGCACGTTTGCGGGGCCAGAAGGTGAAGATCAGGATTCGCCCAAAGCAATTCCCGGCCAGAGTCAAATACAGCGTGACGACCCGAAAGAAGCGGATCAGAACATCAGCTCAACCTGGCCAGCTCGGTTCCGAATCGAAGGGCCGGACTCAAACTACTCAACTCTCAAGGGGCCTCGAAGGGGGGAAGCGAGAAAGAGAAGCCCTTCTCAGAAGGCTCGGAAGCCCCCCAAGCCTTCTGAGAAGTTGTCCTAGCCTTCCCCGAAGACACAGAAAACCTCTGAGAAGGGCGCGAGGGCGTCTGAGACCGCCGCCTTCTGAGAAGGTCCTCTCTGGAACAAGAAACAATACAACGAACAAAAACTGTGGGCGCTCCGCGCGAGTTTCTCGGATCGGCGCTGGACCCCCCTCCCTGGCGCGCGGAGTGCGCAAGGGGCGGCGCCGGAGGCGCCGCCGGGGGGGGGGGGCCGGCGTGGATCCGAGTATCCCGCGCGGAGCGCCCAAAGTTTATGTTTGTGCCGCTTGTTCCTACTCGATTATCCTTCTAATTTCCCCGCCTCGCTCGCCGCCGATTTTGAGGGGGGCCAGACACAGCTGGACCGACAACGTTGACAACGAAGTCGACCCAACCAGCACGTTGAAGTCATGACGAACTACGACTGCCCAGCACGTCGCCATCATGACGCCGTCGGCCAGGAGACACCACGCGAAGAACAGCGAGGCACGCCCGCAAACATCCAGCACGGCGCGCCGTAGGTGGTGTGGGGTCGTGCGTTTCTTGGTCGAGCAGCCCCGAGAGCGCCCACGACCGTCCTCGGCCCAGCCGCCGCGCCGCCAGCCCATCGGCGCGGGCGGGCGGCGAAGCACGGTGAGCGCCCTGGGTGCTGCAGCGTGGCGGCCCGCGGTGGCGCAGGTCGCGCGGGGAACCCCAGAGGCGGAGTGCCCGCACCGTGGGGGCGGGCCGTGTCTCCGAGTAGGCTTCTTAGGGGGATTTTGGACGACAAAATGAAAAATGCCCAGCACAAATTCAAAACAGACTCACACATAGTCAAAAAATCGTTCCCATACTGTTTTGATTTTTGTTCTGCTTATTCCTCCTGTCGAGGGACAGGTCCGACTTACGAGTAGGGGCTGGGAGCGCGGCACGGGAGACAGTTCCACGTCGGTCGGAGGAAGCAGGCGACGACATCAAGCGAGAAGGCGGACGAAGCAGGTCGGGTCCGGGCCCTCCCGGAGAAGAGCAGAGCTCGGCACAGGCACAGCACATCGATTGCTGAAGCAGGAGGGCGCTGGAAGCAGATTGGGGTACGGGCATCCAAGAATACCTACTTTCAATGACCAACGGCAAGCGCCAAGTGAGGGCACGAGCTGCACGGGACGCGGACGCGACGGCGTCTGGCATCGGGGGAGCAGCCTGCCTCCTTTGGCGTGCTTGCGTCGGGGAGTGCCAGAGGCCGCTCTCAGGGGGTCTGCGTGGGTGCTCCGAGACCACGCGCACAGGTCCAGAAGCCATCAGGGCCCCCCTCCTCCCCGTGCTCCCTTCCCCACTCCTCCCTCTTCCACACCTCCTCCTCCTCCTTCTCCCCCTCCTCCTCCTCCTCCTCCTCCTCCTCCTCCTCCTCCTCGTCCTTCTCCTCCTCCTCCTCCTCCACCTCCTTCGCATCCTCCTCCTCCTCCTTTTCCCCACTCCTGCCCACTCCGATACACTTCCTCCTCCTCCTCCTCCTCCTCCTCCTCCTCCTCCTTCTCTCCTCCTCCTCCTCCTCCTCCTCCCCCCTCCTCCTCCTCCTCCTCCTCCTCCTCCCCTCCTCCACTTCCGCCTCCTCCTCCGTCCTCCTGTCCCCCCTCCCGCTGGGATTTGCCTGCCGCGGCGGCAGCGCCATGGGCTCCTGGGACACGCGAGCCTGCCCGCTCACCGGTCCCCAACGCCCGATGCAGCTGTGGCAAGCGGTTGGCCGCCAGCCTCCTCCTCCTCCCCCTCCTCCTCCTCCCCCTCCTCCTCCTCCTCCGCCTCCTCCTCCTCCTCCTCCTGCCTCTCCCACTTACGGTAGTGGTGGTGGAATAGGGGCTCACCAGTCCCAACGCCCGGTGAAACCTTGGACAAGTAGGTGTGGTTCTTCTTCTCCTGCACGACGCAGGGAAGGCAAGAGGGACTAACGGACTCGACCCTCCTCTCGCCATTCTCGTCCTGCACTCCCGTCCTCCCGTCACCGACAGGAGAGAGGGGGAGAGAAAGAGAGAGAGCCAGACGGACAGACAGAGAGACAGGCACACAGACAGACAGACAGGCAGGCAGGCAGGCAGGCAGGCAGGCAGGCAGACAGCCAGACAGACAGACAGACGAACAGTCAGAGATAGAGACAGAGATAGAGGCAGAGGCAGAGACAGAGACAGAGTGAGAGAGAGATAACATGAAGGATGCGGGGAGGCAAGGTGGACGAGCGACGATCGACCCCCAGACCTCTCCTGGAGCGCGCTCTGACCAAGATGCCGACGTGGACTCAGCCGTGGCGAAAATGGCGCCACCGGAAGCACAAACAAAAAAGCGTGGCGGGGGGCGCAGTGCGCGCCGCGGGAGGGGTCGATGGAGTCAGGGCTCCACAGTTGGGCCCGATCCGCGCGAGAGGCGACGCGACATCGGCGGGAGCACGCAGTGCGAAACCTTCCTCTCTGACTACTCCAGATTTCGTAATAAAGGGAGGGGGGTCTCATTTCGGGGGGGGTCTCTTCCAGGCTATCTTGGAGGGCCTGGGGGGGTCTGGGGACGATGTTTGGGAGGGTTCTCCCACGGGGGGGGGGTCTGAAATGGCTTGTCTTGGAGGGTCCAGACCCCCTCCCTTTTCTTACAAAATCTGGAGTACAGGTGGAGCTCTCTGTGGGGCAAGATCCGCGTGAGCGGTGTGCCGACGCCCGCGGGAGGAGGAGGCTCTGCGGGCGCCCCCCTTCTCGGGGCCGCAGGCGGCGCCCCGAGCGCGCGGGGTGCGCCAGCCTCGGAGAGGGGGCGACGTCGGGCGGGCGCCCCTCGGCCTGGGGCCGGAGGTGGATCGCCGCGCGGGGCAGGATCCGAGCGAGGGATGTGCCCACCGCGGGCGTGGCGGCGCCACGCGGGGCGCCCTCGGCGGGGCCGCAGGTGGAGCTCCCGGAGGGGCGGGGTCCGCGTAGAGGGGTGGGGGTGGGGGCCGACGGCGGCGTGGCGGCGCCGTGTGGGCGTCGCCTGCCTGGGGCCGTGGAGCTCCATCTGGAGCGTGGAGCTCCATCTGGAGCGTGGAGCGTGCGACAGGTCTGCTGGAATGGGCGAGGGCGAGAGGGATGAGGAGGATGAGGAGGAGGAGGAGGAGGAGGAAGGAGGGAGGAGGAAGGAGGAAGGAGGAAGGAGGAAGGAGGAAGAGGGAGGGAGGAGGAGGAGGAGGAGGAGGAAGAGGAGGAGGAGGAAGAGGAGGAGGCGAAGAGGAGAAGGATGAGGAGGAGGAGGTGGCAGCTCCTGAAGGATCTAATGTCACCAGCGGAAAGCTGAAAGAGGAGGAGGAGTAGGCTAAAACCACCAGCAGAAAGCTGAGAGAGGAGGAGGAGAGGAAGGAGGAGGAGGATAACGAAGGAGGCAACACGCGGCGCGAGAGAGAGAGAGAGAGAGACGGCGGGGACCCAACACCACAGGAGAGTTGGAAAGAAGAGACAGGACGGGGATGGGGAAGGCGAGGAGGGGAGGAGGAGTTGCGCAGAGCTGCGGAAACAAAGCGAAGACCCCACAACATAGGAGGGTTGGGAGGAGCATCAAAACAAACATACAAACAAACGAACAAACGATAAGCTCGACGGCGACGACAGCGACGGCTGCGGCGGCGACGACGAGGGTGCCCATGTCGACGAGAACGACGACGACGACGACGAAGACGACGACGAAGACGACGAAGACGACGAAGACGACGACGACGACGACGACGACGACGTCGAGGATGCCTGCATCGACGACATCGATGACCAGGGCGACGGTCACGCCACCCTCCTAACACCACGGTCGCCTAAGGCCGCCGAAGGGTCGCCGAAGGCCGCCAGATGCCGCCAGATGCCCCGAAAAAGGCCGTCGAAAGCCGACGTAATCATCAGAATCAGCATCATAATCAGCATCATCAACATCATCATCATCATCATCATCATCAGCAGCAGCATCATCATCATCATCATCATCATCATCATCATCATCATCATCATCATCATCATCATCAGCATCAACATCATCATCAGCATCATCATCAGCATCATCATCATCAGCATCAGCATCAGCAGCATCATCACCATGATCATCGTAATCAGCATCAGCATTATCATTTGCATCAACAGCATGACCAGCATCATCAGCAGCATCATCACCATCATCGTGATCAGCATCATCATCATCATCATCATCATCAGCATCGTCGGCATCAGCATCATCACCATCATCATCATCATCATCATCGTCGTCGTCGTCGTCAACCACATTCTCACCATTACCATCATCATCAGCAGCAGCATCATCAGCATCAGCATCAGCATCAGCATCAGCATTAGCATCATCATCATCATCATCATCAGCATCGTCATCATCAGCATCGTCATCACCATCATCATCATCATCGCCATCACCATCACCATCACCGTCACCATCACCACCTCCCTGATCATCATAATTAGCACCAGCAGTCTCATCATCAACAACATCAGCATCACCATCGGCATCATCATCATCATTTGCATCAACAGCATGACCAGCATCATCAGCAGCATCATGATCACCATCATCATCATCAGCAGCGTCATCATCCTCATCATCATCATCATCCTAATCCGCAGCGTCGTCGTCATCACCATCATCATCATAATCAGCATCATTATCACCACCACCACCATCATCATCATCAGCATCATCATCAGCATCATCATCATCCGCATCCTACTCCTCCATCTTCTCGTCCTCCTCCTCCTCCTCCTCATCCTCATCCTCGTCCTCGTCCTCCTCATCCTCCTCCTCATCATCCTTCTCCTCCTCCTCCTCCTCCTCCTCCTCATCCTCCTCATCGTCCTCCTTCTCCCCCATCCCAGTGCCTTACAACTAAATTCCCCTTGTCGCACCCCGAAGCCAGTTCTTAGGGCGGGCAGGGCGTGTTGCCTGAGAGTCCCTCACCAATCATGACCCTGAAACTTACAACATGACAGCACTTTCACAAATGGAAGATGGGTGGCGTTCCAAATGTGGCTCTCGCCTTAGCGCCGCGTACATTCGTTCTCAAGAGTTGCGAGGGCTTCACAGACTGAAGGCGGGACGTGTTCAAGATGTGGCCCTCGTGCTTAGCGCCGCGCACCTTCGTTTTACCAAATGTGTAAGAGCTTTACGGATTAAGGGTGGGTCGTGTTCGAAATGTGGCTCTCGCCTAAGCGTCGCGCCTATTCGTTTTCCACCATTCGCAAGAGTGTCACGGATTAAGGACGGGTCGCGTTCAAAAGGTGGCTCTCGCCTTAAATTGCAAGAGCGTCGCGGATTACGGGCGGGTCGTTTTCAAAATGTGACTCTCGCCGTATCGCCGCGCGCATTCGCTGCAAGTACAAAATTGCAAGAGATTCACGGATTAAGGGCGGTTCCTCTTCAAAACGTGGCTATCGCCTTAGCACCACGAACATTGATTTTACAAAATGACAAGAGTTTCACGGCTTCCCATCATCAACGTACAAGAAACTGCGTTTGGGAAAGATTCGGGAATATGAGGATGCAACAGTTTCCATGATTCGCGGTGTTGAAGTCCCAGGAATGGCGTCCTGGCACGAGTCAGGATCGTCAAGACGCAACAATCATGTTGATCCGTGGCGTTGGAGTCCCGACAATAATGTTTTGGCATGCTTCAGGGTCTTCAAACGGTTGTCGTCCAACAAGGCAGTTCCGTGGCCTATGGAGAGGGAGCTTGGAGGGAGGGTGTGATCCAACTTCGTTGATGACTCTTTGGATTATACTGGTCCTCCTCCTTGTCCTCCTCCGCAAGAGGGGGCGGTCGCGGATGTCCGCGGCCACAGTACAAGTATGTTTGCGATGTCCTTACAATCTGGCGTTGGTACTGGGCCAATCCTCAGACAGGCTGTATCCAGGCGGTGGCTGGCGAAGGACCCGGGACCATGACCCAGACGCCCAGAGGGCCCCCTGAGTGACGGGGGTGGGGACCCACTCGGGTGCCCTTGGGCTTCTCATTGAGGGGAGGGAAGCAGGGAGAGAAAGACGGGAGGAGGAGGAGGAGGAGGAGGAGGAGGAGGAGGAGGAGGAGGAGGAGGAGGAGGAGGAGGAGGAGGAGGAGGAGGAGGAGGAGGAGGAGGAGGAGGAGGAGAGGAGGAGGAGAGGAGGAGGAGGAGGAGGAGGAGGAGGAGGAGGAGAGGAGGAGGAGGAGGAGGAGGAGGAGGAGGGAGGAGGAGGAGGAGGAGGAGGAGGAGAGGAGGAGGAGGAGGGAAGAGAGGAGGAGGAGGAGGAGAGGAGAGGGGAGGAGGAGAGGACGGGAGCAGGAGGGAGGGAGGAGGAGGAGAAGCGAGGAGGAGGAGGAGGGAGGGAGGGAGGGAGGAGGGAGGAGGAGGAGGGGAGGA
The DNA here is from genome assembly GCA_963575745.1 of Prorocentrum cordatum. Classification (NCBI taxonomy): domain Eukaryota; class Dinophyceae; order Prorocentrales; family Prorocentraceae; genus Prorocentrum; species Prorocentrum cordatum. The sequence continues at coordinate 47,043 of CAUYUJ010002235.1, read as the reverse complement.
GGGAGGGAGGAGGGAGGGGGAGGAGAGGAGGAGGAGGGAGGAGGGGGACGACGACGACGCGGAGGACGAGGACGGGACGGAGGGAGGGAAGGAGGGAGGAGAGGAGGGGAGGAGGAGGAGGAGGAGAAGGAGGGGGAGAACGAGGACGAGGACGAGGACGACGAAGAGGAGGGAGGAGGTCTCCTTCTCGTCGCGGCCCTCGGGGCGCCAGACCGCGTCGAAGCGCGCCAGGAGCGGCGCGACCCTGCTGGCCCCCGGCACCTGCGGGGTTTTTGTTGCCGGGGGTGGTGGCCGTCACCCCCCGCCGCCGAGAGAGGCGGGGGGAGAACAGGAGGACCTGGGAGGGAGCAGAAGGAGGGCGAGGAGAATGAGAGGGGAAGGAGGACGAGGAGGAGGAGGAGGAGGAGGAGGAGGAGGAGGCGGGGGAGAGAAGGAGGGAGGGAGGGAGGAGGGGGGGAAGGGGAGGAGAAGGACGGGAGCGAGGAGTGCAAAGCGAGGAAAGGGGGGCGAAGAGCGGGGAGCGAGGAGCGAGAAGCGGGGAGGACGAGTCGAGGCAGGAGGACGAGAAGAAGGAGAGGCAGGCGGAAGCAGAGGGAGGGAAAAGGAAGGGGAAGGGGCAAGCAGAAAAGAGGACCCCACGAGAGCCCAAGATGGCCGCAAGATGCCTCCAAGACGACCCCAGATGCAGCCAAGACGGCATACCAATGGCCTCAAGATGGCCCGACGGAGGCAAAATCATTGATTGTCCGTATGCGTGTGCAGGATTTGGGCGTTTGCTTGAAAACGGCCCTCCGACGGCCCAAGAGGGCCCAAGAGGCCCCCCAAGGGTGCCCCGAGATCGCCCAAGAGGCGTCAGCGACGGCGAGGTAGGCTCCCAAGACGGCCCACAAAGGGCCCCGAGACGGCCCAAGAGGCCTCCAAGACGCCCAAGATGACCTACAAAGCGAACCTGAAGCGCCCCAAGACGGTCCCAAAGCGGCCCAGAGAGGCTCCCAAGACGACTTCCGACGGCGTCGGACGGGCCACGAGCACCGTGAGCCTGCCAAAGCGGCCTCCAAAGCCCCCACAGGCCCCCAAGAGGCCTGCTAGAGGCCACCAGGGAGCTCCCAGGAGGCCCCAAGAATGACCCAACAGGCTCCCAAGAGGTCTCCTCGTCCCTCTCCTCATCCTTTTCCTCCCTCTCCTCATCCTCCTTTTCCTCCCCCACGTGTTCCTGGAAGGGCTTCCACAACGGCTGGGGGAACGCATGGTCCAATAGCGTGGCTACTATGTTTCCCCCAACGTCTGGCCACCTACGCATATCCTAAACGGCAGGGGGCGACGGCAATTCGCCGTAGGCTTCTTCGATTGGTGGCACGGTGCCGTGTCTCTTCTCCATTCTCAAAGGGCTCTTCCAGCCGTCCTCAGACAACCATCGGCCTGCCCCCATGCGCTCCTCGGCGCCACCGCGGCCTTCCCCAGGCCTCCGCTTCCCCAGGGCCGGCGGAACCAGCCGCGAGCTCTCTCCAGCATCAAGCCTCGGGGTCAGGCGGAGAAACGCTCGGCCCGCCCTACCGACGCATCTCGGGGCCAAACGGGAAAGAAGTTGCACGCAAGGGAAAAGACTGGAGGAGGAGGAGGAGGAGGAGGAGGAGGCGGAGGAGGAGCAGGAGAGGAGGATGATGATGATGATGATGAGGAGGAGGAGGAGGAGGAAGAGGAGGAGGAGGAGGAGGAGGAGGAGGAGGAGGAGGAGGGGAGGATGGAGGAGGAGGAGGATGAGGAGGAGGAGGCGGAGGAGGAGCAGGAAAGGAAAAGGAGAGATCAAGGCGCCAGGGGGGGCCTAGCTGGATAAACCTAGAGAAAATCGGTCAATTGGGGGTGATGAGGGCCAATTCACTCAAGATCGGTCCCGAAACTCCCCGGGTGCGACACTGACAAGTTTTCAGAGCCGCGTCCAGCCGTGGCGGCGAGGGGGCCCCTATCTCCCCCCATTCTGCTGGCCAGAACCAATGCTGGTCCGCCTCAGCCCCCCAGCCAGCTCCAAGAGGAGGCTATGATTTCTGAGCCCGTGAGCCTCAACAAGATGCTCGTCCTCCACCGGCCCCTGGCCCGACGTGCTCACGAGCCTGCCGACCCACAGGAAGAAGAGCCAGGACAAGAAGCCAGGATTCTCCTGGAACGGGGGGAGGAGGAGGACGACGAGGAGGACGACGACGAGGACAGGGAACAAAAAAAAAGCGCGAGGATGAGGAGGAGAGGAGGAGGAGGACGAGGAGGAGGAGGAGGAGGAGGAGAAGGAGGAGGAAGGGTGGGAAAGGCGGACGAAGAAGGGAGGAGAGGGGAAGGACGAAGGAGGACGAGGAGGAGAACGAGGAGCAGGAGGAGGAGGAGGACCAGCAAGGTCGCTACGCCCGCGGGCAGTCTGAGAGGGGAGGAGCAAGAAAAAAGATCCTCGTCGTCCTCCGCCTCCTTTGCCTCTTCACTTGCCCGTCCTCCTCCTCCTTCTCCTCCTCCTCCTCCTCCACCTCCTCAACCTCCTCCTCCTCCTCCTCCTCCACCTCCTCCTCCTCACCCTCATCCTCCTCCTCCTCCTCTCCTTTCCTCTCCTTCCTCCTCCTCCTCCTCCTCATCATCATCATCATCATCATCATATCATCATCATCATCATCATCATCATCAGCATCATCATCATCATCATCAGCATCATTCATCATCATCATCATTCATCATCATCATCACATCATCATCAGCATCATCATCCCATCATCATCATCCTCATTCTCATCCTCATCAGCATCCTCATCCTCATCCTCATCCTCATCTCATCCTCATCCTCCTCATCCACCACTGCTCCTCCTCCTCCTCCTCCTCCTTCCTCCTCATCCTCCTCCATCTCCTCCTCCTCCTCGTCCTCCACCTTTTCCATCTCCTCCTCCTCCTCCTTCTCCTCCTCCTTCTCCTCCTCCTCCTCATCCTCCTCCCTCCTCCTCCTCCTCCTCCTCCTCTCCCTCCTCCTCCCCCTTTTCTTCCACCTCCCATCATCATCCTCATCCTCCTCCTCCCCCCTCCTCCTCTCTCCTCCTCCTCCTCATCATCATCATCAGCAGCAGCAGCACCAGCATCAGCATCAGCATCATCATAACAATCAGTATATGTATCATCATTGTCATCATAATCGTCGTCCCAGTCCTCGGCATCATCATTATCATCATCGTCATCATCAGCATAATCATCATCGTCATCATCATCATCATCATCATCATCATCATCATCATCATCATCATCATCATCATCATCATCATGATCATCATTCATCATCATCATCATCATCATCATCATCATCATCAACATCATCAGCATCATCATCATCATCATCATCATCATCATCATCATCATCATCCTCCATCATCATCATCATCATCATCATCATCATCATCATCATCATCATCATCATAATAATCATCGTCAGCAGCATCAGCAGCAGCATCATCAGCAGCAGCATCATCATAAGCATCAGCAGCGTCATCATCAGCATCATCAACATCATCAGCAGCATCATCAGCATCATCGTCAGCAGCCGCATCATCAGCATGATCATTCTCAACATCATCATCATCATCATCATCATCATCATCACCATCATCATCATCATCATCATCATCATCATCATCATCATCATCATCATCATCGTCTGCATCAGCATCATCATCAGCAACAGCATCATCATCACAATCAGCAGCATCATCGTCATCATCATCCTCATCAGCATCAGCATCCTCAGCATTATCATCAGCATCGTCATCATCATCATCATCATCATAATCATCATCAGCAGCATCGTCGTCATCGTCAGACTCTTCATCATCATCATTATCATCATTATCAGTATCAGCATAAGTATCAGCATCATTATCATCATCAGCATCATCAATATCATCATCAGCAGCATCATCAGCATCATCATTGTCAGCAGCAGCATCATCAGCATGATCATTCTCAGCATCATCATCATCATCATCTTCTGCATCAGCATCATCATCAGCAACAGCATCATCATCACAATCAGCAGCATCATCATCATCAACATCCTCATCATCATCAGCATCATCATCAGCATTATCATCAGCATCGTCATCATCATCATCATAATAATCATCATCAGCAGCATCGTCGTCATCGTCAGCATCATCATCATCAGTATCAGCATAAGTATCAGCATCATTATCATCAGCATCATCATCAGCATCAGCAGCAGCATCGTCATGATCATCAGCAGCATCAGCATCATCATCATCATCGTATCAACAGCAGCATCATCAGCATCGCATCAGCATCATCATCATCCTCATTGTCATCCTCGTCCTACTCCTCCTCATCCTCATCAGCATCATCGACATCATCATCATCATCGTCATCATCATCATCATCATCATCATCGTCGTTCTCCTCCGCATCATTTCCCTCCTGATCCTCTTCATCGTCCTGATTATCCTGGTCCTCTTCCACACACTGATCATCCTCCACCTCCTAGATGGGAAAGCCGGCTTGCAGGGAGCGAGGACGAAAACGGGGATAGGAGGAGAGGAAGGAGGAGAGGAAGGAGGAGAGGAAGGAGGACGGACGGAGAGGGCGAGCAGGAGGTGGAGGAAGAGGGATGACGATGAGCACGAGGGGGCATGATCGAACGCCCCAGCCCTCCACCGCCAAAGATACACGCACACCGATCCTCGCCAGTCCCCATCCTGAAACCACGATCGGTGCATTCAACTCCCTGGCCTGGCCAGGAAGACGCACACACCTGTCATGAGCTCAGGCTGGACCTGGGAAAATCGGTGCACCTGACGGTACACTACGGCCCCGGTGATCAGCGTAGGTGCACAGAGGCGGCGGGCACGAGACGGTGGCCCGACGGGGGCGGCCTCTCAAAGAAGGCAGGAGGCTTTTGTTCAAAGAAGGCGGGGGGGTATTGGAAGCCCTCCCAGAAGCAAAGAAGCCTTCTTAAAGGGCTACGGGCACTGTCCCAAAGAACCCTCCCTGTCTTTCCGAGCAAGAGCCGCACTCTCAGAACGCCGCACCCCCTCACATCACCCCCATTGTGTGCCGCTGTATTTATATATATATATATATATATAGCCATGCATAAAAAACGTGTTTATACGAGCACACATAAAAAACATATACATATAAATATACATAAACACATACCTATGCATCTACATTTACATATACATGCACGTACACATATACATATACATATGCATATATATATATGCAAATACAGATGCATATACAATGGTATATACATTTACAAATACATATGCATAGGCATGTACATATGCATATGCATATGCATATACATATACATATACATATACATATACATATACATATACATATACATATATGTGTATACGTATACATATACGTATACGTAAACAATGCATATATATATATACATATACATACATATACCTACACATATACCTATACATACATAGACATAGACATAGACATATACATATACGTATACATATACATGTACATACACATGTACATATACATAGACATACACAGATATATATATATATATATATACATATATATATACATTTACATATACATATACCCATACATATATATATATATGTACATAGACATAGACATGTACATATGCGTGAACATATACATATGCATATTCATATACATATACGTATACATGTACATGTACATGTACATGTACCCATACATGTACATGTACATATGCATATACATATACAAATACATATACAAATTCATATTCATATGCATATACATATGGAGACATATAGCTATACATTTACATATACATAGACATAGACATAGAAATATACATATGTATATATATATATACATCTACATATACACATACATATACATATACATATACATATACATATACATATACCTATGTCTATACCTAAACACCTTTACCTTTTTATATGCAGATACGTGCGCATAAACATATGCATAGACAGATATATATATATATACATATCCCTACACAAATACATGTGCATATGCAAATACATATGCATATGCATATACATACACATATACATATACATATACATATGCATATACATATGCTTCAACATATACATATACATGCACAGGTATATACAAACATGTACGAATACATATGCATATTCGTATACATATACACATACATATCTATATATATATACATACACATACAAATATACATATACAAATATATGCGTATACAAAGACATAGACATATACAAGTACATAAACAAATGCATAAACACATACATTGACCTATACATATACATAAACATAAACATATACATATCAATATATATATGTATGTATATATGTACATAAACAGCTCCATATTCATGTGCAGATGCATATACATGCACGTAAACGTATACATGTACGTAGAGAAACATATACATATACACGTACCTAAACATGTACATATACATAAACGAGAACATATATATACACATATACATCCATATACACATACAGATAAATATACTCATACGTATACATACGCTCGTAATCATATTTGTTATTACCCAACCCCCCCTCAGAAACTGAACCGTCCCCCCAGGGACGCCCTGGACGCCCTTTCGGACGTTTCGGCGGCCCCCGAGACGACCTTGGAAAGATCCGCTGGCCTTTCCGGGCCTCCCAGGGCGCCTTGCCGGGCCTTGCGAGCAGACTCAAGGCGATCAGAGGGGTCATCGGAAAGGCGCAAGACACTGAAGGAAGCAAAAGAGCGCTGCTCCAAGAGGAACCTCGATGGCCTGATGACAGCCCAAGAGGCCCCCAAGACGCCCCAAGAGGCCGTTAAGAGAGCCCCGAAGAAGCCAAAATCGTCCCATTCCCTAGGGAAAACGTGTGATGTTTAGCATATCCTCTTGTTGGGTCTTCGCAGCGTTTAAGACGGCCCGAAAAGCCCCCGATATCGCCGCAAGACGGCCCAACAGGCCCCCCAGAAGGTTTGAAGACGGCACAAAAAGGCTCCAAGACTGCCCCAGAAAGCCCCGGCACTGCCCATAAGAAGCCCAAGATGCCCACAGAAGTCTCTCCCAAGAGAAACCCCGGAAAGCCATGGGAGACCCCCAAGAAGGTCATAGGAAGCCCCGAAAAGGGCCCTAGATGACTTCAGAAGACCGCTGGAGGGCCCCAGCCCCCCAAGGCGGCCCAAGAAGGCCCCAGGACGGCGCAGGAGGGCCCCAGGACGGCCCAAAAGAGCTCCAAAAACGCCCAGACGGCGTTCTCCTGCGAAGTACATCGAGCTGACCCGACGATCTGGGTGCCATGCTTGAGGCTCGAGGCTTCAATTCTTCGATCGAGAGGGACAAGCAATGAATCTAGATTCGAAATTCGACGATCGAAGATTTCCTGAGTGCCTGGAGCCCTCCAAGCATCCCGGAAGCGACCAACAATCGATTAGTTCGGAGCTACTGCGACTTCTTCGCCGTGTCATGGGAACGATCCTGACTTCCTCAAAGGATGGACTCAACCACCGGAAGAGGCGGAAGAGGAGAAAAGGAGGAGGAAAGGATGGGTAGGAACAAACCTCGGAGGTGGCAGATGAAAAGCCTTACAGCATTGTTATCCCTATCTCCCCCATGAGGAGCGGTGCTGAAGCAAGCGATAATTGGTTGTTTTGCCGGGAAAGCGTCGGGAACAAGGCGCATGGCGCGAAGCACTAATGCAGTCTTGTATACAGATGTATATGTGACTAGCACTACAAACGCAAAACCTAGATATGTATATATATAATGTATGCGTGTATGTGTATACTTATATATGTGTATGGGTGCGTCTGCTCGCTAGCCAGCGTGGACCCCAAACAATGTGTTCCAGCATCGTACGTGCTGCAATAAATGAGGTGCAAGCTACGTGGTGCCATCTATGTGGTGCAATTCACCCTGCAGAACCTGGAGTTGCCAACTCCCCTGCTCGCGCATTCATCCCACCCACCCACCCGCAACTGGGCTTGCAAAACACGTGCGGCGGCGATTGCGATGAATGCTTGGCGCTGGCTGGCGCATCGCTGGCCTCAAACGGACAGCGCCCGCGGCGATACCGACAGCGAGTCCTCTTCAACATGGATGGGGCTCACTGTCGGTCTTCGTCCCAACTCTTTCCGTGACAATTTATTTGTTTCCCCACGCAATTTGGGGAGGGGGGAAAACAGAAAAAACGATGCGGACAAAACCAAAGACCTCGCGTCCATTCAGATGGTGCCGAGCTTCGGGCGGATGGTAGTGGGGGTGACCTGAATGGGGGGTGAAAAAGAGGTCCCCACAGGGGTCCATTAGGGCCCCTTTTGGGCCCCTGCTGGCGTCACAGGGCCCTTTCTTCACCCCCCAGTGAAGCCACCCCCCATTACCACCCACCCGAGGGGAGCCAGGTCGTAGGAAAGCACGACGTGGCATGTCTGCGCGCATGCTGCGCCCCATTCGCTCGGCAGCGGCCCTGCTGCAGCTCGACCGCAGCTTGGAACCCAGGCGCCGTAGACCAAAAATGCACGCCCACCCGAGAGCTGACGCGGGAGGAGGAGAAGGAGGAGGAGGAGGTGGAGGAGGAGCAGGACGAGGAGGAGGGGGAGCAGGAGGAGGAGGAGGAGGAGGAGGAGGAGGAGGGGGAGGAGGAGGAAGGAGGAGGGAGGAGGAGGAGGAGGAGGAGGAGGAAGGAGAAGGTGGAGGACTGTGCTGGATCTGTCCTCCTTGGCGACCTCGGCCTTGGCCGGCCTGCCATCGGCGGGCCTCTCCCCGACGGACATGGCCCCCGACGGGCACCCTGGCCGCCGCAGGGCCCCGCCGAGAACGCGCGCCGGCTGCGGCCAGGCCCAGCCCGCGCGAGCGCCAGGCGGCGCGAGCGTGGGCGTCGGCGTCGGCGCCGTCGCCATGGCCGTGGCCGTCGATGCTGCCATCGCCGTCGGAGGACGGGGACGGGAAGGGGGAGGGGCAAGGGAGATGCTGCCATCGCGGTCGCCGTGGCCATGGCCGTCGGTGCTGCCAGCGCCGTCGGAGGACGGGGATGAGAAAGGGGGCACGGGGTGTCTAGAGAGAGGGGAGGTGGTGTAGGGTACAGGGAGAGGAGCAGAGGGAGAGAGGAAGAGGGAGAGAGGGACAGAGACAGAGACAAAGACAGAGACAAAGACAGAGACAGACACAGACACAGAGAGAAGGAGAGAAAGGGGCAGGCCACAGGTATAGATATGTATATAGATACACTCATATACCATAACCACACGCGCTACGCGCGCATTCAGGTTCTAGCCGGCCCCGACGACGCTATTAGGTGGCACGCGTCCGACACCCGTGTCGTCTTACTAAACGCCCTGACACTACATCACCATTTCGCCCGAACTCTAACCCCCAAGCCCGAACACCCGAAGTGTAACGCCCCAGCGCCCGAACGCTATCAACCTGATCCTAACTAACTCCCACACCCCTACACTCGAACCTTGGCACCCTCCTGATCCTAACAGCCTAGCCCGAATACCCAACCCAGAAATCCGAACCCCGGCACCCTTACCGTAACACCGTAGCCCTACACCCAAACACCTTCGCGATAACACCCTAACCCTCATGCCCTGACCCTAACATCCGCACTCTAACACCCTCACCGCGTGCCAGACTTCTGATTGGTTTGGTCTTCGGGCCTTCGTCCGGACCCGCCGACCCATGGCACCCAAGACGGCCCTGAGAGGACCTGCCGTGGGACCCAAGACGGCCTCAGAAAGAGCGTCGGCGGCCCAAAACGGCGCGAAGACGGCCCCACGACGGCCCCGAGACACCCACCATACGGCCAAGAGGGCCCCAAGACAGCCCAAGATGGCCACTAGGAACCCCCAAGACTGCCTCACAGGAGGCCAAGACAGCCCAAAGACGCCCCAAACGAGCTCCAGCATCACCATCGTCGACATCATCGTCATCATCATCATCATCATCATCATCATCATCATCATCATCATCATCATCATCATCATCGTCATCGTCATCGTCATCGTCATCATCGTCATCGTCATCATCATCAGCAGCAGCAGCAGCAGCATCATCGCCATCATCATCATCATCATCATCATCAGCAGCAGCATCATCATCATCAGCATCATCATCATCATCACCACCACCATCATCATCATCATCATCATCATCATCATCATCGTCATCGTCATCGTCATCTTCACCACCATCGTGAGCATCATCAACATCAGCATCATCATCACCAACATCGGCATCAGCATCATCAACAATATCAGCCAGCGCTGACTCCAAATCGATAGGAGGACAGGAGGAGGACGAAAGGAGGATGGGAGGAGGACGAAGGGAGGACGGGAGCAGGACGGGAGGAGAACGGGAGGTGCAAAATCAAGCAAGCGGAAGCAAGCAAGCGCAAGCGAGCAATAACAAGCAAGCAAGAGCCAGCGATAAACTGCAAGCCAGCAAGGGCAAGCAAGAGCAAGCAAGCGAGAGCAAGCACGCAAGAGCAAGCAAGCAAGTGCAATTCAAAAAGGGGATGAGCATTGGAAAAAAGGGGGGTGTCATTGGAAGAAGGGGGGGTGCTAAAGACCGATTACTTATGATGAGCTAGGACTCCTATAGGGCAAGCCTATTTGGAGAATTATCAGCATCATCAGCATTATCGTCATAATCGGCATCATCGTCGTCATCGTCATCGTCATCATCATAAGGATTATCAGCATCATCTTCATCATAATCATCATCAACATCATGATCCGCATCATCATCATCATCATCATCATCATCATCATCATCATCATCATCACCAACATCATCACCATTATCAGCATCAGCATCATCAGCATCAGCATCATCACCACGACCCTCAGCATCATCATCATAATCATCAACATCATCAGCAGCAGCATCATCAGCAGCAGAAGTAACACCATCATCAGCATCATCATCATCATCATCACCACCATCGTGAGCATCATCATCGTCAGCAGCAGCATCATCGTCATCATCACCATCATCAGCATCGCATCAGTAGCAGAAGTAACACAATCGTCAGCATCACCATCACCATCATCATCATCAGCAGCAGCATCATCATCATCACCATCCTCATCATCATCATCATCATCATCATCATCATCATCATCATCATCATCATCATCATCATCATCATCATCATTATCATCATCATCATCATCATCATCATCATCATCATCATCATCATCAAAGCCTTAAGGTGCTCGGTGGAATGTCGAGGGAGGCATCTCGGGGGCCTTTGGGGGGCCGTTGTTTGGCCTTTGGGGGGCCGTTTGGGGGCCTTTTGGGGCGTCGTTGGGGAGTTTGGGGGGCCTCTTGGGGGCCACTTGGCCTCGTGGGGGCCTCTCCGGACCCTCGTGGGGCCTCCTGGGTGCCTCTCATGGCGGAAGACTCAAATTTTCGGCCCGTGTTCCCCCTCTTGAGCCCTTTTTGGGGACCGTCTTTGGGCCCTCTGGGGCCGTGCTGGGCGCCCCTGGAGCCGTCTTGGGGCCATGCTGGGCCCTCCCGTTTTCGATTGTCTGGAACTCGAAATGGACAACCCCAAAAAAAACGTTGCACAAAACCCCTGGAAACAAATTGCACGCGCGCCAAGAATCATAGAATCACGGATGTGGGACACTGGAAGATGGAGGTGGCGCCAACCTGTGGTAGCTCCGGAGACGCGCGCGACGACACGCTGAACTATGGCGTGAAGAATCTTCCGGGACATGGTGTTATTGGGCGTCTCTGGGGCTTGTTGGGGGTCTTGTGTGGGCCCGTCTGGGGTTGTTTGGGGCTGTCTTCGGGCAAGTTTAAGCTGTCTTGGAGCCTTTATACCCCATCGAAGGGATTCGAAGGGGCCAGGGGCACGACCCGAGCGAGGTGGGCAAGGTCGGTCGGTCGGGATAAGCAAGCGGGGGAGCCACGGGGCGGACGGGGCGGGACAAGGGGGTGGCCGGGGAAAGGACGGGGCGGGAACGGTTCGGAGGGGGCCACGGGGCGGGCGGGGGGAAGCACGATCGGTCGGTCGGTCGGAATAAGCAGACGGGGGCCACGGGGCGGAGGGGAGGGGCACGGTCGGTCGGTCGGTCGGAATAAACAGACCGGGGCCGCAGGGCGGTGGGGCGCGGGGGGGGGCAGGGGGCGGGAAAGTACGGTCGGGCAGGGGTGGGCACCAACGAGGCGCAAGCGGTTGCGCCGCGATTCCGGGCTAGCACGTCGCCGCGTGGCAACTTCGCAGAAAAAGCCGGCCCACGAACTCTTGGGCCCTCTCCTTGGCAAGGCGTCGTTGGCCAACCTCCCGCAAGAGTTCTGGCCCAGGCGCGCGCGAGGGTTGGCAACGGCGTCTCGGGCCGTGCGCCCGTAGCTCCGACTTGCTTGACGCGGCGAGCGCGGAAGTCGCAAAGCGGCAGAACAAGGGGTCCAGCGAGGAAGCGCGCGTCTTCCTGCATTCGGACATCTGCAAGTGGGTACCCGAGCGGGCCCGCTCGGGCCCTCGCGACGCCGAGGAGGAGGCCGACGCGTCCAGCAGCGCCGGCAAAGACATTCGTGACCTGGCCAAGTCTCGTTCCCCGCGCGCGACGCCGGCCCTGCCTCGCCCGGGCGCGCGCGCCCCCCTCGCAGGAAGTTGCGGCGGTCCAGAAGGGGCCCGTGGAGAAGGCCTTCTTAACCCTATGCCAGTGGCAGCTGGCGTGGGACCAGTGCCCCCAGCCCCGCCGCGGGCAGACCGCGCGCTATCGCGACTGCGCCGCGCGCGGCAGGTTCGCGCTGGCGCTCGTCGCCACGGGGCAGCTCACGCTGGCGAAGACGGTCGCGCATCGCAGCATCTGCTTGAAGATTGCTGTTCAGGCCGCGCGCACGCGTTTCTCTCTGCACTCTGCTCGCCGCGCGTTCCGCGCAGGCCGCGACCTCGAAGCGCCGCGTGCACCCCGGCATCGTGCACCACGAGGAGGCACGCAAGACGCCCCCCCGCGTTCGCGCCAGAGCGGCGCCCTGCGTTCGTGCCGGCGCGGCGCAGCTGTGGGCGGAGCAGCTGCGCTCGGGCGACCCAGAGTTCAATATGGGGAAAGCGATCCTGCGGGTCGATCCGCGCGCGCCCTACAGCTGGCACGGAACGCTTCAGACAAGGAAGAGGGTGCCGCCTAAGCGACGGCGAGCGTCGCGCCGCGCGGCTTCGCCCCCCTCTTCGCCGCATCCACGCGCGCAGCCGCGAGCGGCCCGCGCCCCCGAGAAGGAGCGCGGGGCGGGCGGCGCTGGCCAACCGTGGCGCGCCGCGCAGAGCGCGAGCAGCGGCTCCTGGGACGCTTGGCAGAGGGGCCAAGAGCGCGAGCGCTCGCGGGGCGGCGATTGGCAGAAAAAGGACGCGAGGAAGCCGCGGACGCCGCCGCGCCCGGTGCAGCGCTGAGCGCCGCCCTGGCAAAGCGCGCGCGAGGCGCCGAAGGGGTGAACCCTTCAGCCGTCAGCACGGCTGACGCGCAAAGCCTGTATCCGCCAGCGCTGGGCACGGGCCACGACCCGGGCGCGCACTGACGTCTTCCGCTTCGCCGACAAGAGGGCTCCGCGCGCGCAGCGCAGGCTTCCACTCGTGCCAAGGCATTCCGCGGGCGCCCACGCCGCGCCGCGTGCGCAAGGCCTGGCAGTGGCCAGCCAGGGCGGGGCGTGCAGGGGAGTTCTGCGGGGCACTGCGTGATCCGAGAGCGATGTCGCAACGCTTTGCCGCTTTTTCTACAACCGCGGTTTGCAATCGCGCGCGATGCCGTCCGTGCCGGTGCCGCCCTGGCCGCCGCCCGCATCTGGCGCGCGGAAGCCGGCGGCACCTGGGGCTGCAAGCGTCGACGTCAAATCTCGCAACGCGCGCTTTCCGGGCACTCGGTCGCGGGCGCGCCGGAGCGCGTGTCAGGCGATGCCGGCGCCGTCAGCGCCACCGGGGTCGCAGTTCGGGAGTGGTTGGTCTCGGCGTTGCAGCGACAGCGCGCGGCGCGAAATCTGCGTCGCTGCCCGCGACAGTAACGGCGGCGACGCGGTGAAACTCACCTTTCTGGCAAGGGCGCTGGACGGCGACCCCGCGCTCTGGGGCAAGTGGCGCCCCCCCGAGGCCTCGGCTTTGCCGCCCACGGCCGCAGCAGCAACGCGGTGGGCTCCGCAGACCGCCCCAACCGACGTGGAAGCATTCCGCGAGAGCGAATTCGCGGCGCTTCGCGAAAAGGATCGGGCTCTCCGGGCCAGTGGCGCCGTGGTAGAATGGTTCCGGGGGGGGCCCCACCACGCGGCGCGTCGCACAGCACGTGAATGGGACTCTCTGCGCAGAAATCGCGGAGCGCATTGCCTTCTGCGACCCAGGCTGCGTGGAGTTCTTCAGGACGGGGGTGCCCCTCGTGGGCGAGCTCCCGCGGTCGGGCCACGGCAGCCCAGAAGTGTTCCCACCCCGTCTGGGCATCGTGAGGCTGCTGGGCAACGCCGAGTCGGCAAATCGCGACATTTCCTCTGCTCTACGCGACGGCTGGCACGGCAACGCCATCCTCCGCAAGACAAGGGACGAGCCCGAGCTGGGGCGCATCAGCTGCCCGGTGCCGCTCCGCGACGCGCGTTTGGAAGGGGCCGTCATCGCTCCGAGGTTTGCGGTTGAGCAGCTGCGCGAAGACGAATCCTCGAAACTCCAGTTGGTCGACGATATGACCAAGGCAAGGATTAACGAGGCGACGCGTCCTCAGGATCGGCTCCACCACGATGCCGTGGACTCGCTCCTCGAGGCAGCTCGAACCTTACAGGAAGTTACGGGGCGGGCACCCGCCCTCTGCAGGGCAGAAATCGACGCTGCCTTTCGTCGCGTGCCCATTCGCGCTGCGCACCGCCGATTCGCCTGGATCGATTTTAGCGCCGCCGGGCAGGTCTGGGCGGCGCAGCACGCGGCAGCGCCCTTCGGGACCACGTCATCGGTGCACAGCTGGGCGCGACTGGGCGCCATCATCGCGCAAGCGGCGCGCGTGCTCTTGCAGATCGCCGCGCTTCTTTACGTGAATGAATATTTCGGGCCAGATCACCCCGAAATGGTGGAGCAGGCAGCAGCGCAGCTGGCGGAGCTAATTCAGCTGATGCTCGGCCCGGGCGCGGTGGCGCCAGGCAAGCTCGCCCCGGGGTCTCCGCGGTCATCCTCGGCCTCGAAATCATGGCAGGGCGGCCGGAGCGCGACGCGTCAACCAGCCGGCTGCGCGCATCGCTAGGTGCTGCCACGCGCGTTCTGCGCGCGTCCGGCACCCGCGAAGACCGCCAAGTGGCAGCGAGTCATCGGCAAGGCGCCCGCCACGCGCTCCCCCGCGCCAGGCGGACCGCGCGCCCCCCAAGGAGTTTCGACACTTTGCGCTCGCTGCGCAGGCGCATCGTCCAAGTTGGCCCGGGGCTTGGCCTGGGCAGCGTCGCATCTCTTCTGCCGCCTGGGGCGCCCCCTGCTCAGGCGCGGCGCTGCACCCGCGTGCCCGGGGGGAGCGGGGCGCCGCGCCCCGTGCTCGCAGGCCGTTGCACGCGCAATCGCATCGCGGGGTATCGAAGGCACATGTGCCGTTGGTGTTAGCCCTGCAGCAGCGGTGCGAGGTCTTGGCCATGGACCTGTGCCAATCGCGGTCATGGGCCGACAAGGCGCGCCCCCGCGCAACCCTCTTCGCGGACGCGTCGGGTCAACCACCGTGCGTGTTCGCAGTGCTCGTCACCGCTTCGGGCATCCGGTTCACTTCTATGCTCGCCCCAGCGTCATTGGTGGCGGCGTTCGAGCGTCGCTGGGTCAACCAGATTCAGGGGCTGGAGCTTCTGTCCATCGCGCTGGGCATCTGCCCCTTGCAGGCGCTGCATTCGCGCGCGTTTGTACACGAAGGCGGGCAGTGCCAGCCCCCTGTCTTCGTTCGCTCAGGGCACTTGTAGGGTTGCGACTTGCACATTTACAGCGACAATACCGGCCCGGAGGCCTGCCTACGGAAGGGCGCCGCGAAATCCTCCGACCACTCGTGCATCGTCCACGCCATGTGGAGGCGCGCAGTAGAGCTCGACCTAAACCTCGCCGTGTTTCGCGTGCCCACGGCTGAGAATCTCGCCGATCTGCCTCCTCGCTTGAGCTGTCTGAAGAAAGTCATCATAATCTCTGAAAAAAAAACCAGAGTACGAATAGTTTTTCGCATCCAGCTCTGGTAGCAGACCGAGTTCGGGCATCTAGATGCTCCAGACTAGCCCTTCTGGTGATGTCCTTTTCGATTGCTGTGCCAAACAGCTAGCTCTGTAGCTCATATGCAGCTCGAGTTACATCAAGAAACTCACCATCATCTCTTTTATATATAGTTTTTGTTTGTTTTATATATAAAATATATATATTATATATATATATATATATATATATATATATATATATATATATATATATATATTTAAAAAAAAAAAAAAAAAAAAAAAAAAAAAAAAAAAAAAAAAAAAAAAAAAAAAAAAAAAAAAAAAAATCGGACCCAGCTCTGGTAGCAGACCGAGTTCGGGCATCTAGACTCGAGACTATCGCTTATGATGATTTTCTTCCGATTGCTGTGCCGAACAGCTCTCTAGCTCATCTGCAGCTCGAGCTACATCAAGAAACTCACCATCCTCTCCAAAAAAAAGCAGCAGCGTACGAATAGTTTTCCGGACCCAGCTCTGGTAGCAGACCGAGTCTAGGCATCTAGATACTTGAGACTAGCGCCTGATGGTTCTAGATGGATTAGGTGTACCTGCCAGTTCTGTAGCTCTTCTACAGCTCGACTTAAGTTCAGAAAACTGACGGCACATGCCAAGATGACACACAGCCGATCCCGCCGACATGCTTTTTGATAATAATAAATACCCGATAGACCTGAGACTGGGCGCGGGCGGTAAGCCGTCAACCAGGTTACCGCACGAACCCTCGTAGAGCTCTGAACACGCAAAAGAGCACCCAGAAAACGAGAAAATATAATTTCGAAATTTCAGCTAGAAGACTCGTATAATGTATTGTTTGAAATAAGAGATCGGTCCCCGCAAGTGATTTGATCGGAATACTGCACCTACAGCCCTGAGACTTGACCATGAAACGCGCCATGCTCGACTGCAGGGAACAAAAACCTAGACTCTCAAACCGAATTTTCAAATCTCAGAACCTTCAAAAAACAAACCCCAGGTCACCACATTTTCCGTTCTGGCCGGGTCGTCCCGCGCCCGACGTCCTCCTGGCTCATCTTCTCTAGAGCTCTGAGAGGTACAACGGCCACGGGCGCCACCACAGCCACCAGGCCACGGCCATGGCCACGGCACCAGGGCCACCAGACCACGGCCACCCACGGTCACGGGAACAGCCACGGTCACGGCCACGACATGGCCACGGCCACGGCCACGGCCACGGTCACGGCTCCGGCCACGGCCACGGCCATGGCCACAACCACGACCACGGCCACGGTCACGGCGACGACCACGACAACCACGGCCACGACGACGACCACGGCGACTGGCCACGGCCACAACGACCATGACCACCACGTCCACAACCACCAAAGCCATGGCCATCACGACCACCACAGCCATGGTTACCACGGCCACGGTCACCACGGGCACGGCCACGGTGGCCACCGCCACCACGGCCACCACGGCTGCAGGGCCACCACAGCCACGGTCACCACGGCCATAACGGCCACCGCCATCATGGCCACGGACTCCGTGGCCACGACCACAGGCCACGTCCCGCGGCTGGCATTGTCTCGAAAGATACGCCTCGACGACCGACGGCTTACGGAAGTGTTCCATCGAAATACTGAACCTACAGCCCTGAGAACTGCACCATCAAACGCGCCCTGCTCGACTGCAGGGAACAAAATCTAGATTCTCAAAACGAATTTTCAAATCTCTCAGAATCTTCAAAAAAAACAAGCCCCAGGTCACCACATTGTCCGTTCTGGCCGGGTCGGCCAAATAGATTTACCCCGCGCCTGAATGCCGCTTAGATCATCTCGTTAAAGAGTTCTACGAGGTTGTCGACCCAGAATGAGATCGAATATGAGAAAAAAATTAAAAGCTCTAACCAATGGTCAAATTTCGGGAAAATAACTTTGAACTCATGCAAAACCGGGAGCCCGCGGTAAACCGTCAACCTTGGTTACTGCCGGAAACTCGTAGAGCTTCCTCGTGGAATGCGGGCGCGGCAATCTTGCATTCCGCGAGCGAGAGGGTGCGGTTTGATGCGGGAGGACGCGGAGGTGAAGAAGGAGCGAGGAGGAGAAGGAGATGGAGGAGGCTGAGGAAGAGAAGAAGGACCAGAACAGGGAGCAGGCAGAGGACAAGGAGGGAAAGGAGGAAGGGCAGCATGACGAGCAGAAGCGGAGGGGTGGAGAGGGAAAGGAGAAACGATTTAGTAGAGTACGAATACTTTGTTTGGCACCATCTCTGGAAGCAGACCGAGTTCGGGCACCTAGATACTCGAGACAAGCGTGTCTGATGACTTTATTTCGATTGCTGTGCCGAACAGCTCTGTAGCTCATCTACAGCTCGAGTCGCATACATAAACTCATGCTGAGCTCTGAAAAATTAGCAGAGTACGAATAGTTTTTCGGGCCCAGCTGCGCTGGCAAACCGAGTTCGGGAATCTAGATACTGCAGAAGAGCGCTCCTGATGAGTTTCTTTCGATTGCTGTGCCGAACAGCTCTGTAGCTCATCTGCGCATCGTCATCTCGAAAAAATAGCAGAGTACGAATAGTTTTTAGGACACAGCTGTGGTAGCACACCGAGTTCGGGGACCTAGATAATTCAGAAGAGGCTTCCATACGATGTTCTTTCGATTGCTGCACCGGATATCTCTCTAGCTCATCTGCAGCTCGAGTTCCATCAAGAAACTGATCATCATCTCTAGGGTACGAATGGTTTTTCAGACCCAGCTCTGGCAGCAGACTGAGTTCAGGTATCTGGATACTTGGGGCTAGTGCGCGGGATGATTCTCTTCCGATTGCTGTGCCAAACAGCTCTGTAGCTCTTCTACAGCTCGAGTTCAGTTCAGAAAACCGACGGCACCTGCCAAGATGACACTGAAGAGCCGATCCCGCCAACATGCGTTTTGGCAGCTATAGGTCCCGATCGAACTGAGATTAAGATGGCGAGCGGTAGTAAAGATCGAATATGGGGGGGAAACATATAATAGAGCTCTAACGAACGGTTGAATTGCAACTGCGAGAAATCGAATTTAGACCGAACAAATGCATGCAAAATTTCCGTCGATATGTTTTTGCCAACTAGTCCCCCAGCGCGCCAGAATTACTCTCTAGCTTCGCCGCGGACGCTCTTAGGGAAGCTCTACGAGTCACTCGAATCTAGCGGTAATGATGATTTTCTTTTGATTGCTGCGCCAATCAGCTCTGTAGCTCATCTGCAGCTCGAGTTAGATCAAGAAACTCATGATCCTCTCCAAAAAAAACAAAGTACGAATAGTTTTTCGGACCCAGCTCCGGTAGCAGACCGAGTTCAAACATCTGGACACTTGGAAAGAACGCGCCTGATGATTCTAGATGGATGAGATGTGACTGCCAGCTCTGTAGCTCTCCTACAGCTCGAGTTAATTTGAAAAAACTGAAAGCACCTGCCAACAAGACCCTAACAGCCTATCCCGCCAACATGCTTTTTCCCCACATTCAAAGTTGGGTTCTTGTTTTCTCTGGACACCCCGCGCAGGAACCTTCTCACCTCACCCCCTCTCATCTTCTGTCTTCGTGCGCTCACTCACTCACTCGCTAGCTCACTCACTCACTCACTCACTTACTCACTCATCAGCACTCACTCACTCACACGCCCATGAACTCACATATGATGATGATGAGTGTGCGCGTGAGAGAGTGTGAAGATCATCATCTGCACCAGTCAGTCAGTCACTCACTCACTCACTCACTCACTCGCCTTGGGCCTCGTCTCCGAGTGAATTGCGAGGAACTCTCAAGCGGGAGACCCCTCCCTATGGGGCCCGCGGATCATGTTACAAATCCGAGCGGGTCATCCGAACGCCACTCCCAGGCCACATTTGTGAACGAATTGCGAGGAAGTCTAAAGCGGAAGCCCCCTCCCTATGGGGCCCACTGATCATGTTACTAATCCGAGGGTGCCATCCAATTCCTTTAACTGTCGCCACTTTTGGGCTCTCCCGCTGCCAGAACGCCACTCCCAGACCACATTTTGAATGCACGGAGCCAACTGTAGGCCACTTCGTGTTCTTCGTGCTCCCAGAACACCACTCCTGGGCCACATTTTGAATGCCCGGAGCCAACTGTAAGCCACCTCGTGTTCTTTGCGTTCCCAGAAGACCACTCCCGGGCCACTTTCTGAATGTGCGGAGCCAAAACAGGAGGGCGAGGTCGGGGGCAACGTAGGGAGCAGGGGGAGGGCCCGCGCCAGGGCGAGAAGAAATATACGCAGAAGAGACAGCCAGGACGCCTCACCAACCACGAAGACGACGGCGAGGGCTTTGACGAGCAGAAGGGGAAGGGTGGAGAAGGAAAAAAGGAACGATTTAGTAGAGTACGAATAATTTGTTTTCAAGCAGACCGAATTCGGGCAACTAGATACTCGGGACTAGCGCGTCTGATCATGTTCTCTCGATTGCTGTGCCAAACAGCTCTGTAGCTCATCTACAGCTCGAGTTGCATCCATCCACTCATGCTGAGCTCTGAAAAATTAGCAGAGTACCAATAGTTGTTCGGACCCAGCCGAGATCGGGCATCTAGATACTTCAGAAGAGCGCTCCTGGTGATTTTCTTTCGATTGTTGTGCCGAACAGCTCTGTATCTCATCCGCAGCGCGAGGTCCATCAAGAAAAGCATCGTCATCTCTAGAAGAAATTGGCAGAGTACGAACAGTTTTAGGACACAGCTGTGTAGCACACCGAGTTCGGGCATCTAGATACTGGGAACCGGCGGTAAACCGTCAACCAGGTTACCGCCGGGCACCTAGTAGAGCTCTTTTCTTGCACAGCGCTGCTCGGAACACATGAAGGAAGCTTCTGAAGAGAGAGCCGAAAAAAACTCGAAAAAAAACACGATTGTTCGGTTTTCATGCAAAGTCGGTTGCTCCAAGTGTTTTGATAGTAGTACTGCACCTACGGACCTGAGAATTTGACTGGCAGACGCGGCATAACCCACTACAGGTGCGAAAAATCTGCTTTCTCAAAATGAATTGTCCAATATCTTTCCAATCTTAGCAAAACCCACCCAAAGTTGTCACATTGTCTCTTTTGGTCGGGTCGGCCAACTAGCTCCACCCCGCGCCGGAATTCCTCTAGCTCAACGATGCCGAAGAGCTCTACGAGGCGAGGTACTTCAGAAGAGCGCTCCATATCATTTTCTTTCGATTGCTGTACAGAACATCGATGTAGCTTATCTGCAGCTCGAGTTGCATCAGGGAACTCATCATCATCTCTGGACAAGTTGCAGAGTACGAATAGTTTTGCAGACCCAGCTCTGGCAGCAGACCGAGTTCAGGCATCTCCATACTTGTACCTAGTGCGCCTGATGATTATCTTTCGATTGCTGTGCCGAACAGCTCTGCAGCTCTTCTACAGCTCGAGTTAAGTTAAGAAAACCGAAAGCACCTGTCAAGATGACACTAAACAACCGAGATGCGCCGGAATTGCTCCCTAGCTTCGCCGCCAATGCTCCTAAGGAAGCTCTACGAGTCAATTATGCAAAGCTTCGGCCGAGATGTTTGCCTACTAGCCCCCCAGCGCGCCGGAATTACTCTTCTAGCTTCGCCGCTTCGCTCTCAGAGAAGCTCTACAAGTCACTTTTTGTCGAACTGGGAGCCAGCCGTGAACCGTCAACCTTGGTTTTTTGAGTTTGAGTCAGGGCGCGGACAGCTGTGACAGCTGAGCCCTAAGACTCCCAAACGGAGCACAGGGTAGCTAGAGAAGGCACCTCTTATCATCACACTGCCGAGCCACTGAGGCATAGGCATCGGAATAGGATGCAGGAACAAGGAAAAGGATGCAACACAACATGTGAGAATGCAAAGGTGTTGGAACAGGTTAGAGAATGGTGTAAGAGCTGGTTGAAACGCTACCCAAAACGTGTTCCACGGCCATACAATGCCGTTTTACTGCATTGATCAAAGCAACAGCCGATCAGCAGCATATGCTTCCACAGACCGCCCTCCAACGAAGAAACCGTGGAGGCCGACTAGTTCATGTTTACGTTGTATATCACAGGCGAAGCAGAGTGAAAGTTAAAGTTGAAGTCTTGAACAGCGCCAGGCGCCAGTTAAGGCCACAGTTAAGGCCAAAAGGTTACACAAAGGTTCCTAATGTGGCTCTGCAAGCGTTGTTCCATCAACCGTTGAGCACCACTTGAGTAGAATGTCAAGCACCGCCAATGTCCGAAGCACCACCCTGCAATACGGTGCATCCTTATCTTGTCCAACCGACACAGCCCACAGGTTCTCTGGATGTCCGCGTCCTCCTCCCCATCACGGCGCAAAGCCTCACAGAAACGTTGCAGAGCAGCCTGCTTCAAGTAAAAATTTGCCCTTTCTCGCTGGGTGTATTATCCCATGCGTGGGAGGCCGCATCCGAATCAGCGTCCTCATCGCACTGTGATTGATAGTTATGCAACTCATCCACCTCCGTCTCCTTGTCGCCTTCGGGCAACAAGGGCACAATTGGGGCGGGTAGAGCGGAAGAAACTGAATCATGAAAAGAGGACGGAGGTTGGGGAGGATCGCAAGTAGATTGATGGGCCGACTTTGACATAGAAGAGCCAGTTAGAACTGCCTGAGCCTTCGCCCTTGCCCACCTCCTGTTTCTGCGGTGCCTCTGGCCTTTCCCACGGCCAGCATCCTCCTCAAGAGTCGGCGCCTCCTCGGGACTCTCAATTCCCATTCGAAGTTTGCATGCCTTGAGCGCCTCGATCCGAGCATGAAACTCATCTTTGGGGAGCCGTTCGAAGTCCCGCCAAAGAGCAACTGCATCGCCATTGGCACGGGCCCAGTCCCTGGCAGCTTGACACTCAGATCGATTGCTCTGCAACTCATCTGAACAGAGCCGGGAAGAAGAAGCACAGTTATCTTTACGCTGGTCGACTTCGCACTCTCCGCGGGTTTTCGAGGATGCCAACGGCAGCGCCTCGGGGCCTCCACCTTCCCTTTGCACTCGAGAATGATCCAAAGGAACTGAGTGCAGAGAATAATCCAAAGGAGCAAAGCGCAGCGAATAATCCAAAGGAACTGAGTGCAGTACAGCATCAATTGATTGAGAAGCAAGCGACGCTTCTTCAGCAGCAAGGTGGGGTCCTACATCCTGGGATCCTGAAGCGGCCGTATGGATCTCTGCACAATACGGATTCGCAGCAACTTTGGCAACCTCCGTATCCTTCATCCCCTCCTTCTCCTCAAACGCCCCCTCCTTCTGAACACCAGGATCAAAAGAAACAGAGCCCAGTCTCGACTGCAGCACACCATCTGGAGACTGCACCACATCTGGAGAATACGCAACCGATTGAGACGAGAAAGCTTCTCCACGATCAGTTGGCCCAGCAGTTGGCAACGATAAGGAACTCAACAATATACTGACCTGCTCCTCCGAGTTCCCCTGAAACGGGCATGGGTTTCGCGCACAATCATCGAGGCTATCAAACCAGCCAAACGCGGGGAAAGTATTCGGATCAGCCACAAAATATGCATCACGAGCATTAAACTGCATAACATCAAATACAGCTTGTCTACACATCGCCAGTTTGATTATCCTTGTTTTTCTTTTCCAACTGGTCGAAACAGAACTCATCGAACAAAATTGCGCTGTCATGATGCCGCACAAGGAAGGGGCGCGCAAGAACAACTAATCAATCCAATGCCGACAGATCACCCGTTCGGTACTCAGAGATGTACGTTACGTGTGCATGCACAGCCGGGAACTCGCAAAGCTCGTAGAGCTCCTCGCACCCTCGAGAGTGCTTGAGCCAAAATGGCTACGGGAACTCGTGGAGCTTCCTCGTGCTATGCGGGCGCGGCAATCTCGCATGCCGCGCGGGCGAGAGCGCGGTCTCATGAAGGAGGACTGCAGGAGAAGAAGGAGTCAGGAAGAAGAAGATGGATGAGGCTGAGCAAGAGAAGGAGGAAGAAGGAGGAGGAGCAGAAGGACGAAAACGAGAGGAGAATCAAGACAGGCATCGACTTCAGTCCAGAAAACCATCACCACCTCGAAAAATTGCAGAGGACGACTAGTTTTTCGGACGCAGCACTGGTAGCAGACAGTTCTCGAGCATCTAGATACGTTAGACTAGGTGACCTCGAAATTCGTTCTGGTCGGATCGGCCGACTAGCTTCACCGTGCCTCTTAGCTATATTTGGAATGCCACCAGGATAGCAGGCAGCCCGAAGGGCGTGGGCAGAACTGACCGAGTTCGGGTATCTAGATGCTCGAGACTCGCGCTTATGATGACCTTCCGATTGCTGTGACAAACAGCTCTGTCGCTCTGTAGCTCATCTGAAGTCGAGTTACATCAAGAACCTGATCATCATTCCCAAAAATATTGGCAGAGTACAAATAGTCCCAAGAGCGTCAGCGGCGAAGCTTGGAAAGCAATTCTCGCGATGGGGGGCTGGTTGGCAGAGAAATCGACGGATGTTGTCTTTTTTAGAATATTTAAACTCAAGTTGAGTTGAATTGTGTTAGCGCTCTAGTAGTTTTCTCCATCTTCGATCTTATTCCCGCTTGCCATCTCAATTAGGTCGATCGGGTACCTAATACCTCGTAGAGCTCTTCGGCATCGATGAGCTACAGGAATTCCAGCGCAGGGTGCAGCTAGTTGAAGCACCCGGCCCGGGCGGACAATGTGACGACTTCGGGTTGGTTTTCCTAATGTTTGACAGATATTTGACCATTTATTTTATAAAGAGGATTCTTACGTCCAGCATTGGTATCTCAACTTCTTTTTGCCAAAAGCTGAGCCTTCCCCCGGAATTTGTACTATCGAAATATTTGGAGGAACCGAGATCAGGTTGACACCGAATAATGCAAATTTAACGTTTTTCGAGATATGTTCTGAAAACCTCTGCGCTTCGATTCCGAGCACTCTTACGAGTCTAAGGAGCTCTACGAGGCACCCGGCGGTGACCAGCAGGTTGACGGTTCACCGCCGGCGCCATACTGCCAAAAAGCATCCAGGCGGGATCGGTTGTTCAGTGTCCTCTGGGCAGGTGCTGTCGGCTTTCTCAACTCAACGCGAGCTGTAGGTTGTCCGTCCGGGCCGGGTGGGCCACTTGTTGGCGTCCAAGACATGGATGGCCGAGCAGTAGAACGCGGCGGCCCTAACATTGTCGGGCGTAGCTGCAAATGCATGCAGGTGAAACCACAAGGCCTCTGGTCGCGCACGCTGCAATCCAAGAGCGCGGCAAGCCGCGGCAACTCGTTCAGGTCGGGGCGCGCGCCCTGGGTCTTCGCCCCAGGGCCGCGCGCGCGTCCAGAGTCTCGCCCCTTGGGCCGCAAACGCCAGGTCTTCGCCCCAGGGCCGCGCGCGCGCCCAAGAGTCTCCCTCTCCAGGCCGCGCGTCGCGTAAAGCGCATGGGAGCCAGCGGTAAACTGTCAACCAGGTTACCGCCGGGAGCCTCGTAGAGCTCTTGTCTACGGCGCTGCTCGGAATACATTGGGGAAGCATTCTTACGCGCAAGCTAAAAAACTTTTTTAAAAGAAATAATAATAATAGTATTATATATACTATAAACCGTTTTTTCAGTTTTAAACCGAACTTGGTTCCTTCAAGTGTTTTGATAGCAATACTGCAGCTACGGACCTGAGAATTTCACTGGCGGACGCGGCATAACCGACTACAGGTGCGAAAACTGGCGCCGGCGGTGAAGCGTCAACCTGGTCACCGCCGGGAACCTCGTAGAGCTCCTTGCACCCGTAAGAAAACTCAGGATCGAAGCGGAAAGCTTCTGGGAGCTTTTCTAGAAAAACGTCAAATTGAGATTTTTCGGAGTCAACATGAAGTCGGTTCCAGGAAGTCAACTAATACTAAAACTGGCTCTAGAGAGCTGAGCTGCTGAGGGAACAAAGTTTATATGCCGATGCTCGGCGTGAAAATCTGCTTTCTCAAAATGAATTGTCACATATATTTCAAAATTCGCAAAACAGACCCAAAGCTAACACATTGTCCGCCCGGGCCAGGTCGACCAACTAGCTCCACCCGCGCCGGAATTCCTCTAGCTCATCGATGCCGAAGAGCTCTACGAGGTAATAGCAGTTCCCAAAACGTGGGTTAAAAATCTCTCAGAAAGTTTGGCCAACTGACCCAAAGTTCACACATTGTCCGCCCGGGCCGGCTGGGTCAACTGGGCGCCGGCGGTAAACCGTCAACCTTTCTTACCGCCGGGGGACTCGTAGAGCTTCCCTGCCATGCCCTACTGGGAGCCGGCGGTAAACCGTCAACCAGGTTACCGCCGAAGCCTCGTAGAGCTCTTTCCTCGCACGGCGCTGCTTGGAACACGTGGGGGGAAGCTTTCTGATACGCGAGCTGAAAACTCGAAAAAATATTATTATTTTTTAAGCTGTCGCCCAAAGACCGTTCCGCCAAGTATCTTAATAGTAATACTGCAGCTATGGACCTGAGAATTTCACTGGCAGACGCGACACAACCCACTACCGGTGCGAAAAATACCGGTTCTCAAAACGAATGTTCAAATCTCTCACAAAGTTCGTCCAACCGACCCAAAGTTCACACATTGTCCGTCGGGGGCGGGTTGGCCAACTAGCTGCACCCCGCGCCCGAATTCCTCTAGCTCATCGATACCGAAGAGCTCTACGAGGTATGTCCGAAGAATTGGCAGAGAACAAATAGTTGTTCAGCTTCCGCTGATACCAGACTCGAATACAAGACTGAGTTCAGAGCTCTAGATGCAACAGGCGGACGCGCCTGACGATGCCAAATCGATTGATGTGCGTGCGAGCTTTGTGGCCCTCCCACATTTCGAGTCAAGTACAGAAAACCAACAGCATCTGTCAAGATGACTCGAATAATACGAATAGGTTCACAGACCTAGCTCGAGTAGCAGACCGAGTTCAGACCTCTAGATGCCATAGATGAACGCGCCTGGTGATTTCGAATGGTTTCTGTAAGTATCAGTTCTGTAGCTGTCCTACAGCTCCAGTTAAGTCCAGAAAGCCAACAGCATCTGTCAAGATGACTCGAATAATACGAATAGATCTGTGGACATAGCTCGAGTAGCAGACCGAGTTCAGACCTCTAGATGCAATGGGAGGCAGCGGTAAACCGTCAACCAGGTCACCGACGGGGCCCTCGCAGAGCTCTTTTCTCGCACGACGCCCCTCGGTACACATGAAGAAAGCGTCTGGAGTACGACCCGAAAAGCTCGAAACATGACGCTTTATGTTTTTTATCTAAAGACGGTTCCCCCAAGTGTTTCGATAGTAATACTGCACCTACAGACCTGAAAATTTCACTGGCAGACGCGGCATAACGCACTACAGGTGCGAAAAAACTTGTTCCTCAAAATGAATTGTCAAACTGGAAACTGGCGGTAAACCGTCAACCAGGTGACCGCCGGGACCCTCGTAGAGCTCTTTTCTCACACGGCGCTCCTCAGTATACATGAAGAAAGCGTCTGGAGCACGACCTGAAAAACTCGAAAAATCACAAATTTTTGTTTTTATCCAGAAAACCGAGTCAAGTGCAGAAAACCGAGAGCACCTCTCAGGATGACTCGAACAATACGAATAGTTTCCCGAACCTATTTCGGGCAGCAGACCGAGTTCCAAGCTCTGGATTCGACAGGCGGACGCGCCTGATGTCTTGAAATCGATTCCTGTGACCACCAGCCCTGTAGCCCCCCTACAGCCCGAGTTAAGTGCAGAAAACCGACAGCACCTCTCAAGATGACTCGAACAATACGAATAGTTTCGCGATTCTAGATCGGGCAGCAGACCGAGTTGAGAGCTCTGCATTCAACAGACAAATGCAACTGACGATTCTGAATCGGTTTCTGTAAGAATCAGCCCTGTAGCTGTCCTATAGCTCGAGTTTAGTACAGAAAACCGAGAGCACCTGTCGAGATGACTCGAATAATACGAATAGGTTTGCGGCCCTAGCTCGGCTAGCAGACCGAGTTAGTTCACTCTAGATGCAACATACGAACGCGCCTGATCATTCTGAATCGATAAGGTGTGATTACCAGCTGCGTAGCTGTCCTGTATCGAGTTAAGGCCAATATACTGACAGCGCGTATCAAGATGACTCGAAACGGCCGATCCCGCCTGGACGCTTTCGGCAGTAAAGGTACCCGATCGAGCTGAGATCAAGATGGCGAGCGGGAATAAGATCGAATATCACGAGAAAAAATACTAGAGCTCTAACGAATGGTTGAATTTCGAAAACAAAATTTTCAACCGACCAAAAGTCAGCAAAAGGTCCGTCGAGATGTTTCTTGCCAACTGGGCGCCGGCGGTAAGCCGTCAACCTTTCTTACCGCCGGGGGACTCGTAGAGCCTCCTTTCCATGTTTCATGTCCAAAGAAGTAGCAGGGGACGAATATTTTTTTAGTCCGAGCGCTGATAGAAAACTGATCCCAGGCGTCTAAATACTTTTGCCGCTGATAATTCCCTTCCCATTGTTGTACTGAGCAGATCTAGCCAGCTGCGCCTCATTATTTTCTATTGATGTGCCAAAGAGGAGTTAGGTGAAGAAATGCACCGTCCTTTCGGAGGGAATCTGTCGAATACGAATAGTTTTGCGCCCTAGCTCGAGTCGCAGACTGAGTTCAGAGCTCTGGATGCTTCAGATGGACGCATCTCTGATTCTGAATCGATTATGTGTGCGTAGAAGCTATGCTGAAGCTCGAGTTCAGTACAGAACACCGACAGTGGCTGTTTAGAGAACTCGAAGAATACAAATGGTTTCGCGGACCTGACTCGAGAAGCAGACCTAGTTCAACAGACCAGCGCGCCTGATGATTTTCAATCGGTTCCTGCGAGTACCAGCTCTAAAGCGTTTTTACAGGCCGATTTCAGTACTGAAAAACGACAGCACCAGTGAAGATGACTCGAAGAATACAAATAGTTTCGGGATCTAGCTCGAGTAGCAGGCCGAATTCAGATCTTTGGATGCAACTTACGAACGCGTCTGATGAGTCTGAGTCGGTTACGTACGCGTATCAGCTCTTTAGCTCCTCTACAGATCGAATTGAACACAGAAAATCGGCAGCATTCGCAACAAAAATCGTAGAATACGATAGTTTCGCCCCAGCGTGAGTAGTAGACCGAGTTTGGACCTGGATGCTAGAGACGGAGGCGCCTCATGCTTATATCGTTTTCTGTGAATACCAGCTCTGTAGCTCTGCTACAGCCCGAGTTAAGTACAGAGAACCGACAGCATCTATCAAGATGACCCGAATAATCGAATAGTTTCGCGAGCCTAGCTTGGATAGCACCGAGTTCAGACCTCTTGATTCAACTGGCGAACGCTCCTAATGATTCAAAATCGGTTTATGTGAGTATGAGCTCTCTAGCTGCTCGACAGCTCGAGTGAAGTACAAAACCATCAACGCGTTTCAAGATGACTCGAAATGGTCGATCCCGCCGCAACCCTTTTTGGCAGTAAAAGGTACCGGGAATAAGATCGAATATGGTCAGAAAAGATACTAGAGCTCAAACAAATGGTTGAATTTCGAAAACAAAATTTTCAACCGACCACAAAAGGTCCGTCGATATTTTTCTTGCCAACTACCTCTCCGGCGCACCGGAATTACTCTTAAGCTTCCAGCAACTAGCTAAGGGAAGCTCTACGAGTTACTAGCTCCCCAGTGCCCCGGAATTACTCTTAAGCTTCCAGCAACAACTGGGCGCCGGCGGTAAACCGTCAACCTTTCTTACCGCCGGGGAACTCGTAGAGCTTCCTGACAATATATAATGTCGAAAGGGAAGTGGCAGAGAACGAGTAGTTTTTCAGGCCAAGCGATTTCAGACCTCTCGATGCAACAGCCGAACGCCCCCGATGCTTCTGCATTGTCTTCTGTACGAGCTCTGTAGCTCTCCTACAGCCGGAGTTACGTGCGTAAATCGAAAGCAACCCTGAAGATGACTCGAACAATAGAAATAGTTTAGCAAACCTAGCTCGAGTATCAAACCAAGTTCAGGCCTCTGAATGCGACAGGCGGACATGAATAGTTTTGCGGACCTAGTTCGCACAGCAGACCGAGTTCCGAGCTTTGGATTCGACAGATGGACGCGCCTGATGTCTCCGAATCGATTCCTAGGACTACCAGCACTGTAGCCCCCCAGAAGTACAGAGAACCGACAGCACCTCTCAAGATGACTCAAACAATACGATAGTTTCGCGATTCTAGACAGCCGACCGAATTCAGAGCTCTGAATTCAACAGACAAACGCGACTGATGACTCTGAATCCGTTTCTGTAAGTATCAGCTCTGTAGCTGTCATATAGCTCGAGTTAAGAACACAAAACCGAGAGCGTCTATCAAGATGACTCGAATAATACGAATAGGTTTGCGAACCTAGCTCGGCTAGCAGACCGAGTTCAGACATCTGGATGCATCAGACGAACGCGCCTGATCATTCTGAATCGATTAGGTGTACTTACCAGCTCTGTAGCTGTCCTGTCTCTCGAGTTAAGTGCAATATACCTACAGCGCGTATCAAGATGACTCGAAACGGCCGATCCCGCCTGGACGCTTTATGGCAGTAAGAGATATCCGATCGAGCTGAGATCAAGATGGCGAGCAGGAATGAGGTCGAATATCACGGGAAAGAATACTAGAGCTCAAACGAATTGAGGAATTTCGAGAACAAAATGTTCAACCGACCAAAAGTCATCAAAAGGTCTGTCGAGATTTTTCTTGCCAGCTAGCTCTCCATCGCCCCGGAATTACTCTTAAGCTTCCAGCAATAACTGGCGCCGGCGCTGAACCGTCAACCTGGTCACCGCCGGGAACCTTGGAGAGGTTCTTGCACGCGTAAGAGTGCCCAGGATCGAAGCAGGGAGCTTCTCAATATCGAATTCCGGGGGTACCTCTAGAAATAAAGTGCGGGGTATTTCTGGAAAAAAATCAAATTTACATTTTTCCGTGTCAATTTCATATTGGTTGCCTCTAATTTTCCGATGGTAAAACTGGCTCTAGAGAGCTGAGCTGTCGAATATCTTTCAAATCTTAGCGAAACCGAGCCAAAATCACCGCCGGGTCGACCAACTCAGAACCGGCGGTTAACCGTCAACCTGATCACCGCCAATAACCTCGTAGAGCTTTTCTCGCTCAGTGATCGTCAGAACACATGGAGAAAGCTTCTGGAGCGAGAAACAACTTGAAAAATCATGTTTTTCTGTTTATATTGAATGTCGGTTCCTTCAAGTGTTTTAATACTGCACCTGCGGACCTGGGAATTTTCTGGCGAACGCGGCATAACCCACTCCAGATGCGAAAAATCTGCTTCTCAAAATGAATGTCCTTGCTGGGCGGGGCGACCAACTAGCTCACCCCGTGCCGGAATTCCTCTAGCTCATCGAAGCTCAAAAGCTCTACGAGGTACAAGCTTCAATCAGCGCCGGAATTCCTCTAGCTCATCAACTGGAAACCGGCGGTTGTCCTTCAACCAGATTACCGCCGAGACTCTCCTAAAGCTCTTTTTCCCGGAACAGATGAAGAGAGCTTCTGGAGCGAGAAACGGAAAAATCGAAAAAAACAAGATTTTCTGCTTTTATCCAGCGTTCGTTCCTCCAAGTGTCTGAATAGTAATACTCCAAATTTACTGGTGGGCGCCATAATCCACTACAGCTGCAAAAATGAATTACGAAGTATCCCTTAATTTTCGCATAACGGACAGAGTACCATCGGAACCGGCCTGAAAATTTCACTGGCAGACGCGTCATGACCCACTGCAGGTGCGAAAATGGGACCAGCGGTAAACCGTCAACCCGGTTAGCGCCGGGAATCTCGTAGAGTTGTTTCTCGCACAGCAATCGTCGGAACATATGAAGAAAGCTTCTGGAGCGGAAAGGAAAAGCTCGGGAAAACACGTGTTCTGTTTATATTTTGTTGCCCCCAGATGTTTCAATAGTAATACTATCTATCGGCCTGAAAATTTTACTGGAGGGCGCACCATAATCTTCAATTTGAAAATTGCAGAGAATGAATAGTGCTTCTGTCCAAGATTTCAAACCTCTCGATGCAACAGCAGAACGTCTCCGATGCTTCTTCTGGATTTTCTTATGTACGAGTTCTGTCTTCGGAATCGATTTCGTGATTGCCAGCCTTTCAGCCCCTCTAGCGCCGACAGCTCGACAGCATCTGAGGAACTCGAACAATGCGAACCGTTTTGCAGATCTACGTGCAGCAAAGCTCTGTAAGTATGAGCTCTGTAGCTGTCGTTTAGCCCGAGTTTAGTAGAGGAAACCGAGAGTGCCTGTCAAAGTCACTCAATACGGATAGGTTTGCATACCTAGCTCGGCTAGCAGACAGAGTTCAGACCTCTGTATGCGCCAGACTGGGATCCGGTGGTGAACCGTCAACCAGATAACCGCCGGAAGCCTTGTAGAGCTCTGTTCTGGCGTGGCGTGCTCGGAAAAAGCTTTCTCAAGCGTGAAGAAAACAGCTTTTGAAATTTTGCATCTTGATTTTGTGAACCACCACTGCCTGGCTTCTAATCTAAAATTCTCTAGCTCTCAGAGAGCTCTCCGGGAACATTGTCTCTTTTTGTCGGGCCCGCCAACTAGCTCCACCCCGCGCCAGGATTCCTCTCGCTCATCGATGCCGAAGAGCTGTACGAGATACGGATAAACGCGCCGGTTATTTTGTCGGTTCTTGTTACTCTAATAAAGCTCTGTATGTGCTGCACAGCTCGAGTTAATTCCAGAAAACCAACAGCATCTATGAAGATGACTTGAATAATACGAGATACACCTTGTAGAGCTCTTCGTAACTGGGCGCCGGCGGTAAACCGTCAACCTTTGTTACCGCCGGGGGACTCGTAGAGCTTCCTGACAACATATAATGTCGAAAAAAAAATGCAGAGAACGGATAGTTTTTCAGTCCAACTCGAGTCTTAGACCGAGTTCAGACCTCTGAATGCGACAGACGGACGCGTCTGATGTCTCCGAATCGATTCATGTGATTACCCGCCCTGCAGCCTCCCTACAGCCCGAGTTAAGTGCAGAACGCCGACAGTAGCTCTCAAGATGACTGGAAGAATACGAACAGTTTCGTGATTCTGGATTGCGCAGCAGACCGAGTTCAGAGCTCTGGATTCGACAGACAAACGCAACTGATGATTCTGAATCGGTTTCTGTAACTATCAGCCCTGTAGCTGTCCTACAGCTCGAGTTATGTGCAGGAAACCGAGAGCGCCTGTCAAAATGATTCGAATAATACGAATAGGTGTGCGGACCTGGCTCGGCTAGCAGACCGAGTTCAGACCTCTGGTTCGAACAGCCGAACGCGCCTGATGATTCTGAGTGCGATAGCTGTGCTTACCGGCACGGTAGCTGCCCTACAGCTCGAATTAAGTAGAAAATACCGATAACACGTATCAAGATGACTCGAATAATACGAATAGGTTAGCGGACCTAGCTCGGCTCACAGACCGAGTTCAGACCTCTGGATTCAACAGGCGAACGCGCCTGATCATTCTGAATGCGATAGCTGTGCTTACCAGCTCTATAGCTGCCCTACAGCTCGAGTTAAGTACAAAATACCGACAGCGCGTATCAAAATGACTCGAAACGGCCGTTCCCGCCCGTGTGCTTTTTGGCCTTCAAAGTTACCCGATCGAGCTGAGATCAAGATGGCGAGCGGGAATAAGATCGAATATCACGGGAAAAAATACTAGAGCTCTAACGAATGGTCAAATTTCGAGAACGAAATTTTCAACCGACCAAAAGTCAGCAAAAGGTCCGTCGAGATTTTTCTTGCCAACTAGCTCTCCAGCGCGCCGGAATTACTCTTAGCTTCCAGCTATAACTGGCGCCGGCGGTGAACCGTCAACCTGGACACCGCCGGGAACCTCGTAGAGCTCCTGGCACGCGTGAGAGTGCTCAGCATCAAAAGAGAGGGCTTCTGGAAGCATTTCTCGAAAATAAGAAAACGTGATTTTTTCCATGTCGACATGAAGTTGGTTTCGCCAAGTGTTTTGATAGTAAAAGCGCATCTACAGAGCTCATATTAAGACGCAGAGGCCCTCATAGTCGTCTACAGGTGCGAAAAATCTGCTTTCTCAAAATAAATGGTCAAATATCTTTCAAATACTGGGCGCCGGCGGTAAACCGTCAACCTTTGTTACCGCCGGGGGACTCGTAGCGCTTCCTGACAACATATAATGTCGAAGAAAATTGTAGAGAACGAATAGTTTTTCAGCCCAACTCGAGCATCAGACCGAGTTCGGACCTCTGAATGCAGCAGACAGAGGCGTCTGATGTCTCGGAATCGATTCCTCTGATTACCCGCCCTGCAGCCCCCCTACAGCCCGAGCTAAGTGCAGAACGCCGACAGTAGCTCTCAAGCTGACTGGAAGAATACGAACAGTTTCGTGATTCTAGATCGCGCAGCAGACCGAGTTCAGAGCTCTGGATTCAACAGGCGAACGCGCCTGATTATTCTGAGTGCGATAGGCGTGCTTACCAGCACTGTAGCTGCCCTGCAGCTCGATTTAAGTAGAGAATACCGACAAAGCGTATCAAGTTGACACGAATAATACGAATAGGTTTGCGGACCTAGCTCGGCTAACAGACCGATTTCAGACCTATGAATTCAACAGGCGAACGCGCCTGATTATTCTGAGTGCGATAGGTGTGCTTACCAGCACTGTAGCTGCCCTACAGCGCGAGTTAAGTAGAAAATACCGACAACGCGTATCAAGTGGACTCGAATAATACGAATAGGTTTGCGGACCTAGCTCGCCTAGCAGACCGAGTTCAGACCTATCGATTCAACAGGCGAACGCGCCTGATTATTCTGAGTGCGATAGGTGTGCTTACCAGCACTGTAGCTGCCCTACAGCTCGAGTTAAGTAGAAAATGCGACAACGCGTATCAAGCTCACTCGAATAATACGAATAGGTTTGCGGACCTAGCTCGCCTAGCAGACCGAGTTCAGACCTATCAATTCAACAGGCGACCGCGCCTGATCATTATGCGAGCGATAGGCGTGCTTGCCAGCACTGTAGCTGCCCTACAGCTCGAGTTAAGTGGAAAATACCGACAACGCGTATCAAGTTGACTCGAATAATACGAATAGGTTTCCGGACCTAGCTCGGCTGACAGACCGAGTTCAGACCTCTGGATTCAACAGGCGAACGCGTCTGCTGATTCTGAGTGCGATAGCTGTGCTGGCCAGCTCTGTAGCTGCCCTACAGCTCGAGTTAAGTACAAAATACCGACAGCGCATATCAAGATGACTCAAAACGGCCGTTACCGCCACTGTGCTTTTTGGCCTTCAAAGTTACCCGATCGAGCTGAGATCAAGATGGCGAGCGGGAATAAGATCGAATATCACGGGAAAAAATACTAGAGCTCTAACGAATGGTCAAATTTCGAGAACAAAATTTTCAACCGAGCAAAAGTTGTCAAAAGTTCAGTTCTTTTTTTTCGAGCCAACTAGCTCTGGGGCGCGCCGGAATTACTGGGCGCCGGCGGTAAACCGTCAACCTTTGTTACCGCCGGGGGACTCGTAGAGCTTCCTGACAACACATAATGTCAAAAAAAATTGCAGAGAACGAATAATTTTTCAGCCCAACTCAAGTATCAGACCGAGTTCGGACCTCTGAATGCGACAGACAGACGCGTTTGATGTCTCCGAATCGATTCATGTGATTAATCGCCCTGCAGCCCCCCTGCAGCCCGAGTTAGGTGCAGAACGGCGACAGTAGCTCTGAAGATGACTGGAAGAATACGAACAGTTTCGTGAGTCTGGATCGCGCAGAAGACCGAGTTCAGAGCTCTGGATTCAACAGGCGAACGCGCCTGATTATTCTGAGTGTGATAGGTTGCTCACCAGCACTGTAGCTGGCCTGCAGCTCGAGTTAAGAGAAAATACCGACAACGCGTATCAAGTTGACTCGAAGAATACGACTAGGTTTGCGGACCTAGCGCGGCTTGCAGACCGAGTTCAGACCTATGGATTCAACAGGCGAGTGCGCCTGATGATTCAGCATGCGATGGGCGTGCCCACCAGCACTGTAGCTGCCCTACAGCTCGAGTTAAGTTGAAAATACCGACAACGTGTTCAAGTTGACTCAAATAATACGAATAGGTTTGCGGACCTAGCTCGGCTAGCAGACCGAGTTCAGACCTCTCGGTTCAACAGGCGAACGCGCCTGATCATTCTGCATGCATTAGCTGTGCTTACCAGCTCTGTAGCTGCCCTAGAGCTCGAGTTATGTTCGAAAAACCGACAGCGCGTATCAAGATGACTCGAAACGGCCGTTCCCGCCACCGTGCTTTTTGGCCTTCAAAGTTACCCGATCGAGCTGAGATCAAGATGGCGAGCGGGAATAAGATCGAATATCACGGGAAAAAATACTAGAGCTCTAACGAATGGTCAAATTTCGAGAACGAAATTTTCAACCGAGCAAAAGTTGTCAAAAGTTCAGTTCTTTTTTTTCGAGCCAACTAGCTGTGGGGCGCGCCGGAATTACTGGGCGCCGGCGGTAAACCGTCAACCTTTCTTACCGCCGGGGGACTCGTAGAGCTTCCTGACAATATATAATGTGGAAACGAATTTCAGAGAACGACTAGTTTTTTCAGTCCAAGCAGTTATAGACCTCTGAAGACTCTAACAAAAGAAACGAACAGTTTTCCAATCAAGCTCGAGTATAAAACCGAGTTCAGACCTCTGAATGCGACAGGCGAACGCGCTCATGTCTGCGGATCAATTCCTCTGATTACCAGCTTTCCAGCCCCCATACTGCCTGTAGAAAACCGAGAGTACCTCTCAGGATGACTCGAATAATACGGCAGTTTCGCGGATCTCGTTCGAGCAGCAGACCGAGTTCCGAACTCTCGGTTCGACGAACGGACGCGTCTGATGTCTCGCAATCGATTCCTGTGACCAGCAGCACTGTAGCCCTCCCCCAGCACGATTTGAGTACAGAAAACCGAGAGCTTTTCTCAAGATGACTCGAACAATACCAATAGGTTTCCGAACCTAGCTCGGGTTGCAGGCCGAGTACAGAGCTCTAGACTCGACAGACGAACGCGCCTGATAATTTCGAATCGATTTCTGTGATTATCAGCTCTCTAGCTGCCCTACAGATCGAGTTAAGTACGAAAAACCGAGAGCGTCTGCTACAATGACTCGAATAATACGAATAGGTTTGCGACCCTAGCTCGGCTAGCAGACCGAGTTCAGACCTCTGGATTGAACAGGCGAACGCGCCTGATCATTCTAGATGCATTACCTGTGCTGACCAGCTCTGTAGCTTTCCCTGAAGCTCGAGTTATCTTGAGAAAACCGACAGCGCGTATCAAGATGACTCGAAACGGCCGTTCCCGCCCGTGTGCTTTTTGGCCTTCAAAGTTACCCGATCGAGCTGAGATCAAGATGGCGAGCGGGAATAAGATCGAATATCATGGGAAAAAATACTAGAGCTCTAACGAATGGTCAAATTTCGAGAACAAAATTTTCAACCGACCAAAAGTCATCAAAAGGTCCGTCGAGATTTTTCTTGCCAACTAGCTCTCCAGCTCCCCGGAATTACTGGGCGCCGGCGGTAAACCGTCAACCTTTCTTACCGCCGGGGGACTCGTAGAGCTTCCTGACAATATATAATGTGGAAAAGGATTTCAGAGAACGACTAGTTTTCCAGCCCATAGACCCCTCAAGATGACAGTTTTCCAATCGAGCTCGAGTATGAGACTGAGTTCAGATCTCTGAATGCGACAGGCGGACGCGTCTGATGTCTGCAGATC
The DNA here is from genome assembly GCA_963575745.1 of Prorocentrum cordatum. Lineage (NCBI taxonomy): Eukaryota > Dinophyceae > Prorocentrales > Prorocentraceae > Prorocentrum > Prorocentrum cordatum. The sequence goes on along the minus strand of CAUYUJ010002235.1, from coordinate 9,109 downwards.
GATTCCTGTGATTACCAGCTCTGCAGCCACCAATACGGCCTGAGTTAAGTGCAGAAAACCGAGAGTACCTCTCAGGATGACTCGAATAATACAACAGTTTTGCGGATCTCGTTCGAGCAGCAGACCGAGTTCCGAGCTCTCGGTTCGGCGAACGGGCGCGCCTGATGTCTCGAATCGGTTTCTCTGACCAGCAGCACTGTAGCCCCCCCCCCCCAGCACGATTTAAGTACAGAACCGAGAGCACTTCTCAAGATGACTCGAACAATACCAATAGGTTCACGAACCTAGCTCGGGGAGCAGGCCGAGTTCAGAGCTCTTGATTCAACAGACGAACGCGCCTGATAATTCTCAATCGATTTCTGTGATTATCAGCTCTGTGCCTGCCCTACAGATCGAGTTAAGTACGAAAAACCGAGAGCGTCTACTACAATAATTCGAATAATACGAATAGGTTTGCGACCCTAGCTCGGCTAGCAGACCGAGTTCAGACCTCTGGATTCAACAGGCGAACGCGCCTGATCATTCTGAATGCATTAGCTGTGCTGACCAGCTCTGTAGTTGTCCTGAAGCTCGAGTTATCTTGAGAAAACCGACAGCGCGTATCAAGATGACTCGAAACGGCCGTTCCCGCCCGTGTGCTTTTTGGCCTTCAAAGTTACCCGATCGAGCTGAGATCAAGATGGCGAGCGGGAATAAGATCGAATATGATGAGAAAAAATACTAGAGCTCTAACGAATGGTCAAATTTTTAGAACGAAACTGGGCGCCGGCGGTAAACCGTCAACCTTGGTTACCGCCGGGGACTCGTAGAGCTTCCTACCTTGATGTTAGTTGAGAAAACCGCGCATGCAACATTCCGACTTATAGTCAATATTTGTTGACCTCTGAATGCGACAGACTGGCGCGTTTGATGTCTGCGAATCGACTTTTGTCATTACCAGCCCTGCCGCCCCCCTACAGGCCCGAGTTAGGTGCAGAAAACCGACAGCACTTTTGAGAATGAGTCGAACAATATAGAAGTTGCGCCGATCTAATTTCGGCAGCAGACCGAATTTCGAGCTCTCGATCCAGACGGACGAACGCGCCTGACAATTCTGAGTGCGATAGGTGTGCTTACCAGCAGTGTAGCTGCCCTGCATCTCGAATTAAGTACAAAAATACCCACCAAGCGTATCAAGTTAACTCGAATAATACGAATAGGTTTGCGGACCTAGCTCGGCTAGCAGACCGAGTTCAGACCTATGGATTCAACAGACGAGCGCGGCTGATGATTCTGAGTACGATAGGCGTGCTTACCAGCAATGTAGCTGCCCTACAGCTCGAGATAGGTAGAAAATACCGACAACGCGTATCAAGTTGACTCGAATACTACGAATAGGTTTGCGGACCTAGCTCGACTAGCAGACCGAGTTCAGACCTATGGATTCACCAGACGAACGCGCCTGATAATTCTGAGTGCGATAGGTGTGCTTACCAGCACTATGGCTGCCCTAAAGCTCGAGTTAAAGAGAAAATACCGAGAACGCGTATCGAATTGACTCGAATAATACGAATAGGTTTGCGGACCTAGCTCGGCTAGCAGACCGAGTTCAGACCTCTGGATTCAACAGACGAACGTGCCTCATATTCTCACTCGATTTCTGTGATTATCAGCTCTGTGACTGCCCTACAGATCGAGTTAAGTACGAGAAACCGAGAGCGCATGCTACAATGACTCGAATAATACGAATAGGTTTGCGACCCTAGCTCGGCTAGCAGACCGAGTTCAGACCTCTAGATTCAACAGGCGAACGCGCCTGATCATTCTGAGTGCGATAGCTGTGCTCACCAGCTCTGCAGCTGGTCTACAGCTCGAGTTAAGTACAAAATACCGACAGCGTGTATCAAGATGACTCGAAACGGCCGATCCCGCCAGTGTGCTTTTTGGCCTTCAAAGTTACCCGATCGAGCTGAGATTAAGATGGCGAGCGGGAATAAGATCGAATATCACGGGAAAAAATACTAGAGCTCTAACGAATGGTCAAATTTCGAGAACAAAATTTTCGAGATTTTTCTTCGAGCCAACTAGCTCTGGGGCGCGCCGGAATTACTCTTAGCTTCCAGCTATAACTAGCTAAGGGAAGCTCTACGAGTTATTTTCAACCGACCAAAAGTCAGCAAAAGGTCCGTCGAGATTTTTGTTGCCAACTAGCTCTCCAGCTCCCCGGAACTGGCGCCGGCGGTGAACCGTCAACCTGGTCACCGCCGGGAACCTCGTAGAGCTCCTTGAATCCGTGAGAAAGCTCAGCATCAAAGCGGGAGCTTCTGGGAGCTTTTCTACAAAAACTTCAAGTTGAGATTTTTTCGGAGTCAACATGAAGTCGGTTCCTTCAAGTGAACTGGTACTGAAAATGACTCTAGATGGCCGAGCTGATCAGGGAACGAAGTTTATATCTCAATGCTCGGAGTAAAAATCTGCTTTTTCAAAATGAATTGTCAAATATCTTTCAAAAAATTGCAAAACCACCCAAAAGTTGTCACATTGTCCGCCTCGGCCGGCTGGACCAAAGTTCTCACTCCCAGCGAAGCTATTCATATGAAGTCTCGCGCTCTCAGTGAGAGCGCGAGACCATTCTGCGTCGACAAAAATGCACCAGAACTCTCTAGGTCACCCATAGATCGATATAAATTAGAAAAAAAATCATCCGACACAAAAAATACAAAATTGTACAAATCGATATTTTTCATTGATTTTGAAAATTCTAATCAATTTGGGCACTCTCGAGGCTCCCATTCGATGTCTCGCATGTCGCTGCTTCGATTGGAATGCACCTGGCATGCATAGCATGCACTCAGCTCGAATTATCATCGAAACACCGTTCGCAACACGCATACATAGAGACGGTATTTCGATCATAACTCCTGACTCAGCCATTTCGAGGAACTCTCGAGCTTCCAGTGTGACGCGTCAGATCATTCTGCATCGACTGGTGTGCGTGAGAGGTCTGTAGATTGCTGACAGCTCGAGTTAAGTAAAGCCAACCACCGTCACCTGCCAAACTGTACTGCGGGCAAAGTCGGTTCCCGCAAGTCTTTTGATAGTAATATTGCTTCTAGAGCCCTGAAAATTTTACCAGCAGATGCGCCATAGCTTATTGTAGGTAGGAAAAATCCAACTTATGAAAACGAATTGTCAAATCTTGCACAATGTTCCAAAAACCGACCCCAGGTTACCACATTGTCTCTTTTGGTCGGGTCGGCCAACTGGCGCCGGCGGTGAACCGTCAACCTGGTCACCGCCGGGAACCTCGTAGAGCTCCTTGCACGCGTAAGAGAGCTCAGGATCGTAGCGAAGAGCTTATGGGAGCTTTTCTAGAAAAACATAAAATTAAGATTTTTCGGAGTCAACATGAAGTCGGTTCCCGGAAGTCAACTGATACTAAAACTGCCTCTAGAGAGCTGAGCTGCTCAGGAAACAAAGTTTATATGCCAATGCTCGGCGTAAAAATATGCTTTCTCAAAATGAATTGTCAAATATCGTTCAAAAATTCGCAAAACCACCCAAAAGTTGTCACATTGTCCTTTCTGGCCGGGTGGGCCAACTGGCGCCGGCGGTAAACCGTCAACCTGGTTACCGCCGGGGACCTCGTAGAGCTGCCTGCATCCGTGAGAAAGCTCAGCATCGAAGCGGAAGCTTCTGGGAGCTTTTCTACAGAAAAAAACAAGTTGATAATTTTCGGAGTCAACATGAAGTCGGTTGCTCCAAGTGAACTGGTACTGAAAATCACTCTAGAGAGCTGAGCTGCTCAGGGAACGAAGTTTATATCTCAATGCTCGGAGTAAAAATCTGCTTTCTCAAAATGAATTGTCAAATATCTTTCAAAAAATTACAAAACCACCCAAAAGTTGCCACATTGTCCGCCTCGGCCGGGTGGGCCAACTAGCTCTACCCCGCGCCGGAATTCCTCTAGCTCATCGATAACGAAGAGCTCTACGAGGTACTAGCTCCACCCCGCGCCGGAACTGGGCGCCGGCGGTAAACCGTCAACCTTTGTTACCGCCGGGGGACTCGTAGAGCTTCCTGACAACACATAATGTCAAGAAAAATTGCAGAGAACGAATAATTTTTCAGCCCAACTCAAGTATCAGACCGAGTTCGGACCTCTGAATGCGACAGACAGACGCGTTTCATGTCTCCGAATCGATTCATGTGATTAACCGCCCTGCAGCCCCCCTGCAGCCCGAGTTAGGTGCAGAACGGCGACAGTAGCTGTCAAGATGACTGGAAGAATACGAACAGTTTCGTGAGTCTGGATCGCGCAGCAGACCGAGTTCAGAGCTCTGGATTCAACAGGCGAACGCGCCTGATTATTCTGAGTGTGATAGGTGTGCTCACCAGCACTGTAGCTGGCCTGCAGCTCGAGTTAAGTAGAAAATACCGACAACGCGTATCAAGTTGACTCGAATAATACGAATAGGTTTGCGGACCTAGCTCGGCTTCCAGACCGAGTTCAGACCTATGGATTCAACAGGCGAGCGCGTCAGATGATTCTGCATGCGATGGGTGTGCCCAGCAGCACTGTAGCTGCCCTACAGCTCGAGTTAAGTTGAAAATAACGACAACGCGTTCAAGTTGACTCGAATAATACGAATAGGTTTGCGGACCTAGCTCGGCTAGCAGACCGAGTTCAGGCCTCTGGGTTGAACAGGCGAACGCGCCTGATCATTCTGCATGCATTAGCTGTGCTTACCAGCTCTGTAGCTGCCCTAGAGCTCGAGTTATGTTCGAAAAACCGACAGCGCGTATCAAGATGACTCGAAACGGCCGTTCCCGCCAGAGTGCTTTTTGGCCTTCAAAGTTACCCGATCGAGCTGAGATCAAGATGGCGAGCGGGAATAAGATCGAATATCACGGGAAAAAATACTAGAGCTCTAACTGGGCGCCGGCGGTAAACCGTCAACCTTTGTTACCGCCGGGGGACTCGTAGAGCTTCCTGACAACATATACTGTCGGAAAAAATTGCAGAGAACGAATAGTTTTTCAGCCCAACTCGAGTATCAGACCGAGTTCAGACCTCTAAATGCGACAGATGGACGCGTCTGATGTCTCCGAATCGATGCCTCTAAATACCCGCCCTGCAGCCTCCCTACAGCCCGAATTGAGTGCAGAACGCCGACAGTAGCTCTCAAGATGACTGGAAGAACGAACAGTTTCGTGATTCTGGATCGCGCAACAGACCGAGTTCAGAGCTCTCGATTCAACAGGCGAACGCGCCTGATGATTCTGAGTGGGGTAGCTGTGCTTACCAGCACTGTAGCTGCCCTACAGCTCGAGTTAAGTATAAAATACCGACAACGCGTATCAAGTTCACTCGAATAACACGAATAGGTTTGCGGACCTAGCTCAGCTAGCAGACCGAGTTCAGACCTATGGATTCGACAGGCGAATGCGTCTGATCATTCTGAATGCGATAGCAGTGCTTACCAGCACTGTAGCTGCCCTACAGCTCGAGTTAAGTAGAAAATACCGACAACGCATATCGAGTTGACTCGAATAATACAAACAGTTTTGCAAACCTAGCTCGGCTGACAGACCGAGTTCAGACCTCTGGGTTCAACAGGCGAACGCGCCTGATCATTCTGCATGCGTTACCTGTGCTTACCAGCTCTGTAGCTGCCCTAGAGCTCGAGTTATCTTCAGAAAACCGTCAGCGCATATTAAGATGGCTCGAAACGGCCGATCCCGCCAGAGTGCTTTTTGGCCTTCAAAGTTACCCGATCGAGCTGAGATCAAGATGGCGAGCGGGAATAAGACCGAATATCACGGGAAAAAATACTAGAGCTCTAACGAATTGTCAAATTTCGAGAACGAAATTTTCAACCGAGCAAAAGTCACCAAAAGTTCCGTCGAGATTTTTCTTGCCAACTAGCTCTCCAGCGCGCCGGAATTACTCTTAGCTTCCAGCTCTAACTAGCTAAGGGAAGCTCTACGAGTTACGAATGGTCAAATTTCGAGAACATAATTTTCAACCGAGCAAAAGTTGTCAAAAGTTCCGTCGAGATTTTTTGAGCCAACTAGCTGTGGGGCGCGCCGGAATTACTCTTAGCTTCCAGCTATAACTAGCTAAGGGAAGCTCTACGAGTTATTCCTCTAGCTCATCGATGACGAAGAGCTCTACGAGGTACTGGCGCCGGCGGTGAACCGTCAACCTGGTCACCGCCGGGAACCTCGTAGAGCTCCTTGAATCCGTGAGAAAGCTCAGCATCAAAGCGGGAGCTTCTGGGAGCTTTTCTACAAAAACTTCAAGTTGAGATTTTTTCGGAGTCAACATGAAGTCGGTTCCTTCAAGTGAACTGGTACTGAAAATGACTCTAGATGGCCGAGCTGATCAGGGAACGAAGTTTATATCTCAATGCTCGGAGTAAAAATCTGCTTTTTCAAAATGAATTGTCAAATATCTTTCAAAAAATTGCAAAACCACCCAAAAGTTGTCACATTGTCCGCCTCGGCCGGCTGGACCAAAGTTCTCACTCCCAGCGAAGCTATTCATATGAAGTCTCGCGCTCTCAGTGAGAGCGCGAGACCATTCTGCGTCGACAAAAATGCACCAGAACTCTCTAGGTCACCCATAGATCGATATAAATTAGAAAAAAATCATCCGACACAAAAAATATAAAATTGTACAAATCGATATTTTTCATTAATTTTGAAAATTCTAATCAATTTGGGCACTCTCGAGGCTCCCATTCGATGTCTCGCATGTCGCTACTTCGATTGGAATGTACCTGGCATGCATAGCATGCACTCAGCTCGAGTTATCATCGAAACACCGTTCGCAACACGCATACATAGAGACGGTATTTCGAGTATAACTCCTGACTCAGCCATTTCTAGGAACTCTCGAGCTTCCAGTGTGACGCGCCAGATCATTCTGCATCGACTGGTGTGCGTGAGAGGTCTGTAGATTGCTGACAGCTCGAGTTAAGTAAAGCCAACCACCGTCACCTGCCAAACTGTACTGCGGGCAAAGTCGGTTCCCGCAAGTCTTTTGATAGTAATATTGCTTCTAGAGCCCTGAAAATTTTACCAGCAGATGCGCCATAGCTTATTGTAGGTAGGAAAAATCCAACTTATGAAAACGAATTGTCAAATCTTGCACAATGTTCCAAAAACCGACCCCAGGTTACCACATTGTCTCTTTTGGTCGGGTCGGCCAACTAGCTCCACCCTGCGCCCGAACTGGGCGCCGGCGGTAAACCGTCAACCTTTCTTACCGCCGGGGGACTCGTAGAGCTTCCTGAAAATATAAAGTGTGGGAAAAAACTCCAAAGAACGACTAGTTTTTCAGCCCAAGCGATTCCAGACCTATCAAGATAACGTTAACAAAAAACAAACAGTTTCGCAACCGAGTTCGGGTATCAAACCGAGTTCAGACCTCTGAATGCGACAGGCGGCCGCGTCTGATGTCTGCCAATCCACTCATGTGATTCCCAGCCGTGCAGCCCCCCTACAGCCCGAGTTAAGTGCAGAAAACCGACAGTATCGACTCGAATAATAGAATAGTTTTCCCGATCTAGTTCGAGCAGCAGACCGAGTTCCGAGCTCTGGAATCGATCGACAAACACGCCTGATGTGTGCAAATCGATATATGTGACCCGCAGCACTGTAGCCGGCCCAAACACGAGTTAAGTGCAGAAGACAGAGAGCACTTCTCAAGATCATTCAACAATACGAATAGTTTCGCAAATCTAGCTCGGGCAGCAGGCCGAGTTCAGAGCTCTCGGTTCAGTAGACGAACGCGACTGATGATTCCCCATCGATGTCTGTGACAATGAGCCCTCTAGCTGCCCTACAGCTCGAGTTAAGTACAGAAAACCGAGAGCGTCTGTCAAGATGACTCGAATAATACGAATAGGTTTGCGGACCTAGCTCGGATAGCAGACCGAGTTCAGACCTCTGGATTGAACAGGCGAACGCGCCTGATGATTCTGAGTGCGATAGCTGTGCTTACCAGCACTGTAGCAGACCGAGTTCAGACCTCTGGATTGAACAGGCGAGCGCGCCTAATGATTCTGAGTGCGATAGCTGTGCTTACCAGCACTGTAGCTGCCCTAGACCTCGAGTTAAGCAGAAAATACCGACAACACGTATCAAGTTGACTCGAATAATACGAATAGGTTTGCGGACCTAGCTCGGGTAGCAGACCGAGTTCAGACCTCTGGATTGAACAGGCGAACGCGTCTGATGATTCTGAGTGCGATAGCTGTGCTCACAGGCACTGTAGCTGCCCTACAGCTCGAGTTAAGTTGAAAATACCGACAGCCCGTAGTAAGATGACTCGAAACGGCCGTTCCCGCCAGTGTGCTTTTTGGCCTTCAAAGTTACCCGATCGAGCTGAGATCAAGATGGCGAGCGGGACTAAGATCGGATATCACGGGAAAAAATACTAGAGCTCTAACGAATTGTCAAATTTCGAGAAAATAATTTTCAACCGAGCAAAATTTGTGAAAAGTTCAGTTCTTTTTTTTCGAGCCAACTAGCTGTGGGGCGCGCCGGAATTACTCTTAGCTTCCAGCTATAACTAGCTAAGGGAAGCTCTACGAGTTACTTTGTCCTTTCTGGCCGGGTCGACCAACTGGGCGCCGGCGGTAAACCGTCAACATTTGTTACCGCCGGGGACTCGTAGAGCTTCCTACCTTGATGTTAGTTGAGAAAACCGCGCATCCAACATTCCGACTTATAGTAAATATTTGTTGACCTCTGAATGCGACAGGTGGACGCGTCTGATGTCTTCGAATCGACTTCTGTCACCAGCCCTACCGCCCCCATACAGGCCCGAGTTAGGTGCAGAAAACCGACAGCACTTTTGAGAATGACTCGAACAATATAGAAGTTGTGCCGATCTAATTTGGACAGCAGACCGAGTTCCGAGCTCTGGATCCAACAGGCGGACGAACACCCCTGATGATTCTGAGTGCGATAGGCGTGCTTACCAGCACTGTAGCTGCCCTGCAGCTCGGAATAAATACAAAATACCCACCACGCGTATCAAGTTGAATCGGATAATACGAATAGGTTTGCGCACGTAGCTCGGCTGGCAGACCGAGTTCAAACCTATGTATTCGTCAGG
>CAUYUJ010002234.1:80190-91918 GCA_963575745.1 Prorocentrum cordatum | reverse complement strand
CATCATCAGCAGCAGCAGCATCAGCATCAGCATCATCATCATCGTCATGCTCCTCCTCATCATCATCATCAGCATCAGCATCAGCAGCATCATCATCATCAGCAGCATCATCATCAGCAGCATCATCACCCTCATCATCAGCATCAACATCAGCATCATCATCATCAGCATCATCATCATGAGCAGCAGCAGCAGCAGCATCAGCATCATCATCATCATGATCAGCAGCATCATCAGAAGCAGTATTATCAGCATCATCATCAATATGATCAGCATCATCATCGTCAGCATGATCGGGTCGATGATGTTTTTCACCGGTGCCAGAGCTTAGAAAGGATTACCTGACCAACTGAGTGCACTGAGCTGCCACGAGCCCGGGCAGCCTGCTGCAACGAGAGTGAGCACAGTGCGACTGCCCTTTGAAAAAGGTGAAGAGGAGGCGGAGGGGAGGAGGGGGAAGCAGCGTGACTTGAGCCGTAATTGTTACGGGCAAGTGGCACCTCACAAAACCTCGAGACCCAAATCTAAAAGTAGTGCAAGGTCGATGATGTTTTTTCACCGGTGCCAAAGCTTAGAAAGGATTACCTGACCAACTGAGTGCACTGAGCTGCCACGAGCCTGGGCAGCCTGCTGCAACGAGAGTGAGCACAGTGCGACTGCCCTATCCCACCTGATGTGCTCTGGCAATTGTCTTGGCCAGCAGTGAGCAGAGGGCGGGAGGGTAGGGTTCTGCGCGCTTTGTCCAAAAGACTCCTGTGGGGTCTTTGCCCTCCAACGCCCAGTGTGGCAACTTAGTTCTAGAACAAAGCGACGTAGTACATTTTCTTGTCAGCGAGCTGAGGCCAGGGACAGCGCCAACAAATTTTGTGGCTTTTCGCCAGCGTTCTCCGAACATACAGAAGTCAAGTGTAAGTGCAACTGTATGATTTCGGGAATCACCCACAAAATTGACGTGAGAGGATTCTCGATCGTAACTGTGATACCGTTTTTCGCAGCTAGCCGACAGGCTTTGATTACAAACGCAATGAGCTTATTTGCGGCAGCTGCTTTGCTGAGGCCCGTGCCCTCCAGGTCCGGGTAGCCCCAAGGAAAATCGTTTGACCTGAGAGGAGGAGGTCCAGAGCCTCCGGGACGCCGTGCACGCGAGAGGGTCTGACAGGGCAGCGCAAAGTGAAGATGGCAGTACCTACGCCGGCGGATGCCCCTTATCAGTCTGTTCTGGGCGCCTGAGAGTGTGAGGTCACACGACGGTCCGTCCAGTATGTCCCAACCTTCACACGGAATACCCCGACGAGCGAGCGCCTTGGCTAGCCTCCCGGAACCTGCGAAGACCTCCGCCGCTTTCCGACTAGGCGACGGCCTATCGTCCGAGGAGGTCGGTTGAGATGCATAGAACGCCCATGGAGCCACTCGTCGAGGTACTGCACGGCGAGACGGCTGTAGGTCAGGGTGTCCGACGGCGTGCGGTTGATCGCCTGCTGCACCTTCCCAAACTTTTCGTAGCGTCTGACGGAGTTGAACGTCTTCGAGCCCCCGCGCTTCTGGATCTCGGAGAGGTCGCGCCTCTTCAGCATGGCATCCCTCGAGGCACCTCCGTGCCTCACCTGGTAAGTGCAGAGCTGCTCGGCGGCAAGTCCGACGAGGTCGGCGGCGTCCTCGAATGCGTCCTTGTACTGGCTGATCGACAGGCGGAACAGCTTCTCGCTCGGGTCCCGCCCCCTCGCCAACTGCACCAGGTGGGACGAGATATGCGCGTCCAGGTCCTCGACCGAGACAGCGTCGTCGAAGCTCCCCGTCTTGCGCGGCTGCCCCCTCTCCTCCGGCCGCATGACAAGGCAGAGGCGGTGGTAGCCCCGGAGGCGGGGCGCAGGCAGCACTACATCCCCAACCTGCAGGTCCGTAATCTCCCCAGGTCGGGAATACGCATCGTGGGCCGCCAGCAAGCAGAGGGCCGCATCCCGCCGCTTCGTGGCCAGCAAGGTCCCCGCAATGGCGGCCGTCCATTCCCAAGGCAACCCAAAGCGAGAGGCGCCGGGGGCGGCCTTGCGGAAGCCCCTCAGCGCCCTCCTCATCCGCGTCAGCGGCAGGGCCAGAGGGCGAGGGCCTCCGCTCCTCATGAACTTGAGGGCCCCGAGGAGCTTGTCCCCCGATGACGCCTCGTAGCCCTGCAGGTAGATCGCGTCCAGGTAGTCGACCGCCGCCGCGTCCACGTCCTCGTCCGAGTGCAGTGGGATGCCCTCGTTCGCGGCCCACTTGGCGAACTCGGCGTAGGTCGCCCTGTGCGTGGCCGCCTGCTGGGGCTGCACCGACGCCTGCTCCAGGATACTGAGCTGGTGAGGGCCCCTCTTGAGCAGGAGCGGCCCGGGAATAACACCCCCCGCTGGGACAGCGTGCCTCGCCCTTCGAGCCTTGGCACGGTCCTCCCGCAGACGGCGACTCCGCTGCGCCGAAGGGTGGTCCCTCGGCGGCTGAAGCAGGCTTGCCACCGGAGGCGCGGCCGATCTCGATGAGCTCGTCGATACTGTAACGACGGAAAACACGCCCTCCGGCGGCGCTGGGAGTCGCCTGCGGTTGGCCGCGGGTCCCGCGGGCCTCAGCACATGAACTGGCGTCGCCTTCGTTGGAACTGGCGTCCGAGTCGGTGCTCGGAGCATCGATCGTGGGAAACTCCCCACTGTGAGCCAAGAGGTTACAGGTAGAAGAAGATGAAGGGAAAGATTTACGTCCGTGGTGTGCCCGCTGCGGGGCTGAGGGTTCGAACATCCGAGAAGGCGCATCAGCATGATTAACTTCAGACACGACCCAGCGCCATTTGAACTTGCAATTGAGGGCGACCGTGTAAGCCGCAACACTTCTACAACAACCCAGCATACGATAGTCCCCACTGCGCCCCTTGGAGAAGGCCAAGATGGAGCCCATGGAGTCCCCGAGGATGAGGTGCTTCTTGTTGCGGTTCCCAACAGACCTCCCAAGAGACTTGCAAACCAATCTCCCAGTACGGGCCTCCAGCAGGGTGATGTGCTCGTCCCGAAACCAGGGCTTTGACAGGATGGTGTGCCAGGAGTCCTTCTCGAGCATCTTTGTGGGGACCTCCGGGAACCCGCGCCTTCTCTTCCAGGGACGAGGGGGCGGCGGTGCGACAGGGAGTACTGTTTCAACATTTTCGATCACATCTCGGAAGTGCCAGAGAGCTCCCGCACGCACGCCCCTCGCGAGCGCATGAGGCTGCTTGAAACGCCACCGCTCATTGTACTGGCCAGTGCCGGCGATGAGCTTCTCGTCGAAAACGCCCTGGACGATCCCAAGGCCTGTCTCCGACGAGTCGAACATGTGGGCCGTGGGACTCCACGGCCGACGCAGGTTGGTACGAGCAAAACGGACTAGAGCTGACAGCCACTCACACTCCCGCGCGGCTGACTGCCACAAGCGGACCTTCTGCTTATAACGCACCCTGACAAAGCGATAGCACGAGCCAAAGATACTCAGCAGCGAGCGCTCGCCCATGAGCTGGAAAGTGCGATGCCCCAGGAAGCGCTCAAGCATCACGCCTGTGATCCTCGGGCGGCGCGCAAGCCAGCGGCCCGCGGCGGCCAGGCGGGTGGCCCTCTTGGCGGTGGGCCCCACCTCGCCAGTCAAGCCGTCGATGGCGAAGCCGAGGCTCTCGGCCCAGAGGGAGGCGTCCTCCTCCTCGTGCACTGCGAAGCCGTCGGCCGTGAGCTGGCGAGCCACTGCGATGCGAGCGCCGTCGGCAAGCTCCGGGGAGCCCGCCCCGGTGGCATGGTTGTCGCAGTAAGGCAACGACACGAGGCCGCGGGAGCCGATCGTCGGGCCAGGCCGGCGATCCTGTAGTACCAGTCCGGCGGTGTCCGGAAGCACCCCCTTGACGACGGAGGAGTGGACGATCTGCGCCAGATAGAAGCTCCAGCTGAACCCCATGGGAAGCACTCGGAAGGCGGGCGCAACGGCGTCGCGCCCGTAGAAATGGCTAAAGCGGCTGTCGTTGCCCTCCAGCTCGGAGACGAGCCAACCTGGGACGTCGTCGAGGCAAAAGTAGCTGGAGAGGTCATCGTCGATGCCGCAGGCGTAGAAGTAGTCCTTGATGTCTGACAGGCTCACCCAGAGGTCGGCGTCGTCCTCCAGGAGAATCTCTCCCCAGCTCGACCCGGTACCCATAGGCAAATAAGGGCACCGCCGGAAGCGCCTGTCGGTGGCGCGGCAGTCCACCACGAGCCTCTGCTTGCCCGTCTTCTTGGCCACACAGAAGACCGTGACTCGTCCACGTACCAAAGGCGCCCAGCGGATAAGGCCTGCCGAATGACAGTCTCGGACAAACTGAAAATAGGTCTTCTTGGAGTAGCGAAGCTTCGGATCCATGTAGAGTTTGATGGGATCCGCCCTTTCACACACGGCGCCCCGCTCTTGATCATCGAGCAGAATGTTGTTCAGGTCCTCGAGACAACAGCGAACCTTCGGCGGCAGCATCTCCTCAACAGGGACGGGCTCCGCCCCCACGTGGGGGATGCTGAGAAGGTTCCGGTCGTAGGACTGCACCAAGGTCGACTCGCCACCGTGCGCGGAGTCTGTCCCGAGGAGCGCGCGCACGGCTCCCTCGGAGCCGTAGTCACCTTGCGGCGGCTCGGCTGCGTCATGCACTGAACGAATGAATTGAATGGCCTCCCGCTGACACAGCGAGGGCGGGGAAGATGACGGCGTCAGATGGCCATCGAGAGCATTGAGGGCCTTGATCGTGCGATTGACCTCGGCATCCACAGCACTCCGCTTCAAAACTCGTCGCTGCACCGAGCGACTCACGCTGTGATCTTGAAGATGTTCGACCTCGAGCTCAGGAAGAGGGAAGAGGTCACGGGGAACTTGCACAGGTAGGCGGGACCCCTTCTCATACTTGAACCCAGCCGCCGGAGTCCCAGAGGGAGCGACTGGGTCCTGCGAGCTGGTCATGGCCCCCCTGCGCCGGAGCCGCCAGCGCCCCCGTCTCCCTCCCCGCCGCCCTAACCACCACGGCCACGACCTTTCGGCTTCCGGAGGCGGATCTCCTCCTCGAGCTTGCGACCCTCCTTCAGGACCGCTGCCCGATCTCGAGCTGCGTCGGCGGCCCGCTTCTTAATAGACGGCGCCACCAGGGCGGCACCACGCTGAACGCCCCAGCCCATGAAGTCGTCCGAATTGCTGTAGTCGGGGTTGCTGGGGTTGTACACGTGGGCCTGCTCGATGAGCTGCAGGCGCCGCCCGAGCAGCTCGAAAGAGGTCAAAGTCATCGTGTTCAACTGGTCCAGCTCGATCGCGAGGTCGAAGACCCTGGAGATCACGAAGTGCTCGTGGATGCTGCGGTCGCCGCTCGGGATGCCGCTAGCCGATAGCCAGGTGTGGTGGCGCGTCACCATCCCCTCGGAGGACTGGGCCACTTCGGTGAGCAGCCACGGGAGGCTCACGTCACCTTGCAGCGGCGAGTCGCCAAAGTCGTGGAACTCCTGGAGCGAGACGGCCTCGCGGAAGTTGCGGCCGCGCTGTTGAGCCGACCTCCACTTCACAGGGATGACTCTCGCGTCGGTCTCCTGATCCCGGAGCAGCTTGATCATGCCCGTGTCCTGCCGCAACACCCCCTGCAGTATCAGACACTTGGCTCCTCGCTTGACCAGCCAGTAAGCGCCCAAACAGATCGTGATGTCGCCTGGGATGTGAATGCATTCCTTCTCCGCCTCTGGGCCGCCGTCGGCCGAAGAGCCAATCACCCAGATGACACGTCCAGCTGCTGGCGCTGGAGGGGGACCTTCGCGAACGGCACCTGACTCAGGGTCAAGCGCATGCTGTTCAACCCTCGCGTCAGAGATCGCCCTCATCACCAATAGCGGGGTAGGAGGTCCAGCTGAGCGGTCTGCACGGAAGCCGTGGGCGTTGGCCGCCACTGGAGGAGGAAGCGGACGTACTTGCAGCTGAAGATGGGGCACCTCCGCGTCGTCGTAGTACGCGATACCCTCCAGCGGCGGCGCCGCCAGCTCCTCCGGATACACGTCCCCGTCCGGGGTGAGCACCCACCAGACCATGGCCCCATTGCACAGGGACTCGCCCGTGCACTTCTGCATCGCCGTCTCCGAGCCAGGCTCGAGGAGGACCCGCTCGTGCCACTTGGGCGGTGGCGCCGGGAGCGGGTTTGGCTGGTAAAACAGGCTGACCTTCCGCCCTGCCTCGAGAGTGATCGCCGCCATCCAGCCGAGCATCCAATCGATGTTCTCCAGACGCCACCCGCACTCTGCAACGCGCGCACCGCGAAACGACCTTCACGAAATACACGCTCGCAACTCCAGTGAACACGCCCAGGCCGAATGCGGCCGACGTGAAGAACTGAGTGGGGTCGACGCCCGTCAAGCAAGAATAGGCAGCCGAGCCAATGGCGCGGCGGCAGCTGGGCTCGCCAGCGATGGAGACTGAGCTGGAGGCGAGCCAGGCGACGCTCGGATGCATCGAGGGCGGGCACCTCAAAGCAGCGCGACTTGAGCCGTAATTGTTACGGGCAAGTGGCACCTCACAAAACCTCGAGACCCAAATCTACAAGTAGTGCAATCATCACCAGCATCATCATCACCATCATCAGCAGCATCATCACCACCATCATCATCATCAGCATCATCAGCATCAGCACCATCACCATCACCATCATCAACATCATCATCAGCAGCAGCACCAGCATCAGCATCATCATCATCCTCATCCTCAGCATCGGCATCAGCGTCAGCATCATCAGCATCAGCATCATCATCAGCATCATCATCCCCCTCCTTCTCCTCACTCTTCTCCTCCTCCTCTTTGTCCTCCTCATCCTCCTCTTTGTCCTTGTCCTCCTCCTCCTCCTCCTCCTTATGCTCCGCCTCCTCCTCCCCCTCATGTTCCTCCTCCTCCTCCTCCTCCATCTTCTCCTCCTCCCCACCTCCTTATCCTCCTCATCCTCCCCTCGCCCCCCCCCCCCCCCTCCTCCTCCTCCTCCTCCTCCTCCTCCTCCTCCTCCTTCTCCTCCTCCTCCTCCAACTCTTCCTCCTCCTCCGCCTCCTCCTCCTCCGCCTCCTCTCCTCCTCCTCCTCCTCCTCCTCCTCCTCCTCCTCCTCGCCTCCTCCTCCTCCTCCTCGCCTTCCCTTCTCCTCCTCCTCCTCCTCCGTAGCCATTTTGGCTCAAGATGCCTTGTTCCACAGGGGAACGCGTGGATACCGCTAGTCCGCGGCCAGTGCCAGGGCGCTTCCGCCCGACAGCTTTCAACTTTGTGAGCTCCTGGAGGAGCGACTCGACCCACTCCCAGACGGCAGCAGGTTTCACGCGTGTGCGATGGGGCCGCCGTCCAAGAAGCGGGCTTGGTCTATCTGTAAGAGCTGCGACAATTGGGCTTACGACTGGAAGATCAAGCGCAATGGAGGCTACTGCGCCAAATGCGACTCGATTGTCACACTATGGGCGGACACTACCCCAGCATCGCGCAAGCCGCCATGGGGAGACCAACTCACCAAGGGCACCTACGCGGAAGTGGTGTGCCGGCAGCTGGCCCATGCTGTCTCAAAGCTTGGGCCCGACCAGAGCATGCAGGAGCAGCTGGCGCACCTGCAGTCTACCATCTCCCAGAAGTGTTCCCCGCCCAAGAAGGAGTTACCCAAGTCAGCGGCACTCAAGCAGGCGATCGGCAAGGTCAACTCCGCCAAGGCCAAGCTCGAAGGCGTCACCAAGCGCCACCTGGACGCTGAGAAGGCGCCGGCCAAGCTGGCGGAGCAGATGGCGCAGGCCGCGGCCGAGGTCTACGAGGCACAGCAGGAACATTCTAAGGCGCTGGAAGAATACAACATGCACTCGGTGGCGGAGGGCACGGCGACCAAGCCCGAGCAGGCGGGCTTCCAGGTGGACGAGAGCCTCTTCGAGGATGAGGAGGACCTGGAGCAGACTCAGAAGGACCAGCTTGCGAAGTTCAGGGAGGACGCGAAGGCCTTGCAGGAGCTCTTGGACCGCGCCAAGACGCAGCAGGAGGCCCTGCTCACCATGGTCGAGAGCGCGAAGAAGATCAAGGCCGATCATGCGGCAAAGAAGCGCAGGATCAACGAGGACGGGCAAGCTCATGCGCAAGTTTCACCACCCGCTCAAGAGGCCGCTCCTGAGGCACCGCCACAGCAACAACAAGCCACCGATCCAGAAGCAGAAAAGCGTAAGGCAGAGGCGATCGCCAAGCTCATCGAGGAGAACAAGGAGCGAGCCAGGGCCGCATCTCAGAGGGCGACCACTTCACCATCGGTGGGTACGGCAGCTACGAGCGGCGCTACGGGCATTTCTTCTGGTCGGGCTGGTATTTAGCCCACCATGGCAGTCGCCTGCAGCGCTGGACAGGCATCCAGCACCGCCGTCCCCCGAGTGGCCTGCCACCCCTGGACTCCCTGGGACTTCGCCCACCTGGCTCGGGGATCGGACCTCCTCGCCCGCGCCAGATGCGGTCGCAGCTTGTCAGAACTGGCGTCGCTCTCAGCGTGAGGGAGCTCGCAATCAAACGTGTGAGACAGGCAAGCCTGCGAAGGTCACCAGCATATTCTTCAGCAATATTACACAATGGGGCGAGAAATGTCAGAAGTTCCTCAACGAGAACCAGGAACTAGCTCAGATATTCGCCTTCACGGAGTCCCACGTGCCGCATTCAGGCATTACGAAGCTGAAGAAAGACCTGATCAAATATGGATGGAAAGCAGCAGTCACGGCAGCTACCCCGACGCGACGCTCGAAGGAGGGCAACAGCGGAGGCGAGCTGCTCATCGCCAAGGCGCACTTGGCGACCACAACGTTCGATGTGATGAGGGAGACCCTCAAGGCTCAAGGACGACAGGACTTATTCAGAGGGTTCACGGCCATGACTATCCACCTCAGCGGAGGCAATGTCGTTCTATTCTCCCTCTACCTTCTTCCCAAGGAGGGCATGCAGGGCAGCAACTTTGAAAAGATCAAGGCGCTCTCGACGGTCATAGGGAGCATCACGGACCCTTGGATTATCATGGCAGATTGGAATATGGCCCCATCCCTGGTCGAGTAGTCGGGCCCCCCCACGCGCCTGGGAGGCAAGGTGGTCGTTCCGAAGATTCAGATCACCTGTGACAAGGGCAAGGGCAGTCTCATAGATTTCGCCATGGCTCGAGAAGATATTGCAGACGGCATCACCATCGACGGTCACGAGAAAGTACCTTGGAGGACACATACGGGGCTCCTGCTCAAATTACCAGGGCGCTCGGAGGCTTGGTGGCACAGGCATTTGGATCTCCCCAAGCCGTTGCCTCTGGTGCTCCCACCAAAGAAGGCCCCCGACCCAGAGAGCAAGCGCAGTAAGAAGAAGGAGGCAGCACAACAGAAGAGACTGGCAGAACTCCCTGATGAATTGCGCGAGGAGTTCAACGTGCTCGAGCCCCCACAGACCAACACGCAGCAGACGGTGCAGTACGCGATAGACGAGGGCCAGTGGGAGCAGGCCAGCCGCATCGCCATCGGCCCAGCGATGTCCAAGCAGATGCACGAGTTGGAGGCCAACCTCCTCATCCGAGGAGAGCATCAGAAGCTCATGGAGCAGGCGATCACAGGCGAGTATGCGATCTGGGTCACCACTCTGGAGGAGGCGATCATCGGAGTAGACAAGATGGACGCAGCGCAGGCTGATGCGCACCGAGGCAGAGGAGGTGGTTTTGCAATCAGATGGCAAAGATCGAAGGCCACACCAGGTCGCACGCACATGAAGTATCAAGCAGCAGAGTTGTGGTCGATAATGGGTGTCTTGATTACCAGATATGCGTCACTACGGTTCAACGGCTCAGACGTCATGCAACAGAGGAAATGCGAGAAGGAGTTGTCTGCTACCTACCAGCAGCTCAGGAGGATGGGTTTGGATCAGATCTTTGGGACAAATTTTGATCAAGATGAAGCTGATGAGCGCATGCTAGGCGTGCAGGAGGTCAAGACACACACGCTGGACGAGCTTGAGATGTTAAAGGATGAGATCGAAAAGCACATGGCAATTGCGGTCTCCAGGGGCATCTCCACTCAGCGGCAGCAGTTCACCATGTGGGCAAAGAAGATGTGGGCGGAGAAGCCAGGCACCCTGCATAAGCACGTCAAAGATCCAGTGCAGCCGACCTACGAGCAGTATCACCAGGACGCTAGCTCGGCGGATCCAGAGATCCTCATGCACACGAAGAGGGACAGATGGTTTAAGATCTGGACGGACGCAGTGGACACCATAGAGGACATCGCGGCTGAGCTGCAGGTCATGCACAGACAGGCCAGAGATGAAGATTTGGATCCTATCACAATAGAAGAGTTCGACACGGCCATGCAGGCCACGAACCCCAACAAAGCAGGCGGCGTGGACGGTCTCAAGTTGCACGATATCAAGAGGGCCCCGCAGGGTGCACGCCAGAAGCTGGTCGACCTCATCAACATGTGCGAGCAGACGGGCACGTGGCCGAGGCAGTGGACGGCGACACTCGGGGCCGTGGCCCCTAAACCAGCAGGCGGAGAGAGGGCGTTGGGGATGCTACCCCTACCAGTCAAACTATGGAGCAGGACGAGGGCGTCACCGTGCAGTGAATGGAGTGAGGCACTGAGCGCGCATTGGGACACGGCCCTCAAAGGCAGCCCGGCGTTGAGGGCTGGTCTGATCCGCGCCTGCCTGGACGAGGCGGGGTACGAGCTGGGCATCTCCAGCCTCGCCCTCCTGGGGGACATCGAGAAGTTCTACGACAGCGTCAGCCTGGTGCTGCTGATGCGCATCGCGAGGGGCATCGGCTACCCAGCAGTCGTAGTGGAAATGGAAGTACTCATCTTCGCGGCGGCACGGTTTCTCAAAGACAAGTCGGCGATGTGTGAGGCTATATGGGTATCCAGATCGATAGTTGCGGGGTCGCCCAGAGGAGTCAGCCTCGCGAAGGTGTTTCTCCACCCAGTCCTACAGCGAGCACACATCATATCGCCCACAGCGGGGCTCTGGACTTTCGTCGACGACACTGTGGCTCGAGAGGAAGGCACTTCACAGGACACCCCAGATAAGATGGTCAGAGTGGCTTGCGAACTCGCCCAAGGACTTCATCAACAGAGGCTCAAGATCTCAGACAAGACAGTCATCGTTGGCTCGTGCAGGGACATGGTCAAGAGCGTGGCTAAGAGGTTGCAGCAGAACGGCACCCCAGCCAAGGCCAAGACGTTCACGAAGGACCTGGGCCTCGACGCTGCTGCTGGGCGCAAACGAGTTGTAAGGGCACTAAAGAGACGCATCCTGGCAGCCAAGAGACGGTTCGCCAAGATCAAGAGGCTGAGGAAAAGTACTACCTTGGCGAAAGAAGCGAAAGGACTCTGGTCAACGGGCGCCATGCCCCCGGCCACATCCGGACATCAAGCGTTCGGCCGTTCCATGACGGAGCTGATGAAACTTAGAAGACAAGCGGGACAGATCGCAGCAGGATCACAAGGAGGCAAATGTCTGACTACAACACTGGCAATCGAGATGTGGGACAAGGAGCCAGGTCTGGAATTGCGCAAACGAGTGGTTCACGAGTGGCTGGCTATGTGGCAGGTGAATCCCCAGATCCATGCGAGAGTCAAGTTAGCATGGCCAAAGATCAGGCAGCGACTGGTCACGGCTGGACGGAGGAGATGGGCCTATGTCAGAGGCCCGATCGCCACACTGCAGGCCACGCTGATGGACATAGGCTGG
>CAUYUJ010002234.1:67690-70190 GCA_963575745.1 Prorocentrum cordatum | reverse complement strand
GCGCACGGGCGCTGGACCGTGCGTGCGGGGGGCGCTGGCCCCGCGGGAGACGTGCCTCGCCCGCTCCCTGGCCCGGGAGAGGAGGAGAAGAAGAAGGAGGAGGAGGAGGAGGGAAGAGGAGGGATAGGAGTAGAAGGCGGAGGAGGAGGAGAGGGGGAGGAGGAGGAGGAGGAGGAGGAGGAGGAGGAGGAAGAGGAGGAGGAGAAGGAGGAGGAGAAGGAGGAAGAGGATGAGGATGAGGATGAGGAGAAGGAGGAGGGAAAGGAGGAGGGATAGGTGAAGGAGCAGGGGGAGGAGAAGGAGGAGGAGGGAAGAGGAGGAGGGATAGGCGGAGGAGGAGGAGGAGGGCCCCGATCCCCGCCGCGTGCATTACCCCCCCCCGCGGCCGACAGCCCGAGGAGATCCGTGTTCCAGTTGTTCCTGTCGCGCTGGCATAGTAGGGGGCCCGACCACAAGGAACCTCCCACAGGAAACCCAAACCCGAGAACCCAGGGCGCCCATGGCAATACCGCCGAAGCCCAAGAAGCCCAGGGCACCCCTGAGGCAAGCCGGCCAGACGTTTCGCACGAGAGAGTTCATGGGCCGGAGGCTTGACATTTGCGGCAGTATCGAGGATGGATGGCGGCTGGCTTTCCAAAATTGAGCCGCGCACAATCGTTGTTGAAGCTTACATCAGGCGATCGCAAACATAGATCGAGGGGGCGTGGATTAGCAATGGGTCCGCTTGCATGGGAAATCGCGGATTTCCGCCGCCGAACGAGGCGGCACGGGCCGCATTTTGGGGAGGGCACCTCCCGCGATTCATGGATTTGGCGACCACGCGCCCAATCCATGGATCGCTAATCCATGTTTGCGTGCCCCCGATTATAGCTGTTTCAATGATGGGGGCGGCTGGTTTTCAACAGGTGGCTGTCGCTTCAGCGCCGCGCACATTCGTTTTACAAGACTGCACCAGTTAGAAGGGTGTAGGACGGCTCCTTTTCAAAAAGTGGCTCTCGCCGTTCCGTCGCGCGGATTCGCCTTAAAAGGTTGCAACGGCTTCACGCCAAGATTTTAGTACTGTCAGGACAACAGTCACGTCGACTCGCGGCGTTGAAGTCCCATTCCTCCTCCCATCCTGGGTCAGACGGAAGACGGGAGAAGGGGATATGCGAAGGGGTGTTCCGACATCTGGTGAATGCACCTGGTTTCCTCGTCGCCGCGGGCCGCTTCCCTCGATTCATTGGCGCCTCCGTCGCCGATAGGCGTTGGGAAAACCAGCGACGCACGCGAGCTGGTTCGCAGCACCCCCGTTTGCTATCCCCCCGTTTCGCCCGAACCGGTCATCCCTTCTTGATCCCTCTCCCGCAGCTTAGCAGCTGCCCTGTCTGCTATCACTGCCACCTTGGCGCCGCCGGTGCTTCCCACGACCCTCGCAGGTTCTCGGCGGGAGGGCCTGGACTCTCGCAAGCTTTTCGCGGGAGGCCTGTGGACTCTGGCGAATTTGTTGGCGGGAGGCCCGGATTCTCGCGAATGTTCCGCGGGAGGCTCGGCTTCGGTGCGGGCCCCAGGTTGATAGACCTGGTACCCTGACACGTCGATTAGCGAGTTGGCCGTTCTCGGTCCGCGAGAGGGCCTCTCGGCCGTCATTTTTGCGGGTCCAGGTCCGTCGGTTTCGGTCCTAGGCTGCAGTCACTAAGGGGAGGTTGGTCCACCGCCGAGCTTCGGTGCCCTAGCAGTGAGTCGTCCTTACAGGCCTCTGAGGCTCTGCCTCCCAGTTCTTTCTCCTCGTCCTCCCCACCCCTCGAGCCCCTCCCCCCTCCAAAATCAAACAATGTGAAGACTACTCTCCCTGCTCCCCTACGTTTGTCCGGGGAGATCTCGGGCCCCCTCCTCGTGTTGTTTCCCGCACAAGATTTACAATCCGATTGTGTCCTCTGCCCGGCGCGAGCTCGGCGGGACCCTCCCCCTTCGGTTTCCGGCATGCCTCCACGATCTAGTTAAGATTGTCAGGACGCGACTGTCACGTGACTCTCGGCGACGAAGTCCCAGGAACTGTGTCCTGGCAATATCTGGGATTCTCGAACGGTGGTCTCTCAATCGGGCACTTCCCGCAATGGCAATAACTGGTTGTAGGGACTGGTGACGAGGGAACTTGCAGGGCAGGTCAATTGCAACATCTTTGAGAAGTCTTTGGTTTGCACTGATCCTCCTCATCTTTCTCCTCCTCCTCCACCTCCTCCTCCTCCTGCGCGTTCCCAATTCTCCTCGTCTGCCCCAGCACAATTCGGGCGGCCCGCCTCCAGGGGGCCCTATTAGGACGCATCCAGACTTCTCTGGGGGTCCCCATGGGATACTTCCAGAGGTGAACGGCAGACCCGAAGACCTCGCCCCCCCGACTTGAGGACACCGAGTCTGCACCAAGCCGACGCTGCAGTCGGGGAGGAGGAGGAGGAGGAGGAAGAGGAGGAGGAGGAGGAGGAGGAGGAGGAGGAGGGGGAGGAGGAGGAGGAGGCGGAGG
>CAUYUJ010002234.1:49915-67590 GCA_963575745.1 Prorocentrum cordatum | reverse complement strand
TCCCAACCGCGGAGGCGCTCTTTTGTTGACCACGATTCTTCTCACAATTGAATCAATAAGGAAAAATCGTGATCAAAATCGTGGGTGGTTTCGTGGGGCCTTGCAAAGAGGCGCGGGATCGCGGCTGAACAACCGGCAAAATCGTGTCCGAAATCGCGGGCAAAATCGTGTCCGAAATCGTGGGCGAAATCGTGTTGCCGAAATCGTGGGCGAAATCGCGGGCGCAGAATCGCGGGCCTGCCCGGTGCGCCGGCGCGCCAAGCAGGCGCGCCCGCGTAACATCAGCGACGGTAAAGAAAAAAGAAAAAGGAGGAAGCGGCAGCAGCGGCAGGAAGGCCAGCAGCAGCACCGGGAAAAGGAAAGAATGGGAAGCAGCAGGAGGAGAGGAGAGGAGGAGTCGTCGAAATTGGCCCGCCCGTTCGTCGCGCGCCACAGCGCGCTGGACATGCCCCTCGGGGGAGACTCGCCGGCCCCACGGGCCAGAGGCGCGCGAAGATCTCTGGCGACTGCCTCGCGCCATTTCTACTTCGCGCGCGCGGAGCGGCCCAGAGGGGCCCCCGGACGCACAGTGCCCTTGCCAGGTCGGGCCAGAGACGGTGTTTCTCCTGGGCGCGGCGTTCAGGCGCCCCGAAGCGATGCAAGAGGGCCCCAAGAGGCGCCCGAGACGGTCCACGAGGGCTCCGAGTCGTCGAACGATCGGCCCGCGACACTCACGATGGCTTCCAGACGGCCCGCGGCGCGCGCAAGACCCCCGAAGAGACCACCGCGAGCTGAAACGATACCCGACAACGCGATTCTGAATTTTGAAGGAAGAGGGTAGCAAAAAGACGAGGCGGAAACAGACCGGGGGCGACACCGCTCGAATGACGCGTCGAAGCGAGATTGCGCGCACGCCGTACGCCGAATGCCCAAGATCGGAGCGGGTCGGCGACGCAAGAAATTCTGAACAAAGAAAACCGAAAAATTTGGATATCTAATTCGGGGATGGACAGACCTCCCTTTAGTAAAACGTGGTTTAGTGAAAACGACCCGAGGCCCAAACCTGGCGGGCGCAAGCCTGGAAAATAACGGCCGCGGGGCCCTCTCGAGAACCGAAAACGGACAATTCACTAATCGACGTGTCACTGTTGGGGGTTCTGTCCACCCACGACTAATATTTGTGGCATCGGAACACACACACAAAATCGTTGCACCAATCTTCGTGGGGGGCGCAGCTTCGTGACACGCGACAGCCAACAACAAGGCCACGCGCAGCAGCGCCAGCTCCACCAGCGGCACCACCGCGACGAGCACCACGGGAAGCAGCAGCACGACGAGGAGAAACACCAGAGCAACCAGCAGCACCACCTTGACTAGCACAGTGGGAACCAGTAGTACGAAGCGTATCAGCTCTATCGCAACCAGCAAAACTACCGATGTGAGCACTGCAGCAGCACCAGCGCCGCCACCAGTAGTACTGCGAGCAGCACTGGGAACATTGACGCCAGTAGTAGATATGCGGTCAGCGCGGCAGCAGGCAGCACAGCCACACACAACAGCACTAGCGACACGAACAGCTCCAGCATGGCGACCGCGACGGGGAGCAGCAACACCACACGAAGCAGCATTCCGCCGCCAGCGCCACCACTGCAACGAGCACGACAGCGAGCGCGGCGCCAAGCGCAGCAGCAAGAGCGCCAATAGCGGCACCACTGCGACGAGCACAACGGGAAGCAGCAGCGCAACGCGAGGCAGCTCCAGCACCACCAGCACTGACACCAGAACCAGAAGCACCAGAAAATTTGCGCTGGACTGCGCAAACACCCCATACCCCCCGCCGGCGAGGCCGAAGCGCTCCCGCGCTCCAGCGCAAAGCGTCACCGCCCGGATCGTTCGATTCTGCGCTGTACGCTGGAGACGCCCCAGGGCAAAGATGCGCAGTCCGTCCGTGCGAAGCTTGGCTGGAAGGTGCGAGCCCCGCTCCTGGAGCAACTGCTGCTCTGCCCAAACCCGAACGGCGGTCGCTCCCAGGGCGCGGGGGGTGCGGCAGCTGGGACCTGTAGTAGCAGCGCCACCCTGGACCGCCACGCCGAGCGCGAAGACGGGGTAGCGGCTCGTCGTGAGCCCGCCGCCTGCCGCCGCCCGTCCCAGCCAGCAGATCCAGCGCCCAGCACCGGCGCCCTTCCCGGCCAGCAACGGCGTGTAACCTGGCAGCGGCCCATGGGCAGCGCCCTCCCACCGTCGTCGTCAAAGGCGTCCGGCGGCTGCCGCGCTGCTGGCGTCGCCATTGCCCGCTACGGCGGCTGCGGGCCGCCACGCGTCGGGCGCGCAGCAGGAAACGTGCGAGCGCAACGAGCAATTCCACAGCGACGAGCACCACAGGAAACATCAGCACCACTCGCAGCAACACGAGCGCCACCAGCAGTGCCTCTGTCAGCACCACGACAAAAACTAGCACCACCACGCACAGCAGCACCAGCGCCACCAGCAGCACCAGTGCGACCAGCTCGACAGGAGCCAGCAGCGCCACCACCAGCAGCGCGAGCGCCACCAGCAGCACTGCGGTAGCGCGACCATCGCTAGCGCCCACCGGTGGCACCTCTGTGGCCACAGCGGCAGCAAACAGCGTCAACACGCGCAGCACCGCCGCCACCATATGTAGAATTGCAACATATCGCGACGGGAAGCAGCAGCGCCACGCGCAGCACCACTCGCGCCACCGGCACCGCCAGCGCGACCAACACCACAGGAAGCAACAGCACGGCGCGCCCCAGCACGACGCGCCCCAGCACGAGCGCGTCCAGCAGCACCAGTGCAACCAGCATCAAAAACGCAACAAGCAGTAATCATCGCTGAGCTGCTCCAAGCGCAGCGGCACGAACGCCACCAACAGCACCAGTGACCAGCAGGACAGAAAGCGGCACCACCACGCGCAGAACTACCAACGCCACCAGCAGCACCACTGTGACCAGCATGGCGGGAAACGGCAGCACTACGTGCACCAACACGAGCGCAACGAGCAGTAGCAGTGTGACGAGCCTTCCGCGAAGAAGCAGCACCAGCGCCTCCAGCACTACCCGTGTGACCAGCACGAAGGGAAGACGCAACACAACGAGTAGCACTACCAACGCCATCAGCAACACCACTGCGACCAGCCCGACGGGAAACAAAAGTACTACGCGCACCAGTACAAATGCAAGAAGGAGTACCACTGTGAGGAGCCTCACTGGAAACAGCACCACTGTGACCAGCACGACGGAAACCAACCACGCAATGCGCAGCACTGCTACTAGCGGCGCGAGCAGCACCAATGTGACCAGCACTACGATAACCAATAGCTCAAGGCGAAATAACCCAACCAGCACCTTGGCACCAAACTTGCCGCGAATGGGGCCGCGATGCGGAATATTGCGCAGCCCACAAGCTTGTGAAGCTGCATCTGCGGCGCGAATGGCGTTCGCAATCAAGATGCGGCGGGCGCTCCAGCGATGGTACATTCTCTAATCAAGGCGAGAAGGGCATTCGCGATCAAGCGAATGGCTGGCGCCGAAGCGGCAGAGGTGACAACAACATTCACAATCACAGTTCCGTCTGGCGCCAGGCGAGACCAGCACTCCGAATCGAGGGCATAGCCCGCGCTGAGGCGAGAACGATAACCACAGTCATGTGGACGGCCTGCGCCTAGGACCCAGGCGAAAGCCGCATTCCGAGTCGAGAATGCGGCCCGCGCTGAAGCGAAACTAACGATCGCAATCATGCGTGCGGCCGGCGCCTGGGCGAAAGCGACATGTCAATCCGATGTGGCTGGTGCCACAGCGAGAACGACATGCTCAATGAAAGATGGGGCCGGCGCCTACGCGACAGCGACAGTTTTCATCAGACATGTGACCAGCGCCACAGCGAGAACGTTGTGCTCCATGAAAGATGTGGCTGGCGCCTAGGCGACAGCATTTTCGATCAGAACTGTGGCCTGCGCCAAGACAGGAACGACATGCTCAATGAAGGATGTCGCCGGCGCCCAGGTGACGGCCGCATTCTTAAAGCAAGATCTGGCAAACGCCAAGACGAAAACGACATGCTCAATGAAGGATGTCGCCGGTACCTGGGCGACAGCCGCATGTTCAATTCGAGATCAGGCCAGCTCCAAGGCGAGAGCGACATACTCAATGGAGGATGTCGCGGGCGCCTAGGCGACAGCAGCAGTTCCAATCAAACATTTGACTGGCGCCAAGGCGAGAACGACATTCTCAATGAAGGACGTCGCCAACGCCTAAGCGGCTGCAGCATTTCCAATCAGAGGTGTGGACCACGCACAGGCGAGAACAACACGCTCAATGAAGGATGTCGACGGCGCTTCGGCGACAGCAACATTTTCACTCAGAGATGATGCCCACGCACCAACCGAAGCATCAGTCCGAGACAGCAAGTCTTCACAATGCAGGTGTCACGCCCATTCCGCGCGGGCCGGGCTCGGTGTCACGGAGGTCCGGGTTGCGTTAGGTGGGTAGTCCACGTGAGTGGGGGGTGTACCTCTCTGTGATGCCCCACATGTGTGATGTTGGAGGAGAGGGAGAGGAGAGGAGAGGAGAGGAGCGGAGAGGAGAGGAGAGGAGAGGAGAGGGGAGGGGAGGGGAGGGGAGGGGAGGAGAGGGGAGGGGAGGGAAGGGGAGGGGAGAGGACAGCAGAGGAGAGGAGAGCGCGGCTCCTCTCCGCCTCGGCGCTCCGTCGCGTGCGCTGTCGTGGCGCGTGCACGTGCGCATGGGCCGCCGCTACCGGAGGCGGCCTTGATTAGACCAGATACGCGGGAGGACATGGAACCCTTCCGACGGCCACATCGGCATAGAAAACTACAGGAGGCGTGGGTCGCGAGACACAGGACACAAGGGTACCCTTGAGTCGGCCGGGTCCACCCACGAATCAGGGCCGATTGTAAAGGAGGGAGGAGGATAGAAGAAGAACAACTTGCATACACATAAACTGGCGCTCCGCGCGGATTTCTTGGATCTGCGCGGGGACCCCCCTCCCTGGCGCGCAGAGCGCGCCAGGGGCGGGCGCCGCCGGGGGGGCCCAGCCCGGATCCAAGAAATCCGCGCGGAGCGCCAAAACTTTCATGTTCATGGGAGTTCTCTTCTTCGAGAACAAGAGGAAGAGGAGGAGGCCGGGAGGAGGAAAGGAAGGAGGGACGAGGGAGGAGGGAGGAGGAGAGGGACGGACGAGGGAGGAGGGAGGAGGGACGAGGGAGGAAGGAGGGACGGGGGAGGAGGAGAGGAAGGAGGGACAAAGAGGAGGATTCGCCAAAACTTCAGTCCTGCCTCTGCCGTGTAGAGGGGGACCTGCTGGGTACACGGGGGGCCCCCCCCCAGTGGCCACACGTGGTCGGGATGCCCTAGCACGGAAAGCCCGCGCAGCGCCCGACGCCGCGCGCCAGCGCTGGGCTGAGGAGAGGAAGGGGGGGGGGGGCAGTCAAGCCAGGTGCGCTCGCGCCGGACCTGACGCCCTGCCCGTCGGCGGCCTGCGGCGGCGGCGGCGTCGTGGCGGCCTGCGGCGACGACGGCGGCGAGGCTCAGGCCGGGCACGCCCTCCTACAGGCGGATCTTGAGCGAACAATCAAGAATAGCCTAACCAAAATACTCAAACATCGTGAGGAAAGCAGCAAACAATAAGTCCCCAGACGTTTGACGATTTCTGAGTCCTCCTCCTGTAAAGGGACACGCCCGACTTAGTGCTTGCCATATGTTGCTCCCATCGTACTTAAGGACCACCTCCCAAACATGACTTCGAGCACCCAGAAAAGTGTCGGGCGAGTGTCTCCCAGGGCCCGACACGTGAAAACCCTCGAGCTTCAGCACTTTCTTTGTGCTCGAAAATCTCTCTGGTGATCAAGGCTAAAGTGGGTTGGCACACCACTTGAGCAGGGACCGACCGTCCCGGCATTCCTATAGTCCTACAGCGAAGCATTCTTAGAATCCCAAAAATGTTCTAAGGAAAAACAGTGTTCTCAGAACATAAGCCCGATGTGATAACGCAAGACAGACTCCGCCAGAAATGTTCTAAGAACAGTTCGTGGGAGCCACAAGAGGTTCTTAGAACATTGTTCGGTAGGGCTATAGTCGGGGGCGGCCAAGAGGGGGGCGTCCAAGAGGGGGGGGGGGGGAAAATCATGACCGGCGGCATGTGCGCGGCCCAGCGGGGGGGCCAGGGACTTACTGAAACAAGAAGAGGCACCATGAAATCCGGGGAAATATCACAGCCCCCGCCATGATATCCACCCCTCCCTAGTCATCACCTCCCTCTTTTCCGCCCCCGATCTAGGCGAGCGAAGACGCTCCACCACTGCTTGAACCACAGCGCTTGCCTCCAGGAGGAGCTCCACGACGCCGGGCAGGAAGTGCACCTCCGCGGCGCACGGCGCACCGAGGCGGCGGCGCGGCAGGCGCGGGCAAGCGTGCCGCCGCTCCTCGGCAGCGCCACCCCGTCCTCCCTGCCCGGCTCAGACCTTCCTCTCTCCTCCTCCTTGTCCTCCTCCTCCTCCTCCTCCTCCTCCTCCTCCTCATTCTCCTCATCCTCCGCCCCACCCTGGCTTCTGTGCTGTTTCCATGCTGAGGCCCCAGAACTCTGGACCACTCCTCGGGGACAAGTTTTCTGCCCTTGTGGCCTGCACGGGGGTTGGCAAGGGCCCCAGAGGCAGACAACGACACAAAACCTTCGTCTTGAATTGGTCAACAAGTGCTCGAATGAGAAGAAACAAACAACAGGGTGCCTTTTGGCTAGAGGCCTCCTACATGGGATCCGAGTAGATGGGGACGGGGGATCGCGCAGCAGCACCAATGCATCGGCGATGCACCGGCGAAGTCGGCGATGCATCGGCGCCGTCGGCGTTGAGAAGTTCGAGCTCCACATCGATTTGCATCACCGATGCTTGGAAGATGTGGCGCGATCCTCCGAGGAGGCTCGGACCCCAGCTGGGAGGCCTGGATGCAGGGGATCGGAGGGCGGGGGCGGGAGAGCGCTGTTGGGACCCTCTTTCGGCCGCCCTCCCCTCTTCCGCCCTCGATCCCCCTCCTCTTCCCCCTCCTCCTCATCCTTCTCCTCCTCCTCCCCCTCCTCTTCCCCCTTCTCCTCCTTCTTCTCCTCCTCCTCCTTCTCTTTTTTTATTGTCCTTATCCTCCCCCTTTTCCTCCTCGTCCTCCTCCTCCTCTTCCTCCTCCTTCTCCTCCTCCTCCTCATCCACCTGCTCCTCCTCCTCCTCCTCCTCCTCCCTCTCCTCCTCCCCTCCTCCTCCTCCTCCTCTTCCCCCCTTCATCGTCTTCTTCTCGTCCTCCTCCTCGTCCTCCTCCTCCTCCCGCCTCCTCTTCCCCCTTCATCGTCCTCTTCATCCTCGTCCTCCTCGTCCTCCTCCTCCTCCTCCTCTTCCCCCTTCATCGTCCTCTTCATCCTCCTCCTCCTCGTCCTCCTCCTCCTCCTCCTCCTCCTCCTCCTCCTCCGCCTCCTCTTCCCCCTCCCCCTCCCCCTCCTCCTCCTCCTCCTTCTCCTGCTGCTACCCCTCCCCCCCTCCTCCCTGCACATGGGGGTGCGCCTCCCCCGTCTGGGAGGCCTCGATTGGCCCGCTGGGGGGCAGTGCTGGCACGGGCTCGGCGATGCTTCGCCGACGGACGGGCGAGGCGACTGGCCTTCCCCCCCCCCGACAGCGAGCCCTGCGATCCTGACGCCGCAGCGTGCTCGCCGCCAACGCTGTCGCCCCCTTTCATTGAGCAGGGACCGACCGTCCTGGAATTACGATAGGCCTACCACGAAATTTCTTGGCACCCAGAAATGTTCTAAGCACAACAACAATGATATTATTGAACACAATCCCGATGCGTTTCAAAAAGACAGTCCCAGCCAGAAAGGTTCTAAGAACATTTCGTGCAAACCACACAAGGTTCTTAGAACATTCTTTGGTAGGCCTATAGGCGAGCCAGGGTGCTCCGCCACTGCTTGATTTCAAACCCCAGGAGCCTCGAACCTATCGGTCTCGCTCGAAAGACTGGAGGGGGAGAGAACGGGAATTATGATTAAGACTGAACGCGGAAGCGTTGTGCTTATCTTGGTCGACGTCCATTCTATCTCGGTCAGCGTCGACTCCTGGATTGACCTCGCGAATCGGCGACGGCCCACGTGGACCATGGCCAAGATCGGCATCGACAAGATTCCGCGACATCTTGGTCGTGGTCACCCTTGATTCTTCTCTCGAAAGATGCCGCAGAAAGATCGGGTCCAGGGATCCTGCCGGGTGATTGTCCTCCTCCTGATCCCGCGTCGCGCGCCGCCTCCAGCGGCGCGCGCCCCCTCCCGAGATCGCGCCGCGCCGCGCCACCGCCGCCGCGTGCCTCGATCGGCTTGAAACCGAAGTCCAGCTCCAGGAGGTTTTGCTCCTCCACCGGGAGACTTGCCATCGCTCGGACGTCCATTCCCCGTGCATCTCTCGGTCTCGTGCGTCCTTGTCTCTCTCTGACATGATCCAGGACGCTCCTCGATGGTCCTCGCCCAGAAAACTGCACACCTCTGAGCGATGCTAAGGAGACCAGGAAGCTAGGACTGGGGCAAAGCCGGACTGGGGCGAATCGGAGACCTCTGAGATCCGGCGGTCCTGGAAGATGCCTCGGGCCACGCGGCCGATCGTGAGCGCTCGGGAGCGCTCTGCGAGCATCCCTGAGCCCTCTGGGATGCTCTATCAAGGCTCTGGGCCCACCCGACTCCTTCCCCCCCCATCCTCCTCCTCTGGGAGGACGGAGGGGAGAGAGGCGAGGTGGATCTGTCCTAGTCCTCCTCCGATCTACGGGTCCACCGGCGCCAGCACCGCCGCCAACGGCTCCGTCGTTGTTTTCGTCGTCGTCGTCGTTGTCGCCGTCGCCGTCGCCATCGCCGTCGCTGACGCCGTGGCCGTCGCCGTCGCCGCCGCCGCCGTCGCCGCCGTCGCCGTCGTCGTCGCCGCCGTCGCCGTCGCCGTCGCCGCCGTCGTCGTCGTCGTCGTCGTCGTCGTCGTCGTTGTCGTCGTCGTCGTCGTCGTCGTCGTCGTCGTCGGCAACGTCGGCAACGTCGTCGCCATCGTCGGCAACGTCGTCGCCATCGCAATGGTCGCCGTCGTCGTCGCCGTCGCGGTCGGGGCCGTCGCCGCCGCCAATCATCGTCGTCCTGGCCGTCGTGATTCGCGTCTGGACGCGCATGAGATCTGATGTCTCGGTCCCGTGAGCAGCGTGCAGGCATCCGCGTGTCTTCCCGCGGGATGGGGCGTTGGGGGACGGTGCGGGGAGCCACCACGATCAGGGACGGTCGTCCCGATGGCACTCGGAGAGGAAAGGGAGCAGGAGGGGAAGAGTGGGGGTCCTCCACCCCTTCTGCCTCCCTTGACCTCCCCCTTCCCTTCCTGCACCTGATCCTGCTCGATTGGGTGCCGACCCATCCCCACTGAGCCTATCCCCCGTCCCTGGTGGCTTTCGGGCCGGGACGATTCCGGCTCCCCCGAAACGCTCTCGGCAAGGCGCAGCTGCTGGAGAGCACCCCGAGACCAGAAACCCACCGAGAACCGACGAGAGCGCCCGAAAACGCCTTCCCCTCTGAGCCTCTGCCCTCCCCGAACGCTGCCCATCATCCCCCCCTCCTGAGCCCATCCCCACCTCCTGTCGCCCCCGATCTGAGCCGTCGCAGCCCGCGTCCTTCTCGAGCTTGCTGGCCACGGCCAACTTCGCGGCCGGCTCGCCTTCGCCCGGCTGGTACGACGGCCGGAACGACGGCATGCGGCCAGCGGCCACCTCCACGGGGGGGGGGGCGGGGCGCTGAAGGGGCCGTCGTCGTCCCAAATCTCCGACGACGTGGGTTTTCCAACCCGCGTCTGTTCCTCAAATCCGGCCCTCGGAGCAAACGTCCATCGATGCCCTCGATCCCGGCGTGGGCCGCGGATTTTAAAAACATATCCGCGAATGTCAGGAGGCGCCACCGCTGCTGTCGTCGCCAGCATCGTCGCCGTCGCCGTCGCCTTCGTCGTCGTCGTCGAAATCGCGGCGGTCGTCGCGGTCGTCGAAGCAGTGGTCGTCATGGTCGTCGACGTGGTCCCTGTCGTGGTCACTGAAATCGTGGTTGTGGTTGTCGTGGCCGCCGCCGTCATCTTGGTCGTTGTCGTCGAAGCCGCGCGATCGTCGTGAAAATTGTGGTCGCCGTCGTGGCCGTTGGAACAGACAGAAAAGGGATGGAGTCTGAACGAGTCGGAGGGGAGGGAAGACGTTGTGAAAGTTCTCAGCGGTGGTATGCCATCCAAGGGTGTACAAAAGGATTTGGGGAGGGTAAGTGTTACAAAGGGGTTGATCTTAAGGTGTTCTGGGAGCGGCGGGGGCCAGAGATACTAGGCACTGCCCGGCCACGTCTGCGCTTGCACGGGGCGTGCGATTCGGAGGGGAACCCTGTGGTCTGCGAGCAAGCGAGGCGGAGGAGGGAGGAACCAGCAAGAAGAATTGCGGGAGACGAGCAGACGACAGGGGATGGTTGGCGGAGCGCACAACGGTGTAGGGGGGAGGGGGGAGCCCTCCTTGATGGAGGCTGCTTCTTAGAAGGCGCCCGCACTTCATCTATAGATGAGGCCCGCGCCTTCTAAGAAGCGGGGGCGCTTCTGAGGAGCCTTCCCCCCTTGCCCTCCCCCCCCTGCGCGTAGCTGACAGACAACGGGGAAGGTGCACGGGGTTGGAAAGCTGACAGGGTGATGATGGTGATTGTCGTCGAGGAAGGAGAGGGGGAGAGGGAGGGGGCACGCTCAAAGCATTGAGCATCTCACGTGCGGTGACGGACCCGCACCACGACCACGGCCGCGCCGACGCCGACAACGGAGGCAGGGCGCGCTCGCGATCCAAACCGGAGCGCGAAGTTCGGAGAAGGGCCGCCATGCGAGGAACCCAGAATAGAAGAAGAAAAAACGGCATGACCAAAAACTGTTGGCGCTCCGCGCGGAACTTCTTGGATCCGCGCTGTGCCCTTCGGCGCCAAGAAATCAGCGCGGAACGCCAAAAGTTTATGTTTAAGCCGTTTCTTCTTCTTCTTCTTCGACAGAGGTCCGACATTTTGTTTCTGTTCCATATTTGAGGAATGAACAAAACGCCCCTACCCTGGGTTACAAGTGCGTGGTCTGTAAACCTCCTGCGAGCTCCCAAAAGCCAGAGAGCCGCCAGCAAGCCGCGCGACACGCGCGATACGTAGAGTGTATCCTGTCAGCCCACAGGAAGTTCAGCGCACAGCGCCTCGTAAACCAGGGTAGGGGCGTTCCTTGAGTCCTTGCATAACGTGGATCCCCAAGGGCTGGCTCGGCTCCCCTTCTTGGGCCCCCTCAGACAAAAGAACGGCTCGCGTCGGTGTCCGAGGCTCCCAGAAGCCGAAGGCTGGCCTCCTCCCCCGCCTCCTCCTCCTCCGCCTCCTCCTCCTCCTCCTTCTCCTCCTCCTCCTCCGCCTCCGCCTCCGCCTCCGCCTCCTCCTCCCAGCAAATACGGCCGCCGCAACCCCAGACATCCGACGCTACAGTGGAGGCCAGTCCACAAGAAACCAGCCACGGGGAACCCACCCCGGAGACCCCAGGACGTCCATTTCGGCGGTGGACAAACCTCCCTTTAGTAAACCTCCCATTAGGGAAAACGGCCTCGGACCGAAACCGACGGACCTGCACCCGCAGAAATGACGACCGCGACGCCCTCTCGCGAACCGAACACGGCCAATTCCTTAATCGACGTGTCAGGGTAGGAGGTCTATCCACCTCCGACCATTGATTTGGACGCCCGAACTGGGAACGGAGAGAAGTGGTACAATGCCCAACAACAAATGTTGTCCCAAACCAACAGCGGCCGCTGTTGGGCAGGCGGCCTCCTGTCTCGCATGGACACAGGCCGCGGCGGCGCGGACAGCGAGTCCTGCTCAAAATCCCACCAGCCCTTTGGGCGTGAGTGGTTTAGAGAGCCCGCTCTGTCCTCAACCCCCCTTCTTCCCCTCCGGGGATGGGTTTACCCCTCCCCCTACCCCCTCCCCCTGGACCTGGAGAGGGCGGGCCGAGCGTGGTCAGGGGGGTCTTTTTTGACTCCTGGAAGGGCCAAAAAACGACGACCCTCACGAGGATTCTGGCCCCGACGGGGGGAACCACTTTGGCCCCTCTGCTCTTCTTGAAAGCCAAAATCATTGATTTTACTACGGTTTTGGCCTCATTTTGGCGCTCTGAGGGGGCCGCGCTCATCGCCTTCATAAACTCATTGTTTTTTACGAAGGTTTTGGGCTCATTTTGTTCTTTTCAGGGGGCAGCTCTCATTGGCGCTTCCGAGGAGGTCGCAAGAGGCCCCAAGATGGCCTCCAGAGGCTCCCAGGAGGCTCCCAAGAGGCCTCCAAGAGGCCCCCCAGAGGCGCCCCAGCGGTCCCAAGAGGCCGCCAAGAGGCCCCCAGGAGGCCCCCCAGAGGCCCCAAGAGGCCCCAATAGGCCCCCAAGAGGCCCCCAAGAGGCCCCCAAGAGGCCCCAAGAGGCTCCAAGAGGCCCCCAAGAAGCCCCACGAGGAGCCCGAACGACTCACACCAGGACGAGGGGCCCGAACGACTCACACCACGAAGAGCCCGAACGACTCACACCACAAGGAGGGGCCCGAACGACTCACATCAGGACGAGGCGCCCGAACGACTCACACCACGAGGAGCCCGAACGACTCACACCACGACGCGGGCCCCGAACGACTCACACCACGAGGAGCCCGAACGAGTCACACCAGGAGGAGGGGCCCGAACGACTCACACCAGGATGAGGGGCCCGAACAACTCACACCACGAGAAGCCCGAACGACTCACACCAGGACGAAGAGCCCGAACGACTCACACCACGAAGAGCCCGAACGACTCACACCAGGAAGAAGGGCCCGAACGACTCACACCAGGACGAGAAACCCCAAACGACTCAAATCACGAGGAGCGCTTTCTCTCCCTCCTCCTCCGCCTCGTCCTTCTCCCGCTCCCCCCACAAGGAGGATGTACAAGGAGGCGGGAGGAAGGAGGAACAGGGGAGATATGCGGGGCCAAGCGGACACACGCCTGAAAAACACGACTGTCGGCATGCTTCGCAAGAGTTGCTGCTGTGAGATGGGCTGGTGGGGATACGCGAAGCGTAAAGAATTAAGAGGAACTGCTGGTGGGCTTTGTACCCAAGCCTTCCGTACCCATCTCGTTCGTGCGAACCGAAAACGGCCAATTCCTTAATCGACGCGTCAGGGCAGGAGGTCTATCCACCTCCGATAAGACGAAGCCAGGCGCGCCAAATTTGCACCAAGATGAATCGGGGATCTCTGCAATTCCGACCATTGATGTTCGGTGCGGGCGCGCCACGCCCTCCACGGCTGAGTCATCGCGGGACCCGGGAAATCCCGGGGGCGCCCTCGAGGCAGGCGGGCTGCCTCTCTCGGCACGGACCCCCCGCCCTGCACGACCTTTTTTCCCCGTGCGCGGCCCCGGGATCCCCGCGGATGCCCCTACCCGAATCCTCCCTCACTCCCTCCCTCCCTCCCTCCTCGTCCTCCTCCTTCTCCTCCTCCTCCTCCACCTACTCCTTCTCCTCCTCCTCCTCCTCCTCCTCCACCACCTCCTCCGCCTCCTCCTCCTCCTCCTCCTCCTCTTCCTCCTTCTCCTCCTCCTCCTCCCTCCCTCCCTCCCGCCCTCCCTCCCTCCCTCCAGAGTTTTCATGGCCCTGGGGCCCGAGGACGGCCACGGGGGAGCCGAGAGCGCAGAACAATTGCAATCAACATCCAACGCGCCCTGGGCTTCTGGAGAAGGGATCCCTACAGGGCAGTTCTTAATACATATGATTTGTTGTAAACAGGAGTTCTAATTCATGATTAACTTATGGATGACTTTATGCATGAACTCATCGTTGTTTTTGTACTACATCCCTGCATGTTTAATGCATGATCCGCATGCGGAGCATGTATTAAAAACGGCACTGTATACTGCAAGCTGCAATGGACATGGACAGAGGCACTTCCCGAACAAAGCGTGTCGGAAACCTGGGATCAGGTCGGGGATGTCCTCCTAAAGGGGTCCTCTGGACGAACAACCGAACATAGCCAACACGTGCGAAAGCAAACCAGCAATAGTCAGAACAAAATAACCCCCAAACCAGTTCTGGACTATTGCTGTGAATATTCCCCCTGTAGCGGGACATGACAAGCATTGCCCACACAAGCGTGTCAAAAGCCTGGGATCAGGTTGGGGACGTCCTCCTACAGGCGTCCTGGGGACGAACAAACGAACGTAATCAAAACGTGCGAAAGCAAACCAGTCATACTCAAAGCAAAAACGTCCCCAAACCAGTTCAGGACTACTGTTTTGAATATTCCCCCCCGTAGAGGGACATGACGAGCAAGGACGGACAAGACGAAGATGTTCAAGTCCTCCTGCTCCTGATCGACGGCCTGCGCCTTCGGCGTCGTCGTCGAGTTCTTCTTTATCGGCGTCGTCGTCGTCGTTCTCCTCCTCCTCCCCCTCCTCATCCTCGCCCTCCTCCTCCTCCTCCTCTTCCTCCTCCTCCTCCTCCTCCTCCTATTCCTCCTCCTACCTCGCCGTCCTCCTCCTCCTCCTCCTCCTCCTCCTACCTCGCCCGCTTGTTCCTCCTACCTCGTCCTGTCCTCCTCCTACCTCCTCCCTATCCTCCCTGTCCTCCCTATCCTCGTCCTCCTCCTCCTCCTCCTCCTCCTCCTCCCTCGCCCTCCTCATCCCTCGCCCTCCTCATCCTACCTCGTCCTGATCCTCCTCCTCCTACCTCGCCCTGATCCTCCTCCCTATCCTCCTCCTCCTCCTCCTCCTCTTCCTCCTCCTCCTCCTCCTCCTCCTCCTCCTCTTCCTCTTCCTCCTCCTCCTCCTCCTCCTTCTCGCCTCGTCCAGACGAGCGGTGACGGGAAACGGGGGGGGCGAGGCGGCGCAGGGTGCGAATGCCTTGTTCGACGGCTGGCGCCCCACCGCCAGAGTCGAGGGCTCGCTGTGGAGCCTGGCGCCGATGTGGTGGGGGGGGGAGGGGGAAAGGGCCTGCTGCCGCTCTTCCTCCTCCTCCTCCTCCTCCTCCTCCTCCTCCTCTTCTCCTCCTCCTCCCTCCTCTCCTCCTCCTCCTCCTCCTCCTCCTCCTCCTCCTCCTCCTCTCCTCTCCTCATACACTCCTCCTCCTCCTCCTCCTCCTCCTCTCCTCCTCCTCCTCCCCTCCTCCTCTCATCTTCCCTATCCTCCTCCTCCTTCTTCTACTCCTCCTCCATTATCTGCACCCCCTCTCTGGTAAGGTAGATGGGCGCCACCTCCTCACCCTGTGCTCGTACCTCTTGGGTTGAGGGGCCCGTGTGATTTCCCCACCAGTGCCAGCGTGAAAACTCAGTTGGAGCCACACAGGTATGCAGCCCAGCGACTTCAACGGTCGGATAACCCCCCTTGTCTAGGCCAAGAGATGTCTAAGTCTGAATCTCTTCCTCCTCCTGCTCCTCCTCCTCCTCCGCCTCCTCCTCCTCCTTCCCAGAAGACCGACAAAAT
Source organism: Prorocentrum cordatum (assembly GCA_963575745.1). NCBI lineage: Eukaryota > Dinophyceae > Prorocentrales > Prorocentraceae > Prorocentrum > Prorocentrum cordatum. The sequence continues at coordinate 52,062 of CAUYUJ010002234.1, read as the reverse complement.
GTGTGCTTGTCCAAATCCTTCACCTCAGCACGTTTCCAGGCCCCGCATGTCCACGCACTGGATTGCGTTTTTTTTCCGTGCGCGCAGACCTGTTCAGTCCACCAAAGGCAACGCCAAAGGGAACTCGTGCGGTGGCTCGCGTCAGTTGCTGACACTCGCCACGGTGACGCCACCTGGCCGGCGGAGGGATACACGTTGTCCATATCTTGTCCGGGGGAGCCGCTTTCGGATCCCGGGACCATCGACAAGACGATCGGGGTGAACGGTCAATCCCCGGGATCTGGTCGTACGGGTGGGCACGGGATGGATGCTCGGCCCGCCTTCGAACAGAAGGGAGGCCCTCCGGTTATCGAAGCATGAGGTCCGCCGTGGGGGCTCAAACGGCTGAGGACGACAAAGGGGAAGACTGGCTCGGGGGGGACCAAAGGGTACCGGTACCGTGGCTCCCCGGACCTTCCCCGCGGGGTGCGTTCTGACCGAAACTCCGAGGCGCATCGAGCGGTGGCGACGAGGGCCTCCCGGGAGGCCGAACAGCTGGAAAGGGGCAGGGGTAGGGGTACCTTGTCCCCCTCTGTGCTCTGGAGGGGGGGGGGGGGGGGGGCGCTGACCTGGAATCGGCGCTGCATCGCCGGGGCAGACCATCGACGGGCCCTCGACAGCGAGAATCCGCACGCTGCTGGGCGGGGAGGGGCACCCGTGCCCAGAGGGGTGAGCGCCTGGGAGGTGCGGGTGCTGCGGGGGCCGAAGGCAACCACATAAGCTCTGGCAGCCCGCCAGGCGGAAGGAGGCGGGACAGGGAGGAGGAGGAGGAGGAGGAGAGGGAGGAGAAAGAGGAGGAGGAGGAGGAAGTCGGACGATCGAGATTTCAAGAGGGGGTGCGTCATGTGAGACGTTTTTCTGTGGATTCAGGCAAGTGTACTTCCATGGCGATTTCCCCCCCCTCACTCCTCTGCACACAAGTACTACCACGCAGGTGTTGTTCGACTTGCGCAATTCCTGTCCCCCCCCCGAGGCGCAAGTGCAAGGGGCCGCTGGGGCATCAAATCGATAGGATCTGGAGTTGTTTAGCGAAAAGTTGATTCGGAGCGCCCCCCCCCCCGCACAGTTCGCCATTGCGCGATGAAGCTTCCGTACGTTTTTCCCCCTGTTGTCCACCAGGGTGGTTTTTTTTCCAATCGTTTCCCGAATAGTTCTCAATGGTCTCCGAATGGTGTCCCAATGGATTGCAAATGGGCCCCCAATGGCGTTACATTGTTTTCTCGATGGGTTTCCAATGTGGACGCAAAATGATGTTTAATGGTTCCCCGATGCGTTTTGATCGCATGCGCTTGCACTCGCTCACATGTGCACGTTGCTTGTAGGCGTGTATATTGCATGTTGCTTGTCTTTGCCGTTGCCCTTATGTTTTGTGCATGCGCTTGCGTTTGCCCGTGCGCCATCATGCATGTTGCGAGTCGGTTGTCGATGGTTGGTGCCGCACGCGTTGCTGCCCCGTGGTCGGCGCGTCCTGAATGTAGCTATCTATGGTCGGCAATTCTGCTGGTTTTTTCGATTCTCAAGCCATTCCGCCTGCACCTTCGTCGGCGCGGAGCCCCCCCCCCCCTCAACGCGCAAGTAGCTTCCAGCCTGCCCGGGGCGCGCCCCCCCCCCCCCCCCCCGACGACGCCAGCACTTGCCGGGCTCGGTCAGGAAAGCGCCAGGCCACAAGGCCGTCCGAACTGGATCGGGGCGCAAACCCTGACCTTCCAGGAAGGCTGAAAGATGCCAGCTGGACCTAGATATCCAATGCCCAGTCGAGTTTTTCAACCGTCGAGATCGGTCGATAGGTCACGCATACGATTGCCCTCAACTCTGGAAGCTCAGGGCGCTGCCCGCATCGCCCCAGCAGGCCGCTGGAGGCCTGGCCAGGCGCAAGGGCCACAGCGCGATTCCCAGCAGGGCCCTCGCGCGAGACACCCTCGCAGTGTCGACCCCCGGCGCGCGAGGAGGTCGGGCCCCGTCGCGCCCCCAGGGGCCATTTCCGGGCCGCCAGGGCCCGCCGGGCGTGCCCCGGCAGGGCCCTCCCCCGAGACGCCCTCGCGAACCTCGAGGGCCAAGTCCGCGCGAATTTAATAACTTCTCGAGCTAATGGAGGCGGGCAGAGCTGT
>CAUYUJ010002234.1:39915-44915 GCA_963575745.1 Prorocentrum cordatum | reverse complement strand
TCGAGGCGCCCGATGTTTGGGATCCTCGCCCGCGGCCGCGGCGGCGGCGGCGCCTGGCCTGAAGAGCGTGCTGGCGCAGTGGACGGCCTCGGCCGGCCCCCGGGCGGGCGGGAGGCAGGCACGGCGGGTGGCGGCGGCCGCGCCAGGTGCCGCCGGCGGGCCGGCTCGCTGAGCTGGTGCGCTGGGCGGGGCACGGTGGCGCTCGAGAACGAAGCTGTACGATGATACTGAAGGGGCCCTGGGCCACACAAACAAACACACACAAAGAAACATATTCCCGATCTTTTCCCATAGTCTCAGGGTTTTTGTGTCTTCCTCCCCACGTCCAATGTTTTCCCATATGTTCTGGGGTATCGGCGATGCATCGTGAATTGTGTCTGTGTGTTTTTGTCCCCTCCTGAGATATATCCCCAGACAGGATCGCGTCGTAACAAAAATCTGGACGGCAGGTTTCTGGCTCATTTCGGGCCCTCGGGGGGGGCCCTCGCCGGGCCTCGCGAGGCCGTCAAAGAACGACTCGGGAGGAGAAGCCGGTCCACGGGCAAAGGGTCGGGAATTCCGGGGACGCCCCACCCACCACCACTAAGCATTGCGTCCGTCTGGTCGCGTTGGGCAGACACGCCAAATGCGTGCAAGAGCGCGGGAGAGCTGAAGCGCCAAACATGCGCCAAGGACAACACGAGACACGCCAAACGCGTGCCAGCACAGGAGGGAGGGGGAAGGACGACGAAGAGGAGAAGATGATGAAGATGATGCGATCAGGAAGTCGCATGTCTGGGTCTGGACTCGGGCTCGGGCTCGGCTCCGCGCGGCGCGGCGCCGTGAGGGCGCGCCGGGAGAGGGCGCCGAGGCGCCAGCATGGCAGGAAGCGGCAAAGCAGTAAACATTACGCGAGAGAGGCGTCAGAGGAGGAGGCAGAGGAGGAGGAGGAGGAAGGAGGGAGGAGGAGGAGGAGGAAGAGGAGGAGGAGCAGGAGGAGGAGAGGGCACCCTCGAGGCGAGCAGAGTGTTTCTTGGCGCCTCCACTGTGCTCCCCGGACCTCTCTCGCGGGGCGCGTCCTGACCAGGACTCCCGGGGCGAGCCCAGAAGTGGCGCGGCGCGGGTGTCCCGCGGGAGGCCCAGCCAGGCGACAGCGAGGAACATGCGGCGGCATCGGTGCCCCAGAGACCCGAAGTCGCGATTTTCTGCATACTCAGAGTTTCTTAATAGGCGTCGGGGGGGCGTCACCCCCGCCGACGGCCCCACATCGACTCCCGTCGCGGGCAGCCACCGCACGCCCAAGGCCCTCCGACCCGCGTCGCGGCGCGACGACGAGGCGAGGTTGACCCCCGTCGGGGGGGGTACCCCCCACGCTTATTATCGGGAGCGGCCAAGAGGGGGGTGTCCAAGAGGGGGGGGGTGCAAATCATGACCGGCGGCATGTGCGCGGCCCAGCGGGGGGGCCAGGGACGCAATGAAACAAGAAGAGGCGCCATGAGATCTGGGGAAATATCATGGCCCACGCCATGAGATCCACCCCCCCCTAGTCATCCCCCCCCCTCTTTGCCGCCCCCGATATTCAGAAACCCAGAGCACGGGGCACCCCAGAAGTCTCGACCCGTTCCCCCAGACCGGTTCTTCATTCTGAATCGTTTCTGGACGGCCCCAGGGCCCAGCGAGGGCCCCTCCAGAGGCCCAGAGCTGCGACATACCTCCGCCCTGCTTCTTCAGTCCGTTGGATCTCTGGGACGTCCTTAGGAACCCTCCCAGTTGGGGTCCGAGCAGATGGGGTCGAAGGATCGCGCCGCATCGCCAATGCATCTGCGATGCCTCGGCGACGCATCGGCGACGCATCGCCGACCTCGGCGTGGGGAGACGCGGGCTCCACATCGAGCCGCATCGTCGAGGCATCGGCGATGCGGAGCGGTCCTCCGACCCCATCTGGGAGGCCGCGAATCTTCTCCATACGGGGCCCCCCAGAAGTCTCGACCTGTTCCCGAATCGTCTGTGGACGGCCCTGGGGGGCCCACCGAGGGCTCCTCTCGAAGCCCAGAGCTGCGAGGAAACCTCCGCCTTGCTGTTCGATGTTTCCATCCGTTGGATCTCTGTGACTTTGTGGGCCCCAGAAACGGCAGGGCCGCTTTTGCACCGTTTCCCAAAAATGTCCCTTGAAAATGGAAAAGGCAAGAAAACGGCTACCGGAAACGGCACAAAAAACGGCTCCAGGATTGGAACCGGAGCCGGAACCGGTCAAAAAACGGCGCGACGGCACCTGTAAAAAAAACGGCGTCGGAAACGGCAACAAAAACGGCAAAACGGAACCAGTAAAAAAACGGCCCTGTCGTTTCCAGGGCCCACTACAGGGCAGTTTTTAACACACGGGTTTGTCAAAAATATTGGATTTTCATACATGATTAATTTACTAATAAATCAATGCATGAACTCATCGTTGTTTTTTTAATACTAAATCCCTGCATTGTTCATACATGATCCGCACGCGGAGCATGTATTAAAAACGGCACTGTACGCTCTGGGACGTCTTCCCCCCTGGCTGGCCGGCCTGGAAGCCACCCACGCGGACCTCGGTCGACCACTCGGCGGAGTCGCGCCCCCTGCGGGGCCGCGCGGGCCGGTGGGCCGCCGCCGCGCCCTCCGTGCCCCGTTCCTGGCCTCCTCCTCCTCCATCTCTTCCTCCTCCTCCTCCTTCTCCTCCTGCTCCTCCTCCTCCTCCTCCTCCTCCCTCCTCCTCCTCCTCCTCCTCCCTCCTCTCCTCCCTCCTCTCCTCTCCTCCCCTCCTCTCTCCTCCTCCTCCTCCTCCTCCTCCTCCCTCCTCCTCCTCCTCCCTCCCTCTCCTCCTCCTGTCCCTGCCCCTCCTCCTCCTCTCCTCCTCCTCCTCCTGTCCCTGCCCCTCCTCCTCCTCCCCCTCCTTCTCCTCCTCCGCCCCCCCGCGCAGTTATCTACGGTGACCCAAGCGCCCAGCATCCCGACTCGTCCTCCTACCGGGAGTCGCGGCGCAAGACCGCCAGCAATGCGAAGCGAACCTGGCAGGACAGCACCGCGGTCGCCCAGCGGGAATCCTCGAGCAACGCCGCGCGCGAGTGCCTGCTCCGAAAGATTCAATGCCACTCATCCCACGCGCTGCTCAGCGCACGCAGAGTGGTCTCGGACACGTTTTAAACGCTGTCGGCAAACACGAGCAGTGGTAGGCGTTGAATGGCGAGGTCGGCTTCCTTCTCTTGGTCAAGTGCCCCAGGATCGCCAAGTCTTCGGGTTCCAGAGGCATCTCGAACCGCTCTTGTCGCGCAACTTAACGAACTCCCCAACCGCGCCGTCGAGGAAACCCGTCAGGAAGGCTCGGAGCCTCAGGGGCCCCTCGTAGTGCAAAGCGTGCTCCAGTTGCGCGCCTTGTCGGCGCGAGTCCTGGCGAAAGCAATTCGGCCTGCCCCTGGCGGCGCTCGCGCGGCCGAGCTGCCGCGAGGACGCAGGCGCGGCGCGCTTTTCTCGCGGCGCGGCGTGACATGCGCCTGCCGCGGGTGGTCATCTGCTCCGCGCAGGCCCCCTCCTCCTCCTCCTCCTCATCCTCCTCCTCCTCCTCCTCCTCCTCCTGCTCCCCCTGAGAGAACAGCGGCTCCCGGAGCTCCAGGGCCCGCCCCGCCGAGAGGCGCGGGGCGGCGGCCGCCACCCCGCGCACTTGAAACCCTCGGCGCACAGCACAATGCCGGCGAGACAGCGGCGCGCTGCTGAGGTCGCCGAGGTCGCTCAAGCACATCGAAGGGCGCTCCTTCGATGCGCGCGGGGGCCCCCAGGAAGCCTTCGAGCCGCGGGCAGCGGCCGCGACTCGGACCGTGGACGCGAAATATCCCGGCAGAGAAAGCAGCGGCGGCCCCTGGCGGCCCCGACGGGCGACCTCTTCCCCGGGTAGCGGAGCGCCCAATGCGCTGCCGCGCGGCGGGCGGCGCCGGGCAGCGCGAGGTTCGTCCAGCGGGGCGCGCCAAATGACAACTGAATAGTCTAGGCCCCTGCTGCGGGGCCGCGCAGCGACGGCAGAGCGGAGCCCCATTCGGCGGGGCATCCGCGGTGAGACGGCAGCTGCGAAAGCAAAGCTAAGCGCCCAGGTTGGGATTCGGGCAAGGTCGGCACTGGGCCCGCAAGAAGCCGCCCTCGGGCCCCTGGTCAAGTCGGCCTCCAGCTTTCGCCAGACTGTCCGCCACAGCGTTGCTCTTGACCCCGCGCGCCCCCTGATCCAGGATACATATATATACATATATATATATATGTGTATATATATATATGTGTGTGCATGTGTCTATATACATATACGGTAAGTCTACCTGGACCAACTCCCAGGCGCACCGAACCAGGAATGATAGGGCGAGGCTCTTCTTGGCCCAGAACTTGTTCTCCAAGGTCCACAAGACACAAGTCGAGCCGAGGGCTATGTCGAGCGCGGCGGCCTCGGGGACGGGCGCCGCGCCTGTCGGCAAGCGCGGGCCCAGCAACCGCAAAGCCATCTCGAAGCGCCGTGGCGCCGCTGGAGTGCCCGACGCCTCCCAGGCGCTCCGTCTCGGAAAGCAATCGACAAACCGAACTGCTGCTCTGGAAAATCAGGTCGGCTCGGGGATCAAAAGATCCAAGATTCAATGGACGCCCAGGGGGTCTCGAAAAACAACGGAACCCCAGCCGCGCGAGGCGTGGCATGTCGAATATTTCTCGAACTGCTCGTCGCTATAGAAGCGAAAACTGACGTCGCTGAGCGGGCACTCGACACCCGGGCGAGCTTCCATTCCAGACTGATCCTCAACCTGTCCAGCACAAGAGTGGCCCATCAGTTTCCAGCCTTGTCGACTTGCGCAGCAGCGAACAGAAAAACTAGCGGGCAGTGGCCACTCTTCCTGACTAAGCAGCGGCGAGGCTGGCAGTCGCGCGAGCCTCGCGGACGACGCCCTCCAATTCCGACAAAGTCGATCTGCTTGGGCTCGCACTTGCCGCCATGAAAGCATGTGGTACCAAACAAGGCTCCG
>CAUYUJ010002234.1:19915-29915 GCA_963575745.1 Prorocentrum cordatum | reverse complement strand
GTCCTGGGGCCGAACGAGGGCCCCTGGAGGCCTCAAACGGCCCAAACCGTCCGTCGCGAATTTCTAGACCAAGAAAAGACTCCCCACCCCCCCTGGGAACACCTTGGCCTCGCTGGGCAATCTCCCCCCCCCTAGGTGGGCATGGGCACCGTCCCCTTCGGGACTCGGAGCACCCCGCCCCACCTGTAGCGGCTACGATGGGAGAGCCCTGCCCCCGGTGCGGGTGGGGATAGTTCGGACGATGATGAGTTCTGAAGACGCGAGCCGGTCTGGGAACGCGATCCTCGATCCTGCCGCCACGCTTTCGCGACCGACGGCGCCGGCGCGGCCCGGGCCTCGCTGAGGGCCAGCTGCAGCAGCTGCCTCTGGACGTCAGAGGTCCTGCGATCGTCGACAAGGTCCTCCACTGCTGGGGCGGCGGGGGCGGAAGGGGGCAGGATGATGATGATGATGATGATGATGATGATGCTGATGATGATGATGATGATCATGATGATGATGATGATGATGATGATGCTGATGCTGATGATGATGATGATGATCGCACTCCCCTGGGCGAGTCAGAGAGACGGGCCGTTCAGCTGCCTTCTGCAGCGGGCCTCCTGGTGAGGACGCTCCGCACGACGCGCCCCTTCTTGGCGATGTGCCGGGCGCGGGCGCGCAGGAGAGGCAGCAGGCATTCGGGCCCGTACCTGTGCGAGCTCCTCAAGGAGTTAAAGGTGGAAAAGAGCAGGTCGCGGACGAGAAACAAAGAAAACAACTGCTGACTAGAATGGCATGGCATGGTGCACAGCATACGCGCATCGAGGCTCTGATTCAAATATTCGGCTGGCAGGGAGGGCAGGACAGAGGGAAGCAGGCTCAGAACATGAGGGCAATCGAAATAATGCTGGACGTGGTCGCCGCCAGCGGCTCGGCAGCCGAAGCGACAGGTAAGACGGCCTCGCCTATACCTGGCAGAGGTCGCCCAGGCGTTGCAGATGGTTTTGAGAATGGCAGCAGCCACAAGAGGGCCGACGCGCGTGCAGGCAATTCTGAGCCTGAGCACAGCAAGGTCGATACTAGAGGCATTAACCAGAGGAAAAGTGAAACGAATTCGATTGCCCAGGAGAAAAACCGCGGAGCAACTGGGGGCCTCAGAAATCAACTTCTTCAAAAACTGTTTCTGCAACTCGTGAGTGTCCTCATCGAAGTGGCTCCACGGCAGGGCTGTTAGACGCTCGTAGTTGTGAATCAGATGGAAAACAATGGACTCGGCACGCCATGTCGGGAACCGCTTGACCATTAGAACATCCCAGTCATCTTCCTCAAGCTCGTGAAATCGCCTCCGAATGCTGTCAAAAACCTTGGATCGAACAGCGACCCGATACATGGCAGCCTGATTCTCCAGCACGAGGTTGCGCGGGGCAATGGGCCAATGCAGCGCCGACGAGAGATTGCGGAGGAGATCAGTAGGAATGCTGTAGAACGGGCACGCGGTGAGAGTCTGCAATCCTTTGGTTTCCATGCGAAGCGCATCCTGCGATATGTAACATAGCTGCATAACGAAGGTGAGGACCGAGAAGGCCAGGGAATTGTATGCATAAATACTCTGAGTAAGCCCAAGACGAAGCGACCGAACATGACGGACCCGACAAATATATTTCTGAAGCGGAGCGGACCAGGATTTCTTGTAACCACCAGGGCCCAGGAAAACACCCAAGACTTTGCCACTGGTGCCGTGCATGAGCGAGCGAACGTTAGTGCGAACAGTTTCGAATAAGGCGAAATGCTGGTCATCTGGCATCTCTTGCGTGTGCACGATCATACACTTGGCAAGGTTCAAGAGCAGGCCAGTACATCGGCTGGACCTAATAACATTCTTCAGCACAATCGGAACAGCTAGCAACAGGTTGGATGCCGAGATCTGGATGTCATCTGCAAAGGCACGGGGTGAAGCACAAACTGGAGCTAGCAAGTTAGATAGTCGGCGCAGCAGCGGGTCGATGCATAATGCAAATAATGCACCCGACAGTGGACATCCTTGTTTAATGCCTTGGGTGATCGGGTAGCCTGGAAACTTTTTGCCTGCTAGGCATATGTGTGTAGATGCCTGTGTATAGGAACCGAATGGCATTCACGATATACATGGGAATATTCATCATGATTAACACATCTATGATCCAGTCGTGGCGCAGCGACGGGAACGCGGCGCGGAAATCCAAGAGGAGCAGTCCTGCGTGCGGCATGCCACGATAGCAGGCATATTCAAGAATGTCTGCCTCAAGGCAGAGCAAGTTGTCGAGCATAGACCTCTTGCGCACGAAGCCCGTCTGGGAGCCTATGACGCTGTACTGGCATTGCTGGCTAAATGGTTCGCATATGGCCAAGGATACAATTTTGTTATCAGTATTGCTGAGGGCAATAGGGCGAACCACAGATGCTTCCCGAGAGATCTCAGAGGTTCCAGCTTCGTGCGGGTGGATGGCCTTGGGGAGGTACACCGTGAGGGACTCGTTGAAGCCTTTATGTGGGGGCCCATAAGTAGGATTGTCCAAAATAGCGAGATAAACTTGATACAAGGCATTGTGAGCGGCGTCGCCAGCGAACCGCCATGCACTGTATGGGATGCCGTCGGGGCCAGTCGCGCTGTCCTTGCGGCCGACGAGCTTACCTATGAAGCTATGCAGGTCGAGCGTCCACTCGATACCTGGGGCAACCTGCTGAATCTCACTGCTCAACAGTGTCTTCTGGAAGTGGCATCCCCTGTCCTGAGGCTTCGCGGCATGGACCCGCCCCCAGTGCGACGCAAGATTCTGAGCACTGACCTCCAGGTCAGGCGAAGGGCACCCGGCGGGGTCGGGGACGGAAACCAGAACAATACGGCGCCTTTTGGGAGACCACTGTCGCAGAAGCTGGTGCAACCTGAGGCCTCGATCGTCGTCGGGGGCTCCGCCGCCTTCGACGTGTTCGCGAATTTCTCGCTGGAGAAGAGAGTGCCGAAGCTCGGCCACTTCACGATAAAATGACACCGAATCTCTAAAACAACATTCATCAGCATGAACATGTAGACTAAGATGAGGAATAGCCTGGATACACCTCCGAATGCCCCAAGACTTGCCATCCCGAACAGCCCGAAGAAACTTAAGGTAGACCGATAACTTCTGCGCGTCGTTGCGGGGGCCTCGGAAGAACATGCGAGTCATCAAAGCATCCTTGGCAACATACATCGCGTCTTTGACGGACAGGAGGTATTCGAACGGGTCCCTGGGCATTTCAACCGAACCAATGGCAGCCTCAACTTCAGTACCAAAATCAGGATGTTTGGCAATCCAGGAGGGGATCGTCGGGGTTGTTTTGCCGCCAGGCGAAAACTGAAGCCAGACAGGAATATGGTCGCTCGGCTGGGCGACATCATGAGCAAGACCTATGACTCCGCTCCGTGGAGTCGCATCTAGAATGTCGGTGGTGGCAGAAGATATGTAGAACCTGTCCAAGCGTCCAAGGCTAAGCGCACCGTCCTCCCTCCTCCCAGACCGATGAGTGGGCTCTTGTTGGGCAACTTCAGCGAGGTGTCCGAAAACCCGAGAAAACATATGCAGAACAGCAGTCCTCTCAGGGGTGGGTTCCCTTCCGTCTGTGAACGTCCTCATCTCCCCCTCCTCCAAGAAGTTAAAATCGCCTCCCAAGATGACAGTGGCCTGATCAGCAGGCAGAGCGTGAGCAGCAACAGTGCGGATCACACGATCCTTCAACGTCGGAGAGGGTGGGGTCGAGGTGAAAGTTAATCAATTGCAACGTGCCTTTCTCGCCTGTTAACGTAACTGCAATGCATCGTCCATCGATAATGTTTTCAACGTGGATGTCCTGAAAGAGCTGGAGTAGGGAAGGATCAATAGACATGGTAACGCCTCCCGCCGCCGCAGAAGAGCAAAACGAGCCAAAGTGCGTGTGAGCTGGCACGTCACGATCCAGCGAGGAAAGATCTTCTTGGGTCCCGTGGGTTTCCTGCAAAAATACTACTTGAAAGCGGTGTACAAGACTTCTGAAAATCTGCTGTTTCCGATGCTGTCTCTGTGGATCGCCATACACACTGCCAAAAAATGCACGAGTATTCCATGAAGCAAGACCCACAGTGCGAGAGATGACAAATGGATGCCGCTGCTCAGCAGGAGCAGCATCACCTCCCCCAGGAGAAAGTGGAACAGGAAGGTAAGGATCAAGAATAGCTGGCGCATTCTCGGGAAGAGGAGAGTCGGGCAGAATCGAGGTGGCCTCCCCCCCTTCTCGCAGAAGGGCTCGCAATCGTTCAGGATCGAATTCACCATCGCTGTCGCTCACAGGTACTGGCTCACTCCGCCCCTATTCGCGGCGAAGGGCAGCAGTGACCAGCTCGGGCAGCTTGTCGACTTGCTCGTCGGTGAAGCCGTAGCGCTTCAGGTTGCCCCGGTTGGGCTCGACGTTCGGTTTGTCGGTCTCGAGGACGTTCTGCAGCACGACGAGCTCGTCCACGAGGTCGCCGTTGACCAGGAAGCAGAGGCCCATGTACTTGTTGCAGCGTAGCTGCGAGTCAGGTCGCCAAGTGCCAGCATCAACCATGATTTGCTTGATATGTTGCCAGACCTGGCCCAGCACCCAGCCCTTCTTGCGGACATCGATGGGTTCGTCAGTGCCAACTCGAAGACGATGCCGAAAGCCACTGCCATCTCCCCATTCTAGTGTCATGGCACGCAGCTGCGTGCAATGCATTCTTGGCGTCGTCGGCGTTCTCAAAAATGATGACGTAGGCGTACTTGCAGCTCTTGGTGATAGCGGTGCACCTGTCGCGGTAGGTGGGCGAGAGAAGGGTCTTCAGGAATTCGAAGTGCTTGTCGAAAGCGGAGGCCACCAACTTGACAGGAAACCCTCGCACCCAGAGCTTGCGCCTGTCAGCAGGCGCGGCGGTCTCTCCACGGGGTGTGGTTGCGGTCCCCCAAGTGCTGGCACCGCCGGATGCCGTGGATGGTGGACGAGATATCGAAGCAACTGAGGTCTTCAGCTCCTCCAATGCGGCATTGATGACGCTGATCTTCTGGTCTGTCTGAGCGCTAAGCAGAGAGACCGTGAGGCACGTGTCGACCATGTCGTCAGAGGCCTCGCCGCCTGTGTTGTGGACGTTGCGCTGCTGCAGGGCGGTGATCTGGTTCTGCATGAGCTCGAACTTGGTGTCCACCTCCTTGCGCATGTCGGTTTTCATGCTCTCCATGTCTTTGGCGAGGCTGGCGAACTTTGCGTCGTGGGCGTTGACGGTGGCTACGACGGTGGACATCGACGCCAACAACTGATCCATCTTCTGGTCCATGGAGAGAGTGGCGGCCATCGCGGCAGCCAGATCACCTACTAGAAAGTTGGATCTGACAGGGCTAATAGAAGCACCTCCACCGCGCACACCCTGCCGCAGCTGCCAAAATTGGCTAGAGAGATGACTCCCACCCACTGAAGGGTCCCTGGTCGGGAGTCTTTGGAAGCAATCGGGAAGGCCCTGTGCCTCCCAAAGCAGCTCGAGCTCCCCGTCGGCTGCGACCAAGGTCGAAGCGCCAGGGAAACGTTTCGACCTTGAGCCAAAATGGCTACGGATGATGATGATGATGATGATGATGATGATGATGATGATGATGATGATGATGATGATGATGATGATGATGATGATGATGATGATGATGTGATGATGATCATGATAGGAGGAGGAGGAAGAGGAGGAGAGCGAGGGGGTGGGAGGAGGGGAGAAGGAGAGGATGGGGCGGAGGAGGGAGATGAGGAGAGGAGGAGGAGGAGGAGGAGGAGGGAGGAGGAGGAGGAGGATGAAGAGGAGGAGGAGGAGGAGGAGGAGGAGGAGGAGGAGGAGGAGGGGGGGAAGAGGGCGAGGAGGGGGAGACAATGCAGGATAATCCAGGAAGGTCACGCAGGGCTCCGCGAGCGCAGTGTCTCCCCAGGTCAGCCTCGAGCCTCCGTCCGAAGAAGCAGACGCACAGACGGGCCCACTGGGGGCAGGCCGTGGCCTGTGAGAGCTCCGGGCCCGCATCCAGAGATCGGCCTCTCGTTGGGGTCGTTGCCCTGCCAGAGCCGATGGAGCGCCTCTGCCGACCCCCCAGAAGGCCCAGGGCCCCATGAGGACCCCGCGAAGGGCCGCGAGGGGCCCCGAGGCAGCAGAAGCAAAAAACACGAGCTCGGAGACCGAAGTGGGGGGGCCCGCCGGGAATCACTGCTGGCTCCGGGTCAAGGGGGCCTACATATCGTGGTGGGGGTCGCAACAGCACAGGTAATCCTATGGCGCGCGGCACGTGGCAGCCGCGTGCTGGTGGTGCACGGCGTGAGTATCCCGCACGACGAACGATTGCACGAACTACGGCGCGGATGTGTTGGGACCCCTCTGCGAAGGACCCATTGGCCCGAACCGACACTTGTCGGTGGTGGACAAACCTCCCTGCAGTAAACCTCCCTGTAGTGAAAACGGCCTAGGGCCGCAACCGACGGACCTGGACCCGCAAACATGACGGCCGCGACGCCCCCTCGCGAACCGAAAACGGCCAATTCGCTTATGGACGTGTCAGGGTAGGAGGTCCGTCAACCTCCGAACTGAAGCAAGCGGACGATCAAAAGCGGGCCTTGCGCGACGTGGCATCGCGGCCTTGCGCCTTAGCCTACGCGGGCCGCCCGCGCGGCACGCCGCGCTGGAGACGATGGCGCTCGCGCGAGGCCTTACGCGGGCAGCCTACGCTGAGGTCGGGCATGTCCCTACAGGCGGATGTTGGGCGAATAAATCAAAATACCCCAGAGGTGCCCCCAAATAGTCGAAACTAATCAAAAAAAAGTCCCCAGACTGTTTTCCACTTTTTTCTGAATACTCCTCACGTCGAGGGAACAGGCCCGACTTGAGCCTACGCGCCAGTGTTGGCGCAGGCGTCGCCTACCCCGTTTTCCTGGGTCGCCCACTCGGGGGCGCCCCGAGACCCCGGCCCCCCTCCTCGGGGGGCAGGGACCGGGAAGGATCCAAGGCAACGGCCTGTCCCAGGGTACGGTCGGACCTAGGATAAAGTCGAGCCTGTCTCTCTACAGAAGGAATATTTCAAAATGGTCCAACAAATATGGGGACGATGATTTGAGTGTAGTTTTCACCATCCAAGCGCATGTTATATTATATTTATAAAATTTATGCTGAAAATCAGCCTGTAGGGAGACGGGCCCGACCTAAACCTAAGACAGAATAACGAGCTTCAATCGGGGATCTTCTTACCCGTGTCAATCCAGACCCAGGTCAGCAGGAAACCAAAAAACTGCAATGCTGGGGAAAAAAACTGCAACGCAGATCTTCGTCAACCCGGGTCAGCCAATATGCGCGGCCGCCTCGCGGCCACGAGCGGCTCGCTAACCCGGGTCAGCCAGAGGGGGTGTTCGCAGGATCCTGCAGGATCCGGTGCCCTGGCTGACCCCCGTTTACATTGACCCCCGTCTCGAGGCTCCCGATTCCAGAACATGAGACCCTCCTCCGGCCAAAACGCACAGAGCATCCAGGGGCACCCTCCCCAGGGTGCACGGGCACATCCAGCAAGCACCAACAAAAATATCAAGGTGCCCTCGCCGAACCGAACTCGATCTTGTACCTCGGTGCGATCGTACTCTGCCCTGCCAAAGTCAAGTGAGTCTGCCCTGTGCTCTGCGGGGGTCGGCAGGAGGAGGACCTCACCGCATCGCCGATACAGCGATGCATCGCCGTCGCCGATGCATCGGCGACGCATCGGCCATGCACTGGCGACGTCGGCGTGGAGAAAATTGGGCCCCACGTCGAGCCGCATCGGCGATGCGGTGCGATCCTCCGACCAAATCTACTCCGACCCCATCTAGGAGGCCTAGGGTGAGGGAGGTTCGAAGAGGAGGGGAAGGAGGTTCGAGGATGGTCTTCGCAATTTCAGGCCTCCAGGGGCTCGTCGCGGGGGCCTGGGGCAGCAAAGTTTGCCTGGCGCGGAACACGGGCCAGGAGGGGTTCCGGTCCGGGGGATGGATATTGAAGAGGAGGGCAGGAGGGGGGGGATCCCCATTACCTTCCAGCGTGAGAGAATCGCCCTCCAGACCAGTAGTCGGCGGCGAGCGAGGGAGGGAAGTGAGAAGGGGCGGGCCTTCTCAGAAGGTTCAGAAGTCCTCCGACCTTCTGATAGAGTTTTCTAGGCTCTCCCCGAAGACGCAGAAAGCTTCTCAAAGGCCGGAGGGCTTCTGAGAAGTCCCGCCGCCTTCTGAGAAGGCCTAATCCTTCTGATTTCTCCCCTCCGCTCGCCGCCGACTCCGACTCATTCACAGTCAGAGTCAATCGCTCATGTCGAAGTAGACCTACCTGGGATGCTACGCTACGGCTACAACATCTCGACTGGTAGTTCATTTCGAAGAGGTTCTGGTGTTGCTTCTTAGCCCTCTGCTGTGAGGTCCGAGGCATACTCCCTCATGCTGCTCCAAGGAGGCCTCAGAGCGTCCAGGCCCCCTCGAGGCACGTTCGAGAATCCCCTCGGGAGCCGACCATGCGGAGAATCGGCGTCGGCGAGCATCGCTGGCGAGGGAGGACGGTCGACCGACAGCGACGACGACCCGCGATAACGGCGCTCGACGACAGCCAGCGGACGGCGACAGCGGCCCACGAAGACGAACGAACGCAAATTCACGACGATTGACGACAGCGACGATCGACGATGACGATCGGCGCACGGCAGACCATTTCAGGGGAGACGTCAACCTCGGGCACGGAGGACCCGAGTTGGCCTGACGGGGCCGTCATGAGAATGACGAGAGACCCAACCTGAATTTTGACGCGAGCTCCCGCTGCACACGTCCCACGAAAAAACGGGACTGTCAAAATCCGGGACGCGCTCGCCAAAAAACGTCGGCAAAACCCGAGCCCCGGCTCGCTCGAGTCTCACCCTTCCCCGACACCTCGGGAAGCCAAAAAGTACCGACACCGCTACTCCCCAGACCTCTCCTGGGGTGGGTTCTGGCCAGGATTTCGAGGCGAATCCAGCGGTGGCAACCAGGGCTTCCCAGGAAGCCCCAAAAAGTGGAAAACCATTCTGGGGTAGCGGCATGGGTACTCTTTCCTCCCCCGAATCATCTACGACGACGATCGACGACGATCGATCGACAAGCCATGGCGTGACAGCGACCATCGACGCCGACCTCGGGCGGCCGCCTCGGAGCCGACACGCGAACCCGCCGCCGGCGCGCGCGTCAAGCAAGAGAGGGCGGTCCAGGTCGAGGCGGCCCAGCAGGAACTCGAAGCTGAAACGTTGCGGCAGGTCGATGGTCTCCACCTTCGGGCGGGTGCGAATGGTAAGTCGGGCCGGTCCCTCTACAGGAGAGATCTTCAGAAATAGTAAGGAAGTAATTGGGGACTATTTTTGTTTAACTATTTGGGAGCATTTGGGGAGTGCTTTGTGAGTATTTGTAATTTGTCGCCCAAGATCCCCCTTAAGGGGGGCAGGCCCGACCTAATGCTCATGGGGGGTGGCCCCCATGGGGGGCGAAGAGAAAGGGCCCCCGAAGGGGCCCTTTTGGCCCCCCGTTGCAGCCAGTCCGTGCCCGAGAGGGCCCCAGCAGCGCCCCTTCAGGGCCCATTTCTTCACCCCCCCTTTGGGCCACCCACCATTGTCGGCTACACGCAGGAGTGACCCTGGGTAAGAGTGACCTTTGGTGCGCGGCTTTTTGGGGGCAGCGGGGGGACCAAACACGGGCGCGCAAGACGCTACTATCGCATCGCGTTCGGCGATCGTGGGAACCCACTCGGCCCGCACCAAAGGTCACTCCGGCGAAAGGTCACTCTTACGTCTAGTCGGCATTAGCACCCGCCCGACACCTGGGCCTGAGCAGGAACCGACCGTCCCCGCATTCCTGCAGGCCTGCCACGACATGTCCTCAGAACCCAAGGTGCTCGACGAACGCAGAGAAGGCTTTCAGAATGCAAGCGCGATGCATCAAAACAGGGCAGCCCCGACCGGATGTGCTC